>CM068952.1:172060883-172071097 GCA_035128595.1 Eptatretus atami | reverse complement strand
TTAGTATTCTAAGGTAGGGTGGGCCTCCACTACTGAAGGCTGCCCAGGGGCCACCACGTGTCTAAATCCGGCCCTGCAGTCGCTACTAAACTGGAAGAAGTTTGGAGGAAACTCGACGTGATCAAGGCATTCTATACTTATTGCATCCTCCTCAGATGAACGGATCAGAGCTGTCTCGACTTACTTGGCCTCTAGGTAATCGGCAACGATCTTTAACTAACAAAGCTGCTTACATGAGTGTTTATGCATGAATGATGAATCCTATTGCCTGTCCGAGTTTTCTCGCCATCACATCACATGTGGACTGTAGATGGAGTGTTTATAACATACAGTATCTTGGAGCCTCTTCCGGCCATGGTTTCAAGTGTGATATTACCACCGACACCCTTACGGCCCAATTGTGTCCTTATATTTGATGTATAACCATATTCCTAAGGTTTGTTCGCATTGTTTAATACTCGTCAGAGGGAAGCTTGGAGAAAATTTGACATACTTACGCATGGGTGGTGTGTTGGCCAACAGTCGCTGGTCGACACATCTATCAGATTATAAACAGTTATCCAGTTCCATGAAGTCGTTGCCAATTTCTGGTGACATTCATGATCAGATGTCTCCAAACATCCCGAACCTGCACTGCTTCCCGAAGCTCTGGCAGAGACAGCTTGGATGCAGCCATTACCCAACCATTGGGGGGATGTGTTCCATTACCAAGCAGCTTACTATCGCTTGCCAAGCCAGCCGTTCCTTATCAACCGTTTTGGTGGAGTGCTTGCTTAAGTGCTTAAAATGAAGCGAGCCACTTGGTGAGTGCTCTACAAGCCGATGGGTAATGGAACACATCTTCTGAACACATTGATCTTCTCAGTTTACAAGATTTTAATCTTTTTTTGGGGGGGTTTAAATAAAGAACAACTTTTCACTTTCCTTCTTCACTTTCTGCAACAGTTTCATCGAGTGGTATCGTCAGCATACCTGAGGTTGTTGATACATCTTCCTCCAATCCCGACTCAAGCCTCTATGTCATCCAAGTTATAATTTTCATCAAAATTATTCTAACCACAAATTAATCGGTCAATTCCATCCAATGATAATGGCATAATGATAATTATATTAACACGAGGGTTGACAGGGTGGCCGAGAGTGATGCACACTCTCTTCTAAGCTGTCTCGCCTCGGTCCGAATCCCGGACCCAGCTGTCATCCTGGAGTTTCACAAGCAGGGCGATTCATCAATGTGAGTGCCGTTCCTCGGATGGATGTTAAGCTGGCGTCCCGTCTGGCAGCATTAGTTGGTGGACTTTAAAGTTCCCACGGTGTTCTTCATGAAGAGTAGGTGAGCTATCAGCAGCACCCTGAAAAAATTACAAATTCCTGCCTTAACTTTAGTTGAACGTTAGGCCTGGCCAGCTGGTTCATGAAAGACTTGGGCCAAGCTTCCCCCAGCCAACCACACAATAACATGGGAATAATTGTGGAATATTAACAAACCACTGTCCTCATGGTGCAAGTGTACACGTGATCCACCCCCCCCCCCCCCCCCCCCCCCCCCCCCAGCCCCCTCATCCCCAATCCTCCCGTCCCCATCCGGTCGCTCCCTCAGGGAGCGGGTGTTTCTCGTATTCTGAAAGCAGTATAGTACATTCGTCAAGTTGCCAAATCATACTAAAATATGCAATTTGGTGTCTCTGTCTGTCTATCTGTCTGACCTCAATACATTCGGTAATCACTAATCTAACCTCAACCAAACTTGCCAGGAGGACTAAGGGTCACACAATGGAGGTTGTTGCGGCTTAATTTGCCCCCCTCCCCAAGGGTTTTTTTTTTTCGTCTTGGACGAAATCCGTGTTAAGGTGCATAGATAGGTTACCGTAGCATTTTACCAAAGCCGTTTCTTATGACAAAAGTAATAACAAAAATAATGATATGAGCATCTTATTAATGTTAGTACAAAACAATATTAATAGGCTACTACGAATGTCCCTCCTCCCCAAGGGATTCTTCCTCCTTGGACGAACGTCGTGTTAACGTGTGTAAATTGCTTATCGTGACCATGTGCTCGTATTCAAAAAAATGGCTGCTGTCGTTGACATATTGTGAGTTTCCAGTGGCTCTATGTCTAGATATTCTCCAAGTAGCAGAATGTACCTCTGTACAATGTTTTATGCTCATGAAATAATCACACAATTCGAACACACACACACATTATATATATATACATACACACACAATACATACTGGCCTACAGCGAACAAGCCCCATAACAAGACATAAGGGGCCATCTATTTATTCTATATAAAATAATGGCAGACTTCTTCACTTCAAGATCATTTTGGATATTATTTTTATAGAAGGTAAAAGCCCCTCTTGGTGCCATGTGAGCAACTTGGGTAAGGCAGATTGCCATACTCACATAATTTTTCATTCTCATTTCCACCATGCATGCTGTTCTCTTAATCTTAACACTGCGAGAACAAGCACCTCAAAGCTTCAGTGCTGGTCCACAGCAGTGTCACGGTTGAAGGGATAGAACAAAAACTTTTCAATTAAAATGTAAATTAAATTTAAGAAAAATCCACCAAATATCAGAAGCCTCGCATATCTCATTTCAATTCACGTCTGAAATCCCAATATGTCACTCATATAGTATCAGGAGGACCTCCAGAGGTTTCAGTATTTTAGAGTTTACAAAAGCCACTGCAAACAACAAAGGTCACCTGGAGAAAGAGTAAGGATTTCTGTTCCTGCAATGCCCGATGCAGCATGCGTTCTGCTTCCTGAAGAGTCATGCTCTCCTGCTGCAGCTTCAGCTTCTGCTGCTCAAGGCAAGTCAGCTTCTCTCCCTGCCTCTCATTGATCCTCTTCTTCATCAGACCCACAACTTCATCCACAGCTTGGTACAACTCCTTTTGTTTCCTCTCCAGCATTTTCTCACTCTCTCTGCCTGAGCACTGAAGCAGCAATGTTTAACATTAGTCAAGTATACAAGGAAAGGATCTAAAGTGCATGACATAAAGCGTGAAATCAGATTTTTTTAGATTTTATCTGAAAGATTTTTTAGATTTTTAGATTTTTAAAAAAGGATTTCAGATTTTTTAGATTTAAAAGATTTTATCTAAAAGTTCCACATCTAAAAGTGGAACGAAATACCGGATCGAGTCGAGCAAATGGATTAACATGTGCGATGACAACGACAATCAAAGGGAAATTGCAAATGTCATGGTGATTTGTACTCTCCCTGGTTAGAAATGTCACATTTCCCTTGCTGAAAATGGCAGGATTCGAGCGTTCATCTTTTACTGACAGAATTACTACCAGCATTTAAAACGATAAATCTGTTTGACGTTTCCAATCTGAGCATTTTCTTCTGCAACTGGAAGAAAAAGGTTTCTCAATTCCTGTGGATTAAACCAAACTTTTCTACACCAGCTTTAGCGAGTCACAAAAAATCATTAAGACATCGTCTTGTACTTCTGTATCCTCATCTTGGTGCAATTTCATTAGTCTTTGAAAACTCGAACGGCACTCGGTGGAGTGCATACCCCTCTGCCGGGCTGAACAGTTTACGTTTTGTATCCCACGGATAGGCCGGATCTGGATCCGGACCTTAACCCAAATCTAATTGGCTTGTTCTTGTCACGTACCCAACTCATCGACCAAGTTTTGTCATAACCCATTCATAACGTTCAGAAATATCATGCTACACATAGTTTTTGGCCACATCTCTCAATGGTGAAAAATCACTTTTAAAATTCTAGTATTCATATCCGGATCCTCAACAAAGTCTAATCAATTCATCCTTGTCACACAGCAAAGCTGTCCACCAAGTTTCATCCGAATCCGTCCATAACTTTTTGAGATATCGTGTTGAATATCATTTTTGGTCCTATCACTCAATGGTGAAGAATCACTTATAAAATTCTAGTATCTGCATCCGGGTTTTCACCAAAATCCAATTTATTCGTCCTAATCACATACCGAGCCTGGCCACCATGTTTTGTCCGAATCTGTCCATAACATTTTGAGATATCCTGTTCAGAGACAGACAAACAGGGAAGGTAACCTCCGTCCACCTTCGTTAGAGAAGGTAATAGAAAAGCGGGTCAAATCACATCTCCCACCCTTTATGGCAGACACTATTTGTTAGCTCTGTCTGAATCAATTGCCTCCTTGCTACTTCTATGTTTATCAATCATGATAATAAATGCTCTTCCGGTACCATAAACTGGCATTCACCAACAATCATGTACAATAATGCACATAAACATTGCTTTCCTGGCATAACAGTCCTTTACCACGTCTCCATTTTAATTGTAATCCTTTCTCACGCCCAAATGCAGTGAGTGACACAACCAATACATTTCATCTTCACCTGAACATTTTTGATCTTCTCCATTCGCTGTTGGATGTTGGACTTGACATTTTGTAATAACTCAGCCAGACAACAAGCTTTTTCAGTCAATCCTTTCTGCACAGAACAAAACAATTTTGTGGTAAGAGAGCACCACAAGAGGAAAGTGAGGGGAAGCATTTTATAAAAGTATTTCAAAAGCATTTAAAATTTATTGAAAAATGTTTTAAACAATTATTTTTACTGGTTTGCAGCATGGCCTAGAGGTACGCACACTCACCTCTGAGCTGCAACACTCGCCCGTCTCGCCTGGGTTTGAATCTCGGCTGGCTCTAAACTGTCATCCTGGTGTTTAACAGGCAGGGTGATTCATCAATGTGGGCCATCCCTCAGATGGACATTAAACTGGGTGTCCTGTCTGCCGTCTTTAATTGGCAGACGTTAAAGATCCAACAATGTCTCTTGCCAAGAGAGGGGAGTTTTCATCTGCATCCTGGCCAAATTCCAAATTCTTGCCCCGACTTCCTGTGTCGGAGTGGCGACCCATCCAGGATTGTAATCCTAGCCAATAAACTCCTTTGGGAGAATAACGCTCGGTCGAGAGCATGGTAGATGATGATGATGATCCTTTTACACTGGGGAACTTTCTCAAGCGTCCATGAAACCACCTTCCAGGGGCAATTCTTTCTCACTTTCCTGGAAGGCTTCAAGCAGCAATGCATCACCATCTCTTGTCATCCCCAATCCTGACCTATGATCCATATTACCCCCCCCCCATGAACCCTTTTCTACCCAACCCTCTGACTTGTGTCTGTGTGTCCCTCGCTCTCTCTGTCTGTCTCTCTCTCTTCTCTCTCTCTCTCTCTCTCTCTCTTCTCTCTCTCTCTCTCTCTCTCTCTCTCTCTCTCTCTCTCTCTCTCTCTCTCACCACCCCCCATACTATAAATTCAATCTTGTTCTTCCATAAGCCTCACTCTTGTAGAGAAAAAAATTGTGGAGACATATATTAACAGGGGCAAAGTATGGCCTGGAACACACTGTTTAATGGAGGTTTCACCAGTGAAGTGGAATGTGGACCTCAGGAGAGGCTACCATGATAAGATCATCGTGTGCTCAAGATTAAGAGGAAAGTCATCATCAAATGGTATACAAAAGAAGGACATCATGTCACAAAAGTTAAAATCAAACACAATTTGTTTCACTTTTTAGCTCGCCTGTTCGAAGAACAGAGAGCTATAGCGATACCCCCGCGTGAGCGTCAGCGTCAGCGTCAGCGTGAGCGTGAGCGTGAAAATGTTAAAGTTTTTGGTGCAAGTTATTTAGAAGCTTGCTATTCATTTAATATGTGTACTAGGATGCTGATAGTTGGCATGGAGGTTCCTTTGGGGTATATTATTGATGTAGTGAAGTTGAAATGAAAAAATAATTTCAAATGTATTAAATTTTTGACCTGTTTTGAACTTAACTTTTTTGTAGCACATCAATGTTAAAGTTTTGGTGCAAGTTATTTAGAAGCTGCCATTCATTTAATGTGTACTAGGATGCTGATATTTGGCATGGAGGTTCCTTTGGGGTATACTATTGGTGTAGTGAAGTTGAAATTAAGAAAATAATTTCAAATGTTTTAAATTTTTGACCTGTTTTAACTTAACTTTTTTGTAGCACATCAATGTTAAAGTTTTGGTGAAAGTTATTAGCTCGCCGTTTCAAGAACAGAGAGCTATAGCGATACCCCGGTGAGCGTCAGCGTCAGCGTGAGCGTGAAATGTTAAAGTTTTTGGTGCAAGTTATTTAGAAGCTTGCCATTCATTTAATATGTGTACTAGGATGCTGATATTTGGCATGGAGGTTCCTTTGGGGTATATTATTGATGTAGTGAAGTTGAAATTAAGAAATAATTTCAAATGTTTTAAATTTTTGACCTGTTTTGAACTTAACTTTTTTGTAGCACATCAACGTTAAAGTTTTTGGTGCAAGTTATTTAGAAGCTTGCCATTCATTTAATATGTGTACTCGAGGCTGATATTTGGCATGGAGTTCCTTTGGGGGTATATTATTGATGTAGTGAAGTTGAAATTAGAAATAATTTCAAATGTTTTAATTTTTGACCTGTTTTGAACTTAACTTTTTTGTAGACATCAACGTTAAAGTTTTTGGTGCAAGTTATTTAGAAGCTTGCCATTCATTTAATATGTGTACTAGGATGCTGATATTTGGCATGGAGGTTCCTTTGGGGTATATTATTGAGTTAGTGAAGTTGAATTTAGAAATAATTTCAAATGTTTTAAATTTTGACCTGTTTGAACTTAACTTTTTGTAGCACATCAACGTTAAAGTTTTTGGTGCAAGTTATTTAGAAGCTTGCCATTCATTTAATATGTGTACTAGGATGCTGATATTTGGCATGGAGGTTCCTTTGGGTATATTATTGATGTAGTGAAGTTGAAATAAGAAATAATTTCAAATGCTTAATTTTTGACCTGTTTTTGAACAACTTTTTGTAGCACATCAACGTTAAAGTTTTTGTGCAAGTTATTTAGAAGCTTGCCAGTCATTTAATATGTGTACTAGGATGCTGATATTTGGCATGGAGGTTCCTTTGGGGTATACTATTGGTGTAGTGAAGTTGAAATTAAAAAAATAATTCAAATGTTTTAAATTTTTGACCTGTTTTGAACAAACTTTTTTGTAGCACATCAACGTTAAAGTTTATGGTGCAAGTTATTAGCTCGCCTGTTCGAAGAACAGAGAGACTATAGCGATACCCCCGCGTGAGCGTCAGCGTGAGCGTGAAAATGTTAAAGTTTTTGTGCAAGTTATTTAGAAGCTTGCATTCATTTAATATGTGTACTAGGATTGTGATATTTGGCATGAGGTTCCTTTGGGTATATTATTGATGTAGTGAAGTGAAATAAAAAAATAATTTCAATTATTTTTTATTTTTGACCGTTTTTGAACTTAACTTTTTTGTAGCACATCAACGTTAAAGTTTTTCCTTTCTAATGTTTTTATCTACCACACTATTTTTTTACTGATTACAATATACAAATACATATATTGCTTTAAAATTATTTGGATCAGACTTCACTGCAAATGCTTTATAAAATATTATTAGACGTCTTTTAAAAACGATAAATGTATAAACAGGCGAGCATTGGGTGGCTTTGACACCAACTCTCTGGTTTTTAAAGCTTGCCATTCATTTAATATGTGAACTAGGATGCGATATTGTGCATGGAGGTTCCTTTGGGTATACTATTGGTGTAGTGAAGTTGAAAATAACAAATGATTTAAAAAAAAAATTAAATTTCAACCTAAGATGGTGTCAAAGCCACCCAATGCTCGCCTGTTTATACTAGACACTTGCCATTCATTTAATATGTGTACTAGTTTACTGATTACAATATACAAATACATATATTGCTTTAAAATTATTTGGATCAGACTTCACTGCAATGCTTTATTAAAAATATTATTAGACTAGTCTTTTAAAAACGATAAATGTATAAACAGGCGAGCATTGGGTGGCTTTGACACCAACTCTCTGGTTGTAATATTTTTGTGAAACAAACAATTATATGACTCCCTCTAACATCCATTCAATTCCTCTCAACACTCCCCTTACCACAATTGTTCTTTCCTGCCAAGCGGTTCACCTTGTTTAAGTTTAAACATGAGGCTGCTGTTTTAAGGAAATACCATTGTCAGATTTCCATTTGCATTTCATGCGGTCACCATTTCCAAGCGACAAGCATTAAAGGGTGTCACTCATTTGATATCTGGTAATTCCGGTCACGTGACTTTAAGGAGGTCAAAATGGCCGACTTCGTAAATTTCTTCAAAAATCCTCTTCTCCAGACTCACCAGTCAGAATGCTACCAAATTTGGGTTCCAACATTAGGCCAGTGTAGGGATGTTAAATTGCGGAAGTCATTCCGATCACGTTACCGGAAGTGTGTCAAAATGGCAGCCTTAGTCGAGTGTCAATCTGTCTTATTATGCATTCCGTTACCTTGAGTTCAGCATGAGCAATCTCCACTGCAATAACGTTGTGATGCCGATGACTTCCAGACATGCACATCGTACACATCAAGCTCCCATCATCTTTACAATAGAGCTCTATCAACTTCCCATGATTTGTGCATCTCAACTGCTTGGCGTTTTCTCCCAGGTTCATCTGTGCAAGCAAATTGGTGAGGATCACGTTCTTTCTGAGATGTGGTCTCTGTTGAAACACCTCACGACAGTTGGGACAAATGAACGCGGTGGTTCCTCTGCACTTCCAGTAGTTCTCCACACATTCACGGCAAAACGAGTGGCCACAACCCAATGTCACAGGCTCTCTGAACAGCTCCATGCACACGCTGCACGTGCAGAGGTCGTCTCTAACACCTGGATCACAGGAAGTAGCCATTTTCACTGGAACAGGACAGGAAGCCTTGAAGATACGGGACCTGCACAGGGGCAAATGGGAAGCCTTACTGACACAATCACTTCCAGAATTTCAATTACTACCACACAGGAAGTGAAAAAGAATCTGGAAATTTCAATGTTGGTCAAGCAGTGACACAGAGGTAAACTGATGCCTTCGATATTAAATTATTAATAGTAAAAAGCTTGGTATTTCTTATATGAATGAAAAAATTTTTTTAGAGGAAATACAAGTAACAAGTGCAAAAGTATTTGAAAACCGAGCTGTTAGGGCTAGGAAGGAAGAAACGGACATACAATTTTTATGTGAAAGTGTGTAAGGTTGGACGGTGTTAGAAACGAGAACGAGAAACAGGACATCCTGAGTGTCAGTGAGAGGTCAATTGCTTTATAGTTTTTCACACCTTGTCTCCACCATCACATTCGTTGCCATTTTGTTTTTGAGACGTCAGAGGGGGGCCATTTGGTCTGCCAAAAGACTTTCCAGTATTCAGCATTTCTCCTCGAGAGTATACATTGAAGAGCGATACAAAACTACCAGAGAAAGAAGCCATCATGAAAGGTGACACAAACAAGAAGGCACCGATTCAGTTTCTGTGTACTGCAGAGGCACAGATTCTAATGTATTTTTGATAGGATGATCCATTTGGCCATGAAGAGGCGGATGTAAACATAATCAGCTACCTCCTGAAGTTTGTTCCAGAAGAGACATTTTCAAATTCTGGTCAATGATACAGATATCTTTGTCCTCCTGGATTTCTTCTCTTGGCACCTGAAATCGTCCTGCAGGTGTCCATGAAAAAGTACCACGGTCAAATACTTGGCATTAATGCCAGTCTCAAAATTGGGAGACAAGTGCTCTGACCTTCTCGCTCTTCGTGCACTTTCAGGGTGCGATGCAGTGTCGTACCTATTCAGTTAAGGAAAGGCATCAGTAATCAATTTGCTTCTCAAGTCAAATCTAAACCTCAAAGTATTTTCAGATCTCAGTTCCAGAGAAGTCGACTGGATGAGAATGGCATCCCTACTTCTGAACATGGAACGATAATAATGGTTGCTCCCTCTTCGATTCTGCAGATTGTTGCATGTTCTTGAAAATCGGTCATTATGCTCAACCATCTTTTGTAGTTGTCAATCAGCTAGGTTGACTAGGTTGACATGTACGACATATTGTAGGTGTGGTGCAAAGGACAACTGCGCTAACGAAAGCACAGTATCTTCGGCCTCCATGATTTGTGGACAATGACAGGGAAGATGAGTAAAGGCTTAGCAATTACTGCACCTTTCAACCATGTAAAGAAAGGTATCAGCAACCATTGACAGTTTATACAAACCAGTTGAATATTCAAACAGTGATCTAGTTGCAATATGTTCTTGTAAGAATGTGATTTGTTTAGGTATGACATAGCCAGGGCCTTTATTGCCTTTACAAACT
>CM068952.1:171944464-171958089 GCA_035128595.1 Eptatretus atami | reverse complement strand
GGCTCCACCTCAACTAAACTCACTAAACTCGCTGGTATTAAAGTTGGGGTACCCATTTCAGGTGGATGTTGAACAGGCTGAATGGTATGGTGCTCGACGGACATGCAAAGCTGATACACTGGGAAAATCACAGAACCATCGGGAAGCATCTGTAAATGAATAAAATATTAAAATGATAAAAAAAGAGATGAAAAGATATATGCAGGTACCGACCCCGTAGACAATGGGGAAGCACGATAAATTTTTGCATGTCCCGAAGTGATATCAAAGTCAATACACTGGGAAGAATCACCGAGAAAACAATCTGCAAAGCACATAAAATGAAATATTAATAAAATTAGAAGGACACTCGGGTAGAGCGCATACGCTCCTCCGCCATGCTAAGAGCCTGATGCAGCGAGAACCATGAGGCTGTTATAGTAAGAAGTAGACGTGCAGCTGTCCCGATACTCTATGCACGTGACTGGAAGTGGCAGCTGTGCGAACCCAGGACGGACCCACCAATGGCGACGCGCCATCGCACCAAAACGCGGCAACTTGATTGAGGGCAATACTACCCGGATGTGCCTACACTGCACTGTGTTGTACGATATGTATGCACACTACGAGAGTATCGTACGAGCAACATTATTCACTCGTATTGTAAATAAGAGTGAGATATAAGGTTACGCCAATCAATTAACTACTCATGTTTGTTTAACCAATCTAGAAAATAGAGAATACGGAAATATATAGTATGTTCTATTACCTTATCGTGCGAGCAAGAAACATGAGCAACTGACTCGACATCGGGTAGTGAGACTCAATGCGAGCGAGAAAACGTAACGCAACCGCCGAATTCCACTACCATCGATCAGGTTTTGAGAGTTACGCGCTTGTACTAATCCAAGGAAAAAGGAATCTTAAATGGGTTTTTTGATCGATGTATTTACCGCAAGAAAAATCACCTGAAGCGTGAGAAGGTACATACAAAATATTACTGTCCTCATTATCTGTAGAATTTATTCACGCAACGAATCCACGAGCACCACAGGGGACACGGGCAGGTCATCATATATCCAGACGGGATAAGGATAACAAACGGTAGAAGCATTGTCAACACCCCTTTTAAAACAGCCAACTTTGCTATCAGAGACGCGCGACAATTGTGTGCGTTCATTGGCCGCGACCGTCAGTGATCTGATCATTAATACCACGGAGGCCCGTCACGGAGTCCGTGTGTAACACTCTCTAATTAAGAGAAAGGCTATATTGATCAATGGGCCAAGGAACAATCGTTTTGGTAAGCTGATGCCACGAGCTCACGACACCTTGTTTTATTCACTGTATCTCTTCATGTAGAGTTGACCATGATGATGAAGAAAAGTTTACTGATCATCTTTTGATCAACTGATTTCCGTGGGTCATTCCTTCATCGCACAGGTTCTGCCAACGAAAATGATCCGATAAATTTCAAGAACAGAGTTCCTTACGGCATCCAAAATATCAATGTTGAACTTCTTATCAACATCAGGTGAAGGTGTCCGATTAGGGCCCGTAAGACACAGTGTTGGTTGTGGGCAGACACCATCGCCAGTGCTTGGTCAGAGTTTCTCATGTAATAGAGAATTACAATAGTATTAATTGAGATTCTCGCTATGTGGAACTTGCACAGCGAATGAGATATTTACATCTTGGGAAAACGCCAAGACTCATCTATTCTGGAGTAGTATTTATTTTTCCTATCCCTGTTTTACGTTTCATTTCATCACGACCATCAGTAGACCCCCCCCCCCATAAGCTTTTATTTGGGTTATTTCCACGTGTTCAGGATCTGCAGTTGTGCCGTGCGCTAGTGTGCCCGAATCAATGTGTCCACATCACAATTATGTTTTTTACCAACAGTAATTGGTCGCTGGCAAAACAATTTTTTGTGACTATAATTTCCATATGTTGACTCCAAGGAAAGAGATCAAGTCCTCACTTATTTACAATTGAAGTTTACTTTCCAAATACGTCCAAATATGTTACCGTTTTTTTTGTCAGTAAAAGATCAATAACAAGTCATTCTCACTTTTGAAGGATATATCCTACTCTCCCTTTATCCTCCTTATTGAGGCAACGCCAGGACCCGTGACACACAAATCAGGCATAATTTTCTAGTTATTTTTCCCGTGTACCGTTGAGTGAAGTTTGCTGCCCGGGTTTTATCGTGATACTTTATGGCGTAATCAAAATGTACAGGAAGGTGCCGTTGCAGTGTCGGATACTCACAGAAACTGGTTCAAGCAGTGCGATCCGAGATTTTTGCACCCGTTTTCGGTAATGGCGGCTAAAGTGCCCGCTTGTCGCCAAAAACAGCGTAATGGGAAGAAGCGCACTTCTGGGGTTTATTATACAGCTCTATGACGAGAAGCATGAATCAGGCCCTAAATACAATTTTTTGAATAAAAATTTTAAAATCTCTCGTAATACCTGAATCAACTGGGATTGTGGATCTTTACACCAAATATCGAATCAATTCGTTCTGTGTCAGCAGATATGCCGAATTTTCGTCTCATGCACACAATCCTGCACACCCAAGTTTCGTCCGAAAAATCTCCGTCCCACTAACTTCATAGCGATATATCTGGTGTCCTATCAATCTATTGGTTGAGGCCCTATCTCTCATGGTGAAGAACACTTAAAAATTCAGGTAGAGCGATCTGAATCTTACCAAAAATCTAATCAGTTCAGTCCTTGTCAGCCCACCGAACCTGTTTCCACAAAAGTTTCATGTAATCCGTCTACGAACTTTTGAGATATCATGCAACATCAACAGACAGAGACAAACAATACAGATAGGGGTAAAGGCATATACTTCCTTCCACCTTGGGTGGTGGAGGTAAGAGAATAAATAAATGAAGAAAATAATGCAGGTGAGCGACCACATGATCAATCCGGGAAACATCGTAATTTTGTGTAAGTGAACGGTACGATTCGAAGCACCCTGTTACACGAGAAAAAATCACAGAAGCGTGTTCAGAAAGCATTTGACGTAGTGAAAGGCTATAAAGTAAATGAAATATAAAAAGTAAATGACAAAATAAATAGAAAACAAAAATAATCAAATCAGGATTGTGCTGAGCCCGAGATCAAGGGGTACGACATGAGTTCGTCTATTTAATTTACAGATGTGTAGTATACGCACAATTTGTAATATGCGTATACAATATGTAAATATATCTAGTATAATATCGTTATATGTGTTATATATACATATAATACTATATATATAATTATATATATATAGTGTTTACGGAAATGGCCGCTTATGTGACTACAATATAGGATAGCTCAGATCCCCCCATTAATGCATGTTAGCTAGGTTGTGGTGGTAAAATAGAGCTTACAAATGTGTTGTCGGGAGGTGTAAGAGGCTTTTTGGTGTTTGTGCGGTTGGGGGTGGAAAAGGCCCCCTCTTCATCTTCCTCCTCTACGGACGAATAGGCCCTCCCAGTTCGGCTGGGAGGGTGTGGCAAGGGGAGGAAGGAGCGAAGGGGAGGAGAGGCTTTTGTCGGCAGTCGCTGAGATGAGTGCGTCCCGTGTGTGAACATAGCAAAAACGAGAGAGAAACGAAGGGGAGAAAAGAGTAATTGTGTGGTGAAACAGTTCGGGTTGTCCAGGCGTAATTCTCGAGTGGACTTTGAAGCGAGAGAAACGAAGGCTCTCGTAAAAAGGTTAGTGTGTGGAACAGTCGCTCTGGAGCGCTGCTAGTTTTCGAAGCGAGCGAACGTAAGAGAGGCTGCCTGCACTCTGAATCGGGCGATCAAGCACTAAGGAAAAAGTGATTCGAGGCAGAGAGAGGAACTGAAAGGACGAACGGAGCCGTGCTTCGAGGCGGGAAGCGTCGAAGAGACGCCGGAGCCTTCTTGGGTATCGTCCGTTACGCACTTCTCATGCGCTGGACACGGTCAGGTCCGCTTGGCGGAGCTCGCACCTCGATTTGGGGGCCTATGTCTTTTGTGAAAACGGGTCCAGGCCGAATTTGTATGCTGAAAACCCTGGAAAGAGTATATCCGCTGAGGCCACGATCGTTGATCTGGCGGACCTTGTGCGTCGACATTGGCCGCGTGGTCAGAGCGCGCTCGGAGATCGCGTGCCGTGAGGTCTGCGAAAAGGACAAGCGCCATTGATTGCTTAGCGGCTTGGTTCGAGCTGGAGTTTCGAAATCCGTGGACATCCGCTTGTTATTGACGACATTCGTGGCTTTTTGACACTTTCCTCTCGTCCATGAGACATCACCAAGTACTCTGTCTTGTCTTGCATCCATGGCTGTGGTGTCTTTGAAACTGCACGTGTTGTATACAGGCATATTTCGGTAGCGACCCCCTTGAATCACCTGGTAGACCGTCGTTCCTATAGTGCAAGAAACGGTGAGGGTGTTAATAAAACCATTGTTCGTGAATTTTGCTGTGTGTTGTGATCCACACAACGATGTTCCCCGAAATAATCTGGTTAATTTCGTAGAGTGCCGCTATGGATTAATTCGTTGTCGCGTCGAGGAACGATGCCGTTCGATTGTGCATATAAAAACCAAAAAGTGGTTACCAGACTTCGGCAGAAAACGCGCTCGCATCTGGACACAACCAGTCTGTTAACCAGGGGATTCTATTTCGCCCAACTGGCTAAGGTACAAGGATTACGTGTGTATCTGCGATTGAAGGCGGCGTGACTCGAGGCATGTTGCGAGCCGGCTGCGTTAATGAAATCCCCGGGGACGTGGTTGGTGGAGGTGTGCAACTCGGGCCGGGTGTAAATCCACTGACCGCAGGGATCCGCACAATAATATATATATATATAGTATATTATATATATAATATATATATAGTATATTAGTATATTAGTATATAGTATTATATAATTATATATGTGCTGGTTTATGGCTTAATGGTTGGTGGTGGGTTTGGCATCCGCAGGATCCTGAGTGCAAGATCCCACTCTGCTGTTGAATTAATACCAGGTGGGGTTGACTCTGCCTGTCATTCCTTCTGAGGCGGCAAAATGGTGCAGGCATGCTGGTATCTCTGTGCGGAGAGGCGAGTCATCAGCGATTTGGTGCCTCCAACTAGCCAGGAGACGCTTTAGGCAGCACCGAGTACCGCGCTCTGCACAGAGTATGGTCCCAATGTATGTGTGTTGTGTATGGTCAAAATTTGCTAAATTGCGTTCATTGCCTGCATGGAATTCGCGGTACGTTTATTTTTGCCTCCTTTTTGGATTACATTTGCACTATGTCGAATATTCCTATTCCCGACTACGTATTTACAATATCGTAGGACACGTCCGTAATATGTCGCGGTGCATCGAAATTCATTTTTTTGGGTCCGATTTACATTATCTTGATCCGAAAAACGTTGATTCCGATGCACTATGTTGTTGTGACGTCCGCGTAGAACACATTTGCCATAACCCTATAGCCGTACTCGCATAGTTGCTCTATGGAATATTAATCGCTTTCCCCCCAGAGATATATTCAGAATCCTTGTCTGTCAACACGTTTCTCGCCGGAAAGATCGATTCTAATTTGCTCGTTACGGAGCGGATGTTTCCTCGTTCACGTGCGTAATATGTTGCCCGTCAAAGGTTCACCGGTGGACCTATATAATGATGATAAGGCTTTAAACAATTTAGCATGCATTGCAATAAGAGATAAAAAGATATCAATTAATCATGTATTGACTTCAATCGTAATTGTAAGTATAACCGATGTGCATGAATCGCCTCTAATTGATGCCGAATCGTGGCAGAAACAACGCCCGCGAGGAACTGGATGATGCAGGGTTTCTTGTCCAATTTCTTACGCGACGTGAAAGGTGGTCTGCAGTCACGTGATGACGAGTACAACAGAAGTGAATGACGCTTAGAACGTGTGCCTAGTGGCACTGCACAAACAAACGTCATTGTTTTCCGATGAATGAAGCATCCGTATGGCCGGTGATATCTGCTGCTATTATGATTGAAAACGGCATTTTATCCCGTCATATTTTCGGTCAAACTGCAGCATTTCAGTTTTCCGTTAAACCACACTTTTTTGGCTAAACATTCCTATTTTTCTTCGTTTTCCCAGTGACTGGAAGCATTTATTATGAGTGAAACCAAAAATGTGTTATCAATGATTCCAGAAGTTGACGAGTTTGAGCGAAATTATTGAATCTGATTTTTTCTGACCGGGCTGTCACGCTTGCTTTTGTAACGGCATTAGTTGAATTTCGGACTCGTGCTGTGGGTGTGTGTGTGTGTGCTGATTGTTGTGTGTGTGTGTGTGTGTGTGTGTGGTTGTGTGTGTATATGTATATATATTATATGTGGCTAACCGGAACTAATACACATTCGTGGACTTAACTGTTTCATCGAGCGCTAACTATTTTTGTTAGCAGTAATAACCGCATCAATGAAACTTCAACTGAATACAAACTTACTGCGCTCGAAAGGGATTGAATGCGATAATAATCACACCAGTTACAACATCCATCACACTATTCCATTGTATGAATATACAACATTAAATCATGCACATCGTACCTTTAAAATATCATTATTAACAATCTTGAAAATTATTATTTAAATCTAACTTGAAAAACATCTACCTTTAAATTAAAACGATTATTATAAAAGTGATATTTCAATGTAAATGGCAACAGAAGAGCAGATTTAATCTCCAACAGCGTATTGTTATTGCAGTTTTATTTTACACAATAAGACGTAGGCCATCATTCAATCCAGGGAGAAGAAACTGAGAGGAAAGAAAGCACGGAGTGTAGGTTCGACTCCTCCCTCACCTTACACCCAGCCTCAATGGGCTGTACCTGTCAATATAATCTGGGGGATGGGACAGGATGGGAAGATAACAGGTAACAATTAGCTCGTCAGCTAATCATTGAACCCAAGTGGCTAGGATTATCATACAAATGCTTCTGCCATGCTCTTTCTGCCAAAGAAAGCTTATAAAGCAACAGAAGGCTACCCAAGGTAAGCCATTGCTATTTCAAACCTTTTCCAGAGTTTCCTCCACAGCTTGTTCAAAGATATTCACAATAGTAAACATGGTGAGTGGGTACTTTTCAATGGTACACTTTTTTCTCATAAATTTAGTCCTTTTTGTAAGTTGCATGGATTTTTTTTTTTATCTTCACGTATTCTTGAGTCACCGTGGGATCATTGTGTTTATGATGTGGATCTTTAAATACAGGAATGTTTACAATGATCATTGATGTGTGGTGCTCAAACCCTATAACTATATCTATTGATTGCACAGTTTCCATTACAGTTGAAGATTTTCCCATAATTTTCATTTCACGGATGTAACACAACCTTTTTGGTGGCACTCTGTTTTATTGTTTCTGAATTTTACTCACGCACTTCCTTCTGTTGTTGTATTTTCTCTATATTGATATTCCGCCCCTTTGTTATCCAACGTAATCTTGATGGTCATTGTCTTTTCTATCGATTACTTCTTTAGGTATCTCTGTGTACATTCTATGTGGACATAGATCTTGATGTGTACACACACACGACACATATACACACACACCACACACACACACACACACACACGCTTCTCTTTTTGAGTAATAGTTTTTTTTTTATTTTGTCCTGCTGCTTGACACTTTTCTTTCTTTAATCCATGCATTTCTAGCTGCCCAGCAAGGAGTGCTCGAAGGAGACTTTGCACTGTGCATCAGTCTTACCAGGCTTACTGTTGCAGCAAATGGCACACGGTACTCTGCTGCTGTTTTCTGCAGCATCATGATGCACAAAAGTCAACGATTGTAGGGAGAGAAACAAATGGGAGGGAAGGGGAGCAGTCCGGCATGTCTGCTGATGTAGACCTATGAATTATTTATGGTGGAGTCATGTTAGGGTTCAGAAGATCATTCGAATGGTTGTAAGATGTACCGGTGGCTTTTGCAGGCATTGGCACGCAAAACAGAGTTTGCGAAACCAATGATTTTTTAGAGTTGTACATGAACTGAAGAAGGGAAAGCAGGGCGACACTGGAGAAGCATTGAGATGGAGCCAGTCAGAGCGACTCCAGATGTTATGAGTCATCCTAACTGAATAAGTTGAGCAGGTGGTCCTGGACATTTCCAAAAACAGGTATTGTAATGACAAGAGTTTGCAAATACCAGTGTTTAAATGTGTGGGATTTTATGGGGTGTTTTGGTATGAAGAGGTGAAAACATAACATGAATGCAAGTATGGGAGTGGAGAATGTTAGAAAATGAAATTGAACTCTCTATTTGATTCGGAACCCTCCCTTTTGCAGCAAACTTTTGTTGTGCATTTCTGAGCTGGTGGAGAACCGGCCATGGATATTCCTCATCTTATCGATGACAGCGTGGGCTGAGATGCCCGAAGCTGCTGCGTCGACGACACCGCTGGTTCTGTCATGGTCTTTATGGACAGTCATCATCGGGAAAGGTCCAATCGTGGCCTTCGCAAGAAGGAGTTGCATGAGGTTGTCTAAGTGGGCTTGTGACCACCTCACGTATTGAGCAATTTGAAAAACTTTGGTTGGTTGGAACAGTTTCCCCTTACACTGTGTCATGCTTCCTTGAAGCATCACGATTAAACATTAGGACTTTGAGAATTTTATGTAAAAACAAAAAAACAAACGAATTTAATCAATTTTCAGTCGAGTTCTGTTATAAATGAACACTAGGTATTGTCCCACACTTTTTGAAAAATACTGGGGATGTTGTAAAATTGCTCTGTCTGTTTGTCCATCCGTCACAATCACACTCCTCCTAATGGTTAGGCAGAAATTCACCAACTTGTAGTGTGGTTACACATGGTCATGAAGTGCAAGGGTAGTATATTTTGGCCTACCTCCTAGGGTGGGGTCAAATACCAAAAAATGCAATACAGCACATTTAAAAACATTTTTAAAATGAAACTTTGTGTGTGCAAACACATGGAGACGCATGAAATATGTAAAGTTTTTTTTATTTTTGGATTTGACCCCGGTTTATGCTCAGGTAGTGGAGACACTTGAGGTCACCAGTATTCAAACGGGGAAAAAAATATATAACTCGAATTGATATCGGTCATTTCTGGTGGTATTTTGTTTTTGATACCTTTCAACTTTGGGCTTAGGCGGTGGAAGCAGGGATTTGTGTGGTGTGCCATCGACTTTGCTCGAGTAATGATATGTGATGAGGAATTTGGTGCTTTTTGGTGGACAATCCCTTATTGGAATTATTTCAAAGTCTATATAATGAACAGTGAATCTCTTTTGCTTCTTCTGTGAATGGAAGGATATTGGTGGGACTTCAGGTCGGTTTGGGAGACCTTTCTTCCCAAAGCTATCTTTTTTAAAATGTAAAGAAAAAGGCATGAAATGGAAGACTGTAAATCAATTAAAAGAATAAAATATTCAGCCATTGTGCAGTAATTATTAAAACTCGCTGTTCTGGCCAGTTGGTTAAGCACTACTGTGGCCATAACTGCATACTTCTTATCAGATGGCCATAATAGAGAGTTTTAACTATTCCAGACAACGTATCTGTTGGTCTCGATTGAACGGTCATTGTATCTACTGTCCAGAGAAATATCTCTGTTTGTAACGAGGACTCGAAATGGAGTTCATTGGATTTTTTAACTCCTCCCTCAACTCGTGGAAGCAGGGCTCAGACTTTTGGCTGTTTTAGCTACCAATTTCAGGAATCTTAAGCTTGTATTTTTGAAAAGCTGAACATCTCATTGGAGTTTACAATGTATATAAACTCTTGAATTTAATCGACCATATTAGGTCGAGTGGGTCACCACCAGTTTCCCTTTCAATCCTGGTCCGCCTAGTGTTGATACTGTTTCGCGTTCCACGTAGTTGAAAAAGCTTCGTGACGGTGGTACAAAACTGGTGTCAACGTGTGTGGTGAAGAAGGCCTGGATCTTGGAGAGGTGGACCTATTGTTGTGCTGATGCCAGCGAGCCTGTGCGCCTTTTCCAGCGTATGGGTCGCACAGGACGCGACGGCATGGTTCGTATTGTGGTCATCCTTTCTGAGGGCTCGGAAGAGAAAGTAAGTCGGCATGTTGTACTAGAACATGAGGGAGGGAACAGATATGTTGTAGAAGGAAGGGAATGTTAAGGATGGGAGAAGGCAGGAAAAGTTGAGGAGGAACGTGGTAAGGGGTTGTAAATGGAATCTAGCGAGATGGTGGTCTAAAGGAGGAAGATTGTGGTGGTTGTGGTGTGGGTAATTTGTTGTAATCGATCAATATGATGAAGCACATGATTTCACGTGGGCTGACGAATTGCCTGAAAGTTAGCACCCTCTGGCCTCTAAGTTGTCTAGCTTGGTTCGATGTCGGTCAATCTGACCGCGCTCTGAGACTGCCATCCCCGTTCATTTCACAGACAGGCGATCATCAATAATGTAACGTCCGCGAGATGGATGTTAAACCAGGCGTCCCGGCTCATACATTTGTTGGTCGGACGTTAACTATCCCAGGTGTCCATTCACGAAAGAGTGGTAGCTGTCGTCTGCGCCATGGCAAAATTACAATATTCTGTGCGCTTCCATCAGCGCCACAGCCGCTACCCTTTCGTTCGCAGCCTACCCGTAGCACTTGGCTGAATATGAATGAACAATTTCAAGTGATTGTGATTCTTTGTTACCTCAATGCCGCAAAGCGTAAAGAGCAGTTAAGCAATTGGTTCATAGTCCGTCATTGTCCTTCTACTGCTCATCAGTTTTATTGATCGAGAAATTTTTAAATTCAATATTTATTTTGATCACTTATTGGACCACTAATATGAAAACAAATCTTTTGTTTTCACATTTGGTCTTTGAATCGTCCGATCGCACATCACAAACAGGCATGAGATCATATTTTATTCTGACTCTACGCTGGCAGCAAACATATTTGAAAAATCATTCCAAACGGGAAACTTACTGTTTTAAGGATGTAGAAGGAGACAAACAAACCGGCATGATAATAATTAACGTGTTAAGCAGGTGGATGTAATCGACATGCGGAAACGGAGGTAAAACCAGAAACAATGTATTTATATGATTTTGACATCTTAATTTTATTTAAATTAAATTAATACGGCACTTGAAGCTGTTGTACCCAAATTGCTTCATAATACTCTCAAAGAACCTTCATTTTGCAGTAACTAGTCTTCAATCTAACCTAGGAAGGGCACGCCGTATAGCACAAACCGTCCTCCAACATTGCCTGATACTACAAGATATTGCCCAATACATTTGAAATTCCATACCATATATCGTTTTTGCTACTCTTCGAATGGTGAAGAAATCACTTTATAAATTAAATAATTATCATATCAGATCTGGATTCTGATTTCACCAAGAATCGAAGCAATTCTCTTGGCACCTACCCACCATGTATGGTCATGTCCATCACCCAACATGTCCTCAATTCGTCAAGATCCATTCCAAAACTTGTGATATCGTGCTATATATCATTTTTTGGCCCTATCCTTCTAAATGAAAAGAATGACTTAAAAAAATTTTTCTCGTAGTCTGATCGGGATCCGTTTTCTTCATCCAAAATGCTAATCAGTTCGTCCATGTACAACACCACCTGCCAACCAAATTTCATCCGGATTCGTCTCCAACTTTTGAGATGTCCTTCACACAAACACAGACAGACAAACAAACAAGAAGAAGACTCGTGAGAGCACGATACTGTGCAAAATCCATAAAACAAATATTGACAACAAATAATGGTCGTTGAGATTTCAATGACAATATGCCAACTCTCTTCAAACTTCAAGTGAATTGATGAAAATTTGAATTTTTAGAAATTTCGGCTAATGTGACGCTTTTGGTTGAACCTGAAATATATTCAGGTCAGGTCCGGTATGGGAGCAAATGCGCCAGAGCAGCCGTGTTGCTTGCGGTCCACTTTCCGCGCGTACTCTCCAGGGGCCTCCGTTCTGGCGCATCCCCCAGGCAGATGCTGGCCCATCCCCATCTCCTGAGATGCCGATCGAACCTGCTGCAGACACGAGGCACGTGGTCGGCCCATTGGCTCCTCCCACTCACAAGACTCCTCGCTGAGAGAATCTGTGAGGCAGAATCAGCGTCAGGAAAACGAGCCACATGTCATCACAAGCCGCAGCTGAACGCTGCACGGACTATGCAGGTAACAAATCTTCATTTGAGTCTCTCTCAGCAACCGCTCTTTGGACACAAGTCCCGACCAGCGATAGCCAAGGTTCTCCGAAAGATACCTGGTACAGGAACTAAGTCTCCATCTCAGATCCTTTGTCAGAGTCCAAGTCTCGGCAAAAAAAATTCCCAAATAAAGAAGCAAGCTGGAAGCACCAAGGACCTGAGCTTGGACTTTCATCCTCCCGCACAGGTACCGGCAGCGCCACACCATTATCACAGTGAATCCATGACTCCCCAGGCCCGACCCAGAACGTCTGTTGACCTCTGGCTCACAGCAGCAGAGACATGAAAATAGTCACTGGCAAGGTAAGGTGAATCTCCGTGACCTCACAATTCCACCAACAAATAGGTCCCAGACAGGACGCAAGCATCCAATACTTGTCATGAAACGCCTGGATCTAGTTTTGACCCAGGAACCCGTAATCCAGCGGCTCGACTCCTTCATCTCGCACCTCGAGGGCCCCAAAAGCTATCTAAAGTCTCCGCAAAGAAACTGCACATCTGCGAAAGCAAGGTCAGAGATCTTAGACATTCCCAAATCGATTGCATGCCGCAGCTTGAATCTCTCCGACATCCTCCTAGAATGCCCAGTCCATCAATGCTAAAAAGGGTGGAGGCCAGTACCACCCCTGCGAACTCCAGTACAACTGGATAATCAAGTCAGAGATGGTACCACACTCTCACAGCACTCTAGTATCGAGAGGAGTTCAGAACATCAGATTCGATCAGTTTTTTGGTGGCACACCATGGGGGGAGAGGAGAAGACCAAGAATCCTTAGAGGGCCATCCTGATTCACTGAATCGAACGCTTTAACAGAGATCAACATAGGCTGCAAACAGCCCCTGCCGAAATACTCATCCTGCGTTCGTGAGCGACCCTGAAGAGCAAGGATACGGTCAATCGTTGACCTCCTTGTGTACAAGCCTGAACTGCTCTGGACGCTGTGCTCCAAGCGATGTGGCGAACCTATCAAGAAATTTCCGAGCAAAGAACTTGCCCGGCAAACTGAGAGCAGCGCACCCCCTCGGTCGTTGAGTCTTGGCAAAATCACCTTACCTTCCAGAGAGGGACAACAAGGGTCCTCTTCCAGTCAGTTGGGATGATGCCTGTGTTCCAGGCAGAGCACAGGAAACTGCATGCATGACACAGTGGGCAACATTTCACCAGCCTTGAGAAGTTCAGCATGATGCCAACAGATCCCTGGAGCTTTAACCCCACCATTTCACGCGTTTCACGCAGCCGTGTTCCATAAGCGAAGGTGGAACAACAGTTGATTGGAGGTCAGCAACAGGGATTGTAACACCCCTGACGTCCAACTCGACAGCTGGTGGATCAGCCTGGTACAACCACTCAGTCACCGGCCCAGCGGGCCTTCACTTCGGACTCCTATGTCAAGAGCCTACCACCCTCTCGGCTAACTGCAGTTCACCGAGGGATGGGCTTGGATGAACGCAATGC
>CM068952.1:171920190-171932062 GCA_035128595.1 Eptatretus atami | reverse complement strand
GAGTTTGGATGAGAGGATAGAAGTTGGTCCATGTTTTCGGATAGTGAGGTGGAAATGGAGTCATCACTGTAAATTCTCAAATCTTCTCCATGTTCTCATAATAAAGCTTTGTTGAAAAGTTGATGACAAAAACTCAAATAGTTAAAAAAAAGCTAGTCCAGACACATACACAGAAGTGATTGCAACGGGGGACTGGCTAATAATCACGTAAAATAAATATAAATTGGCTTTCCGATGAAGTCTCCTGCTGCGTTGCTTCAGACTAAACATTCAGAAGCAGATTAAACTTGCCCCCTCCCCTCACCATCCCTCCCCTATTAATCTCCTCAATCGTTTTCCTTTGTAATCTGTCTGTTGTTTTATAAATTGTTCTGCAGATTTGTAAACCAGTGAATAAATATAATGAAACGATCACTTTTGTCTGTTTTACAAAGAAGCCTTATGGTGTGGGATAACTATCACAGCTCTACTCAAAAACCACAGTTGGTTGGTTGTTGAAATTAAGCCCCACGATAACTAAATCGGTACATCGAGGTTGCCACGATTGGTCAAAACGCACAATATTCAAACTTGTGGCTTGGAATCTCCTCGTAACATGCATGGCATAAACAGGGAAACATCACCCCCAAAAATAGTCCAAAGTTACTGTTGGCTAAGAGGTAATTGAAAACTGAATGAGAAAAGTAATGTTGCAAGTTTGTAGCTGGGTTGAGATTTGAAACACTGTTTCTGTTTGTGTCCTGCAATCAGGAAGTTGTCTTTCCCATTGCACGTCCAAGGAAGAGAGCGGCGCTTGACCTCAGCGATTCTCTTTCGAAGACGTCTTCGGTCGTAAGTCTTCCCTGATCCATCTGACGCTCTTGCGCTCACCTTCTCTCTTCCGCTTGCTGCCTTGCGTTGCGCCATGGTGGCAATTATGTCGGGAGTTTGAAGATGTCCTTTTATATGTAGTTTCACCTTTCCCGAAACTTACGGCTTCATTTTCTTGTTTAGGCTTAAATTTTTGTAAAATTTGCAATGAGCACTCGTAGTTGGTATACATCAGTGGCGGGGGTGGAGGTGTGCGGGATGGGGGGAGGAGGAGGAGGAGGAGGGTTGGGGGGCGGGAGAAGAGCGGGGAGTAATACTTTTCCTCTTCAGCAGGAGAGCGACGATACTGCAGCTTTTGAGACTGGCACCAGGAACGCTCACTGTCGTTCAAAAGCGAGTGACAAGTGCAAAAGGAAGAGAAAAAAAGCGAGGAAGGTAATTTTTATTTTGTTAAAGCTGTATGTATCGGTTCCCGTCATATCCGAAGAAGGCCGTTCACATGAAACATGCGAACCACTTGTTCAATCGGGTTACAGTGCAGAAGCCGCTGCCCAGACATTGCCCACACTCTAAGATAGCATGTGGTGTCAACTTGTGTCACAGAACCTCCAAGTAGGCCAGACCACTTATTACCCACATTTCAGGCAGGAATTTTGAAGGGAATGAGAACACATCCGAAGGGAATGAGTTTTTTTGACCAAGCATTTTGACCGGCAGAAAAATGTAATGGTGTGTTGAATAGTGCTCACGCACACCGGCCACAAATTGTGTGCTCCTTCTAAACCGATTTCCGACCAAGTGGCTTCCGAAAACCACCTGTGGCCTGTTGTGGAATCACAAGAAGCCATTTGGCCCACCACTTCTGTGCTGTACCCACATTACCTCAAATGTACATTGTTCAATTTACTTAAAGGAACGCGATGGCCAGTTATGTCCTCGTGGGAATCAAGAAGTCGGTAAATACACACACACACACACACGGTTTCACATGATCATATCTCATGACCATCCCCACCTTGTTTACATCTTTTTGGAGGAACATCCATACATCCTTTTGCATTAACAAAAAATAAGTTTTAATTACTTGTAATATTGAGGCTTCCACATTTTGATCATCTTTACCTTGTTGATTGACGTGATTTAGAACCGAGCAAATGTCAAATTTAAATTTTCCCCATAAGCTGGTCTTTAAGGGGGGAGAAAGGGTCAAAATTGACTGTTTTGTCTCTGTGGTCACTCTGATCTTTTTTTTTTGTATTTACACAGAGTCAATGTTCGTGGAGGACCGAGAAAAATGAACAGATCCAGAGAGTTGAAGGACAGAATATAGGGAGACTGAGACAAACAATGGGTGTGGGGAGGAATATGGGTAGGAAAGGGTGCATGGGGTGGACAAGATGGATACAAAAGGAAACTCTTCGGAGGGAAAACTGGAAACTTGGACGGAGTGGGGTGGGGTGAGGAGGTGGTTTACGGGGAGTAGAAAAGATAATGGTTGGATTGGGGATGACCTGAGATGTCTTGAAGACCTGGAGGGAAGGATGAGATTGAAGAGAATGTGGAAGTTTGTTCCAGAGGCGGATGAAAGAGAGAAACAAAAAATTCCTCCTCGATTGCCCCACTGATTGCAGAGAAAAAAGTGATGCCATATAAAGATGGCCTTGCCAGTACCCAATGTGCTCTGGGAAGTTGTCACTTCCACGAAACTCAGTGGCTGTTTCTTTGGAGTCGTGACCCATGTTGTCTCATGTAGTCGTGTGTCTTTGTGCGCATGATTTGTGTTGGAGAGCTTTAGACGCTGTAAATAAGAATAAGCTATTTGTTTTTGCTCTGCAGAGAATGTTGTACGAACCTATATTTTGCTGCTTAATCCTAATTTCTCTTTTGCTTCTTCTTGTTCTTCACATCATTTTGTTCTCTGCGAGTTTAGACCGAGCACCAAGTCGACACTGGGCTTCAGTATTTGAACCTTGAGGCAGAGGTGGTGGACCACACGGCGGCAGTTTCAGATGACGAGAGCGATGGAAGTGTTGGTTCATTGCAAGGCTTCATTAACGATAAGAGTGTGGCACCAAATGGTAAGCAGTCCTATGACCGGACATGCCATCATCACATTTCCTGACCTTAATTGCATAATTCGTTCCAACTCGAGTTCGCCACACCTGATGTCGGTGCCTGCGAATTAAACCATCGAGCTGGAAAAAGATGACCGGAGGTGAAGTTCCTCGATCTGACGTGCACACTGTTTTTTGTCACAGACACGGTCATGCAAGCCGTATACATGAAATCGCTCCGCAGCCCGCACGTGTCGTCAGCACGTTACAAGATGGTTTACAAGGGAGCTAACAAGTGCGACATCCTTTCACAGGTTGATAAAGCATCCCACGTTGTGAACATGAACATAAAGTTGTTTGTTTATTTATTTGTATACCTTGTCAAGGCTCGTATGAGGGCTAACACACAACGCACAGCAAGGGGGGGGGGGGGCATGAGACAAAGAGGGCAGGAAGGGAAGGACAAAACAGTGGGGAACAGAAACATTAGATCTGTGGAAGGGAGATGGATGGGGCGGGGAACACGGGGTACACAAGATGGACATTACAGGGACTTTCATGAAGGAAAGCTGGGAATTTGAATGAGGTAGGTTTGGGGTGGAAAGATCGAGGAATTGGATTGGGACGATAAGAGGTGGTGGTGAACAGCTGTTTTGAGGCCTGGAGGGAAGAATGGGATTGAACAGAGTGAGGGAGTTTATTCCAAAGGCAGGAAGAAAGAGGAATGAAAGACTGAAGGTGAGCAGTGATTGGGGATTTTGGTAGTTTTACCAGAAGGAAGTTGTTGGCGGACCTTGACCGCCCTGCGGAAATATGGGGGGGGGGGACATATCGCAGACAAAGTGCGGGGGGGGGGGGTGGTGAGACCAGATAGATGGAAGAAGACAGAAAGACCACCAATCTGCCTGCGGTGAGAGAGTGAGAGGCCCAAAGACTCGGCGTCATCGCGGGAGATGCCAATGATCCGAACTGCCTTGGTTTCCACAACGTGAAGCCGAGAAAAGTGAGAGGCAGGAGCACCAGCCCAGAGGGGAGAGCAGTACTCCATCAGGCTGTGGACGAAAGCTTTGTATGTGGTCACGAGCTCAGGTGGGCCGAGGAAGGACTTTGCACGACCGAGGATTCCCAGTCGGTGACTGGCTTTGGAGGCCAGGTTGAAAATGTGGCTTTCCCAGGAAAGATCATGGCATATAGTGAGACCCAGAAGCTTGAAAGAAATGATTTCTTCCAGAGGATTGTTGAGAAAGTGGATGGGTGTGGTGGGGGGGGGGTTCCAAACAGTCTTTTTGGAGACATCGTGAGAGTGCGAGATCTGTTAGCATTGAAAGACATGTTCCACGTGTTGGACCAGTGTGATTTTATCCAGATCTGCAGAGAGCGAAGAAGCTGTTGCTTGCTGGGCTGAGGGATGACCGAGGGTGGAGTCATCAGCAAAGAGATAAAGAGGATTTTTTTTAGAGTCGGAGAGATGATTGATAAAAAAACAGAAAAAGAACAGGTCCCAGAACGTTGCCTTAAGGAACTCCAGCCTGGACAGGAAGAGGGGATGAAAGAACTCCATTTATGGCCACACGTTGTCTGCGACAGAAGAGGAAGTCTGAGCCAAGAGTGGAGATGGCCTTGGATACGATAGGAAGAGAGTTTGGTGAGCAGGGCAGAGTGACAGACCATGTCAAAAGCACGTGATATGTCCAGGGATATGGCTCTGATTTCATGTCTGACATTGAGGACCTCAATCCATTGTTGGGAGATCAGAAGCAGCGTATCCAGTGACCTGGTCTGAAACCAAATTGATGATCGGAAATCAAGCCATTGAAGAAGAGGAAGGGTTTAATGTCTGAAGCAATGATGGATTCCATAACCTTGCTGATGATTGGGAGAAGGCTTTATTCTTTTAAACAATAATGGCGACAAAAGGGTAATTACCCTGTCATTAGTTTGTGGTGTCACCCATTATGACAACTGAGTCCTCTCCTTACCACCAAACCCCCCCTTCCCATTTGCTGCCACTTGGAAAGGGCAAATTATGCCTGTTAGTGAGGTACTCATTTACATCATTTCACCACCGAAGGTGAAAGAGGTCATGGTTTCATCTCTTTCTGTCTGTTTGTGTACAGGATATCTCAAAAACTTGGATACAGACCCAGATGAAATGTTATGGACAGGTTCGGTGTGTGACCACGGCGAATTGATTCGATTTTGGTGACGATCCGGAATCGGATCCGACTACTAGTATTTTTTAAGTGATTCTTCACCATCGAGAGATAAGGTGAAACCGATATATAGCACGATATCTCACAAAGTTGTGCACGGATTTGGACAAAACTTGGCGGACACGTTGGGTGTGTGACCACGATGAATTGATTCGATTTTGGTGAAGATCCGAATCTGGATCTGGATACGAGAATTATTTATTTTTTTAAAGTGATTCTTCACCATTGAGACATGGGGCCAAAAACGATCTCGTACTGTATAGCATGATATTTCAAACATGTATTGGGCCTGATATGTTCTTGTGGATCAGGCATTGCATGGCGGAGGTATGTGCTCTACCGAATGACTTTCTAGTTTCACCTACCGTTGTTTGTGGTGTCACCAATTATGACAACTGAGCCCTCCTCTTACCACCCCCCCCTTCCCATTTACTGCCACTTGGAAAGGGCAAATTATGCTTGTTAGTGAGGTACTCATTTACATGTTTTTGATTGCTAATTCTAATGGCTTCCTTGCTGCTTGAAGCACAAGTGGAGCAAACTTCCAACAAGTCTCCCTTTGTAACTTCTAACTTTCCTCCTCTTCTGTTCCTAGGAAGAGCCACCAGATGATGATAATTATCAGGAGGACAGTTTCTGTGTAGCCAGCGATGACGTGGATGAGGAAGCATTTGACGGTGACGAAGATGAAACTCTTCTTTGCGCCACGTATCATGAAAGTTCTACACCTGTAGGTCAGAGGAACATTCGCACACGGCACCAGGCAACAGTGCTTCGAAAGACGGGACGATATAAAGTAAGAGCAACAGAGTTGACGCCTAATTTGATAGCCAACAACACAGGAACGAAATCGGCAATTGCTGGTCGCCGGTGTCGAAGAAGAATCTTGGTGCTCGATGGTTCGAGTGAAGATGATGACGCTGCTGTTGGGAAGACTGGTGATCTTGAAAGCGAACAAGAACTTGGAACAGGAATTGGTTCGTGTATAGTGGCCAATTTCGAGATCTCGTTGGAGGAAGATGCGGCGGACCCGTTCAAGATTCCCAAGCAATCCATTGTTCCACATTGTGCCAGCAGCAAGAACAGTTTGGGCAAGAACAATCCTTCTTCAGCGTCTCGTACCCACCCAGGCTTCGGGGCCTGTGGTACTGATGCTTTGGATTTTCAAACTCGATCTTCCTCCTCGCTTTCTACCTTTGTGGGTGTTCGGGATTCACAATCTCGAGCTGGCATTTCAAGTGAAGACCCTCCAGCGATGCAAGCCCATGCTGGAAGCCCTCGCTCGTCCACCCATCTGAAAGATGCGCCTGAGTCACCTCAAGTAAGGAAAATCACATATCGTGATATTTATTTTGAACACTGGCCATGTTTTAAGTTGTCTCGGTTCATTTATGCAACTCATGTACACACTGACAAACCTTGATGGTGACCTTCATCTCAAGTAGAAAGTGGAACTCTTGCTTTATTTGTATTTTTTTTGCCGACACTGCTGTCCGTCGTCAAATTCCAAAGCGAACAATGAAAAGGTTACCGCGACAATGACTCATGCAGCATCTGCATACGAAGTGCCGAGCCTTGAACCCTCAATGCCTGTAATTTATGTTTTATTTTACAAGATCTCTTGATGGCATTGGGCGGTTTTGGCAGCTTGGGACTTTATTGGTTGTATGACGAGTTGATCCTTTCGTTTGGTCGCCATTTTGGAAAGACTCTGTCCAGCCGGCTTGGAGCCGGGCATGCATGGCACACATATGCTGATCATCGGAATTTGGTTGCATCCAGGTGAAAGCGAAATTCATGAGCACAAAAAGGTCTTGGTGTACAGCTTTCACAGATTGGTGTATAATCGTACATTGGCAGTTGGTTTTATATTGATGATACACTACATGCGTCGATTTCGAAATGTCAACATAATGTTTCCATGAACATGATTTCTTACATTGGCAAACTAACTTTTGTGCCCTTTGAGTAATTGACGCTGTACGAGTATATTCAGACGAGATGCTGATTTTATCTATCTGCAGGATACTGTGACTTGCAAGTTTGTAGTAACTCTGCATTATGAGGCTTTACCATGGTCTCATTTTTGCTCCTATGCCTGGTTTGTGTTTCGGAGTGGAAGCGTATCGGATTATTGGGCTGGAAGGATAGCCTCGAGGTATGCACACTCACCTCGAAGCTGTCTCGCCTGGGTTCGAATTTCGAAGTCGGCTATAAACTGCCATCCTGGTGTTTCATTGGCAGGGTGATTCATCAACGTGTGTCCCGTCTGCCAGCATTCGTTGATGGACGTTCAAGACCCCACGGTGTCCTTCGTGAAGAGTTGGCGAGCTATCGCCGGCACCATGGCCAAATTCCTGCCCTGACTACCACTGGGAAAGCAATGGAAACCTATTTAGTGCAATCCTTGCCATGAGGCTGCTTTGACAGCAAAAGGTCTGCCTCCAGGCAGAGTACCAGAATTTGATTAGATAACGAGTATCATAATCATTCTTCAGGTACTGTACACCAGCTAGTCCAGTTTGGGCCGACAAATTAGGATAGGTGTTCGTTAGTTATTGAATGTTCGAGCTGAGAATCCAAAAAGCTGGCTCTGTTTGGGCCGAGGCACCAAAACGGGTAGATGTACCTATAATTCATGAGTTATTGACTTTGGTAGACCATACAAGTCTGGAATCCCAAATTTTACTCTACCCTGTTTAACTCCAATTATTCTTTCAGCGGCGATTGATCCTGGTGGACAGCCGAGAGATTGCATCTGGACAAGATGTGCTGTCGTGTCTGCGACTTCGGCACGATATCCAAGCCATTGTCTGCTCATGCCTTGGAGCTGATTACGTAGTGAGCACCCGATCAGCCGTGGAAAGGCGAGGCCAGATGGAGCTGGGGTTGCTTGCGAGCAAGGCCAAGCTGGCCAAACGTGTCCGTGCTCTTCTGTCCACTTTTAAGAGGCTTTACCTGATCGTGGAGCGAGAGAGGGTGCGCCATGGTATGGCTTTAAGCTTCATTTCACGTCTTTCATTCTCATGCTCTGCCTATCTATTGGGGATGTAGAGGCCATCCACCTATAATTTATACTGGATGGTTGATACTCCTGGGGAGGCAATTCAACATCAGATAGTATGAACAAACTGTTCTGAAAAACCTTACATTTGACATTGAACAAGACTTAACCAAAATCTTGGATGTGTGTTTGTCTGCAATCATCTTCCTTGTTCAGGGGAATGTGCTCGTCCGGTGATGCGTACACGCTGCTTCGACACAACACTCGCTGCTCTTGCTGCCGCTGGAGTCCAGGTCTTGCACAGTGCTTCCCAGGAACAGACGGCCGCGGTGCTCGCCGAGATCGTGGCGGCCGAGGTCTGCCAGGGGGCTGGCTTGGCAGGGATTTTGCCACCCAAAATGCAGAGCCCCACTGCCATGGATATATCTGAGATGGCGCTGGCACATCCGGCCGTTGGCATGTACCGTGCGGTGCCACAGCTCGGATACACGGCTGCTCTCCTGCTGTGCAGGAAATTTCGCTCGGTCCGACAGGCTCTCGGAAGGTGAGAACACTTCAGCAATTTCCTCACTCCATGTCATACTGAACATTCCATCGAATTAGAATCCCAACTACTGTTTGTCATTCAAGTGCCATTTGATCAAATTTCCATGAATTTGGTTAATTGGACAAGCTGTTGCAACTTATTCCAGGCAATGACTTTTTTTTTTTTACCTCCCCCTGCACCCAAAGCCTCCTCCCCTACCTCTTCATTAAAAGTGTGGACCTCAAATATCCAGGGCCTTCGCTCAAACCTTTCAGATCTTTCCATACAGGCTTCCACTGACAAACCAGACATAATCTGCCTAACAGAAACTTTCCTCTCCCAAGACGTGTCTGACTCCCAAGTATCTCTCCCGGTTACTCCTCCTCCGGTATGACAGACCTGAGCCTTGTCCTGGTGGAGGTTGCTCTCTCATCAAAGACTATTCCTCCACTCTCCATGCACTGCCCTCACTCTCCCACACCCCAGGAATACCTCTGGCTACGGCTTCCCCTCCACTCCAACCTCATGTTTATATGTGTACTGTACCGCCACCGAACAGTGTCACTCCATTACACCTCACCATCCGAAAACATGGACCATCTTCTATCTTCTCATCCAAACTCTCTCTTCCTCTTATGTGGTGACTTCAATTGTCATCATGCCAGTTGGCTAGGTGTGGGTACCTCTCTCACCTGTCATGGCACCTCAGCAAAAGCTTTCTGCGACTCATGGACTGACTCAATCGGTCAACTTCCCGACCCGGATCTCAACCAATGGTACTCCACTTCTTCTGGATCTGATTTTGACAAATTTCCCTGACAATATCTGCTGTCTTCTTCCGCTCCAATCAGTCTTCTGACCACGTCCTTGTCAAAGTGGACGTCTCTCTGGCTGTTATCAGAGAACCACTCACGCCCGTCGAGTCTGGCATTTCACTCAAGCCGACTGGCAGGGTCTCCAAACAGCCATCAAACTTATAGACTGGTCTCCTATCACTACTTCTCAAACATCAACTCATCCGGGAATTCTTTCAAAGAAACTTGCTCTCCCTCATGCACAGATTTATCCCTCTCGTCTCAGTTGTCCTACCCTTCCTCCCACCCTTGGTTTACTGAAGCTTGTGGCGAGGCAATTGTCCTGAAACAACTTGCCTTTGCCTCATGGAAAGCAAACCCAACTGAGGGCAATCTCAGTTCCTTCCACAAAGCTCGAACAAGTGTGTATCTACCCTCAGGAGAGCCAGAAAAAACATCTTTCTCATCTCAAGTCTGAACTCTCAAACTCTCTCCCTCCTCCAAATCCTGGTGGCATTTAATCAAATCTGTTTCTGTGTGTATGTTCCCCTCCATCCCTCCCTTACCTCAAATGGCCGCACTGCTGATACCGCACGTGAAAAAGCTGAATGCCTAAACTCGGTGTTTGCAGCTAAATCTTGTGTCCTAAACCCATCACTTTCTCTACCCACCTTACCCAGTCGCACCCAACTGCCCCTGGACTCTGTGTCCTTTTCTCATAACAAGGTGGAGAGCTTGCTTTCTAACCTCGACTCAGATTCTGCAACCGGTCCAGACGGCATCAGCCCACGTGTCCTCAAAGCCTGCTCTTCTGCTCTTGCCCACCCTCTCTCTGTTCTATTCACCCTCTCATTTGCTCAAGGTCATCTGCCATCTGCTTGGAAATCTGCAAACATCACTGCCCTGCATAAAAAAGGTGCAAAAACAGATCCCTGCAACTACAGACCAATCAGCCTTCTCCCAATCATTAGCAAGGTGATGGAATCCATCATCGCTTCAGACATGAAATCCTTCCTCTTCTCCAATGGCTTGATTTCCGATCATCATTTTGGTTTCAGATCAGGTCACTCTACCCTGGAGATGCTGCTTCTGCTCTCCCATCAATGGATGGAGTTCCTCAATGCCAGACAGGAAATCCGAGCCGTATCCCTGGACATATCACGTGCTTTTGACAGTCTGGCACCCTGCCCGACTCACCAAACTCACTTCCCATGGTATCCAAGGCCATCTCCACTCATGGCTCGCAGACTTCCTCTCCTGTCGCAGTCAACGTGTGGCCCTAAATGGAGTTCTTTCATCCCCTCTTCCTGTCCAGGCTGGAGTTCCTCAAGGTAGCGTTCTGGGCCCTGTTCTTTTTCTGGTTTTCATCAATGATCTCTCCGACTCTCTGGAAAATCCTCTATATCTCTTTGCTGATGACTCCACCCTCTGCCGTACCATCTGTCATCCCTCAGACCAGCAAGCAGCAGCTTCTTCGCTCACTGTAGATCTGGATAAAATCACAAACTGGTCCAACACGTGGAACATGTCTTTCAATCCAGACAAATCTCACACTCACATGTCTCTTCGAAAGGACCGTTTAGAACCCCCCCCCCCCATCCACTTTCTCAACAATCCTCTGGAAGAAGTCTTTTCTTTCAAGCTTCTGGGTCTCACTATCTGCCATGACCTTTCCTGGGAAAGTCACATTTCCAACCTCTCCTCCAAAGCCAGTCACCGACTGGGAATCCTCCGTCGTGCAAAGTCCTTCCTCAGCCCTCTTGAGCTCCTGACCACTTACAAAGCTTTTGTCCGTAGCCTGATGGAGTACTGCTCTCCCTCTGGGCTGGTGCTCCTGCCTCCCACCTTTCTCGGCTTCACGCTGTCGAAACCAGGGCATTTAGGATCATCGGCATCTCCCGCAATGAAGCTGAGTCTTTGGGCCTCTCACTCAATCACCGCAGGTTGGTCGGTGGTCTTTCTGTCTTCTACCGTCTCCTCTCCAGCCTTGCCCCCCTGCTCTCTCTGCGATTTTGTCCCCACCACATTTCCACAGGGCGCTCAAGGTCCACCAACAACCCCTTCTGGTAAAACTACCAAAATCACGAATCACTGCTCACCTTCACTCTTTCATTCCTCTTTATTCCCGCCTTTGGAATAAACTCCCTCACTCTATTCTTTCCCATTCTTCCCTCCAGGCTTTCAAAACAGCTGTTCACCACCACCTCTTATCATCCCCATCCAAATCCTCGATCTTTTCTACCCCGATAATCCACCCAAGCCCACTTCCTTCAATTCCCTGCTTTCCTTCCTGAAAGTCCTGCAATGTCCATCTTCTCTTCCCATGTTCCCCATCCCATCCCTCTCCCTTCCACAGATCTCCTAATGTGTCTGTCCCCACTGTTTTTGTCCCTCCCACTCCCACCCTCTTGTCTCATGCCCCTTGCTGTGCGTTGTGTGTTAGCTCTCATACAAGCCTCGACAAGGTATAC
>CM068952.1:171815547-171868241 GCA_035128595.1 Eptatretus atami | reverse complement strand
TATACCTCTATTAAATTTTATGACCTGATCAGTTGAAATCCAGAAAAAAATGTTGGTTTTGTATGAAGACAACTTTGAGACCCCATATATTTTTATTGACCCATCCCAGAAGCTCTAAATTTTTTCATGTAATAACTGTATGGTAGTAGTATTCAAATACATGTTTACTTTTCTTAATCAGTCATATAAATACAGTCATGATCCCTCAAAAAATTGAACATTTTCATTTTTCCCCGAAATTCAGGTGAGGACTGCAAATATATGACATGGATATACCACTTCAAATTGTTCACCATTGGAAAGAGCATTATCAAGTTTACAAAAGTGTCAAATTATCAAAGTGGTATATTTTTTTTTTTAAAAAACTGTTGTTAACACAGTCGTGAATACATGAAGTGTGTGCATGGTGTGGGCACCTGGTAATCATGAATGATTAGTTCTATGATTCAATTAATAATACAAAAAAAATATATCACATACTGCAATAACAATGTAATAAAACATTTCACGTAAATGATTTGAATAGGTCCTTGATCTGCTTTTCCAAGACAGGTGCGAGCTTGTACTGCCTCCTAGTTGACGTTAGGGGAGCATCAATAACTTTCATCACATGGACAAATGAAACCAACAAATGTCCTCCCTTGAATGTAACTGTTATACACTGCTGACATCAGCAGATCAGCCACTATTCCTGAGTTCTATATTTTAGCCCCAGCCAGATGAGTTAAGCTCTTGCATTTTACAAATGAGAAACAAAGAATTACAAATTTCAAATTTCAAAGTATTGTGTTCATGGTATCCTAATTGCAGATGATATGTATGTACATTGTATATACATGCACTACACATATGTACTACATGTAAAGGACTGTTCATTAAATAGCACACAACACGCACAGCACTGGCAGAACATCATTTTATTCAAATATTTTTGAAAATATTGATAGAAACATAATACCACTTGATATTTGACACTTTTGTAAACTTGAATATGCTCTTTCCAATGGTGAACAATTTGAAGTGGTATACCTTGTCGTATATTTGCAATCCTCACCTGAATTTCGGGGAAAAATGAAAATTTTCAATTTTTGAGGGATCATGACCTGTATTATATATACTGATTAAGAAAAGTAAACATGTATTTGAATACTACTCCCATACAGTTATTACCTGAAAAAATTTCACACTTCTGGGATGGATCAATAAAAATATATGGGGTCTCAAAGTTGGGTCTTCATACAAAACCAACATTTTTTTTCTGGATTTCAACTGATCAGGTCATAAAAACTAATAGAGGTATACTCAGTTTTATGTTTGTTTCTTACAGAGCAGTTATAGAAGAATAATCTCTGAAAATTTCAAGGCTCTAGCATTCATATTTAAAAAGTTGTGGGAGTTTAAAAGTAGCCGTTCATTTTGTGATACTCGCAACGACCATAAAAATAGGGCCACAACTACATTTTCAACCCTCAATATCTCGGAGTTGACCGCATCTATGGACCTAAAATTTTACGCAGCTTCATTTTGATACCTGGGAACTATTTTATGAAAGTTTAAAGTAAATCTGAGGGGGTCAACTGGGAGGCCTCCGGTGATATGAGGTGGAATGACTCAAATGAATGCAAATGGAACAGCGATGCTAACGCCCCTCTCCGATGAACGGCATACTGATAGAAACATTATACTGATCTGACACGCTGCACCACCATTTACCATAGAAGGCAGTTTTCTTTAACCACAATCAATGTTAAAGTTTAACACACATATTAAAAAGGCCAAAAAGAAACCACACTTTTTTTAGGAGCACCAGAGAGTTAAAGTGAGTCACATGGCAGGGAAGTGCTTTAAAAGGACCGATTGTTATGGTGGTATCAAAATAAATAAACAAGTTGTTGTTTGTTTTGTAGATTTTTTTTATGTTTTTTTTAAACAAAAACAAAGACACCGAGGCTCATGAAAGAGCTTAATTGTCTGCTCATATGCTGTGTGCCCTGTCTTTCCCTTTTGCCACTACCACCCCTAAACCCCCATCACAAAGCACAAACCACTCATACACACCCAGCAAAGCAAATGTCGTTGACTGGGTTTCAGTGTGCAGTGTTATGGAGTAAAGAAACTTAAAATTCTCGACAAACCCATGTTTTTTTGTGATGTAAAAATGTTTGCTTTGCTTATTCAACGCATGAACGAGAATGACACTCGGTAGAGCACATATCTCCGCCAGGCCGATTAGTTTACATTTTGTATCCCACCGATAGGCCGGATCTGGACTCGGATCTGAACTAAAATTTAATTGGCTTGTTCTTGTCACCTAACCAACTCATCCACCAAGTTTCGTCCGAATCCATCCATAACCATTTCAGATATCCTGCTATATATCGTTTTGGCCCGATCTCTCAACGGTCGGTAAAAAAATCACTTAAAATTTTTTTTCCGGATCGTCACCAAAATCGAATCATTTGGTCCGTGTCACGTACCCAACGTGTCCAAAAATTTTCATTCTAATCCGTCCACAACTTTTTGAGATATCCTGTTCACAAACAAACAGACAGACAGGGGTGAAAACATAACATCCATCCACCTTCGGTGGCGGAGCTAAAGAAAACGAGGAGGAAAAGCAGGAAAAAGGATGAGAACGAGGAACATGTCACACTTTTTGAGCACAAAGTTCTCAAAACCGTTAACCTGCGTTTATGAAGCTTTTGCACACGAGTGATGACACGAGCGAGTGTCTCAGTTGGGAAGATAATTCAAGAGTAATACGTTTGAACCCAAAGGAAAGCTGTGGCAGAACTCCAGTTTTTTGCTGTTTGGGCAAATTCCTGCATGGGTACGGTGTTCAAGGTTTCATAATCTTCTTCTTCATTATTATGCACTGGATTATGTGCTTCACAGCCTCAGGAATAAACTGACTCGAGTCACGACCCTGATTCTTAAGTACTGCATATACCACTCATTTAACACTTTGTGTAAATGTAATTATGTCAGGATATTGGCCGCTAATCCATGCTTTTGAAAACGCTTGCTATTTTTCCCCGCAAGATGCAGCGGAACCAGATTCCGTGCTGTAATGGTTAAAGCGTCCGCTCCGAGTCTGGGAGGTCAGTGGTTCTAACCCCAGAGTCATACCAAAGACTTCAAGAATGGCATGTGCTGCATCATTTAAAAAAAGGATAGAGCACGGACAAACAATGCTGGAAAGGCAATGGCAAACCGCCCAGTATAACCCTTGCCAAGAAACTGCTTCGGCAGCACTAACGCTCTACAAATACGTAGAGTATGGTACATCAAAATCAAGATCAAGAGGCAGGGGAATCCAAGGACCTCCAAGTCATTGACATCTCTCGCTTCGTTCAACGCAGGCAAGTTGGTGACGTTTCAGTTCTCGAACACCCATCGTCAGGTCTCGCTCTGCTCACACTCTCTTTCCACACCCAGGTCGCACAAGTTCTTCCCGAAACCCATTCAGTGTTACAATCTCTTGTTCCAAGCTTGATGCTCCTCTTCGAGTCAGTCATCTCACGGTCTTCCCTCCATTCCTTCAATATTCATCTCCATCTCCATCTCATGATCAAATCCATTCATACATTTCACGATTCCCTACTCCCTTTATATGTTTGCGACTCCCCTCCAAGTACCATTGCAAGTCTTTGCATCGGTGTCCACCCATCAGTCTGTTAATCTGCCACTCTGTAATCTTCTATGAATCTCAACTGTACACAAACACTCCTCCATGAGCTTTAATTAGCAAGAAAATGAAGTCTTGAGAATGCAGCACACACCTTTAAGGATAGAGCAGGTAAGTAATTTAGTGCATCGAACAACATATTTGTGTTGATAAAAGACATGCCAGACAGTAATGCCATGCACTAGTAGTTGGTATTGCCAGAGGTGCAAGTGAGGGGTGAAGAGGAGAATTGGAGTTAAGCAGGAATTAATGAATTATTACTCTTGCCATTACTTGGCTTAGGCGAAGCTCCAGCGATGGCTCCTTGAGGCGTATCGTGGTCTTTCCGTCGCATACAAAGCGCGTGAACAACTGCTGCACATTTCCCTTGAGCTGCACAGTGGGATGGATCATGGTTGCAACGTCAATTTCAGTGCTTACATCGATGTTGAACAAATAAAAGTACGAGTGACACTTACAATAAACAGTGATCACTTTAACCCCCTGCCATGCTCACTTTGTACTTCATTCCTGCCCGATTCTTGTCCGTTGCCACCAAGAGCCTCAGGCCTTCGGGCCCGGGTTGTCCTGGTTGTCGTCCGATGCTGAGGACCGTCCGTGCCGGGCGGCTCGAGGAACGCAGGCCGGCGGTAGGCAGCAAACAGCTCGCACATTCCACATCACAAATCAGACGCATTACTGTAGTGCAGAGATAAAGGATGGGGGAGGTGTGGGATTAGTGGAAGGGTAAGAGAGCAGAAAGTACATTTCTGAGAAAACAATAAACTAGTCAGGTGGCTGAGTGAAAAAAAGTCGTTACAAGGGTGACAAATGCACCAAAATATTTACTCGAATAGCTCAATCATCCCAGCAAGCTGGTACTCATTTTGCCGACCTCAGAAGGATGACAGGCTGAGTCAACCCCACCGAGTATTAATTCAACAGCCGAGTGAGATTTGAACTCAGGACCATAGGATCCTGGCTAGGATCCCAAGCCAGCCACCCTAACCATTAAACCAACACACCAACACCAGGCCCCCATGGACTCGTCAAAATCGTAAAAGGTCATATTTTCGGTACTAGACCAGAGAGGAACGTGAATAAAATGTCTTTTTATAAGTTTTCAGATACAAGGAATGCATTTAAATCAATATTCGTATGAAAAATGTCAAGAAAAAAAAGATTACGGCGATATTTAACTAAATATGGCTCGATACGGCTGTCCGTTTTTTTTTTAAGATACCTTTTCTTGTATAAGCGTTATTAACCTCCGCCATCGAAGATGGATGGAGGTTACTGTTTTCACCCCTTTCTGTTGTGGTTGTTTGTTTGTTTTGTGAACAGTATTACGGAAAAACTCCTCGACGGATTTCGACGAAACTTGGTGGGGGTTAGGTATGGTCCAAGGATCATGCCATTAGATTTTGGACTTGGTCCAAAATCCAATATGGCCGCTATGGCGGCCATTTTGAAGAATTTATTTTTTTTTTTTTTGCATTTCTACATGTTTTAAGTGATTTCCAACCCTCCCCCCAAAAAAAATTTAGAGAAAAAAAAAATTATTTGCATTCTAAATATTTTAAGTGATTTAATCCAACCCCCCCCCCAAAAAATTGTTACCCCCCCCCCAAAAAAAATTTTTTTGGATTTCTACATGTTTTAAGTGATTTCCAACCCCCCCCCGCAAAAAAATTGTCACCCCCCCCCAAAAAAGATTTTTTTTTTGCATTTCTACATGTTTTAAGTGATTTCCAACCCCCCCCCCCAAAAATTTAGAGAAAAAAATTTATTTTTTTTTGCATTCTACATATTTAAGTGATTTCCAACCCTCCCCAAAAAAAATTTAGAGAAAAAAATTTTTTTTTTTGCATTTCTAAATATTTTAAGTGATTTCCAACCCCCCCCCCCAAAAAAAATTGTTTGAGAAAAAAAAATTTTTTTTTTCATTTTACATGTTTTAAGTGATTTCCAACCTCCCCCAAAAAAAATTGTTACCCCCCCCCCCCCCCAAGAAAAAGAAAAAAATTTTTTTTTTTGCATTTCTACATGTTTTAAGTGCTTTCCAACCCCTCCCCCCCCACCAAAAAAATTGTTAAGAGAAAAAATTTTGCAACTTTTTTTCCAACAAATTTCGATTTTTTTGCATTTTTACAGTTTTAAGTGATTTCCAACCCCCCCCCCCCCCAAAAAAAATGTTGGAGAAAAGAACTATAACTGTCAGCACTGTTGACATATTTAATGAATAAGATATTAGGTTCACTTGAGTGACCCAGCAGTATTGGCGGCGGAGGTTTTGCACTCTCCCGAGTGCTCCCCCTCTAGTTATATACTGTGGGCAGATAGAAAGTACATGGAACTTTTTTTTTTTCAGGAGCGAGGATCTCTCCATGGAGTTTATATCTATCTATTTATGCACGTATGTAGAAGGAAAAAGAAAGCTATATGTTGAACCAGATGGCCACAATGGATTATAAAAAACCGAAAAGTATTACATAGCCATCATTCATATTGACCTCATTAGATAGAAACACGTCATACTACAAGGACTGTGTGGCTTTTTCGTTTTATATTTTTTATTTTTCCAACAAGTGCAGCTACACAGATCTGCACAAGTGAGTCCGAGTTTTGCGCATTTGCAACTATGACGGGCGCGTTCAGATTTATATTCACACTTTATCAGTGCTGTGCAGACTTTGGCAGCTTCAGGGTTCGTCATCCAATGATCAACCTGCATCGTCCGACCCCAACCTTCTGGCTCAGGAACAGGTGGCCGAGTTTGACGACTTGTTGACCAGATACCAGCTTGGAGGACTGCTCTCTTGGTGTGCTGCATGATGCATCCTTTGTTGGTGGGATGTTTTCAAGGCTCCTACTTTTTTTGGAGACTAGTTCCCTCCTTGCATCGTTCACATTGTCATCAGTGCTGGTTTTGTCATACATGACGATTGTCAAACACTCCGATTAATTGAAATGCTCAGAATCTGCTTCAAATGGGTGATTTCGTATAAACAGAAAGACATCTGTAACCAAATGGTAGCTCTTCCATGCAACTTTTTCCCCCTTTACTGAAGAAGGCAGATGTGGTATCACACCCAGTAAATGCATGCAATACAGGAAGTGCATGTGTTGTCCTTTTTCCCATGGTGGTACAGATTGAATTGATACTGCACAGACAATAGTCCTTGCCAACACCAAATGCTACCCAGAAGTCAATTTCAGGATAAAGATGCTGCAGATCAACGAATTGTCCCATCAGAATGACTGGAGTATCAGCATTGATAGTCCATACCAAGATTTCCTTTGCCCCTTCAAGTACATGTACAATGTGGACTACAATTCTCGTATCTGCCTCCTCATGTGTGAAATCTGGTATTTTCTGGCCAATAGTTTTTGAGACAACTTCAACACCCTTCATGATGAAAATGGATTTAGCCTCTGGCCATTGTTGATTTTCCACAGTCTTTGTCAGAGAAGCAAATAGCTCCGATTTGTTTGTAGAATCAAGCAGGAAGTCTTTCCATTTCGATCATTTGTTTGTGGGCTGACCTTTAGATGGATGCCACTGCTTCTTTGCTCCCTTGTTGATGCTTTCATAGTGTATGGCACGTACTGGTCTCAGACGACATCTACTCTGTCAGTAACATGCCGTAGCTTTCGTTCAAGTAATGGTGAGAATATATTTTCTGAAAGCAGCGGCAGTGGCAGTAGGTAGAGTGTGCACTAATGCTGCCCCATCAAAGACTTTGCAACCAAACATGTCAGGAATTTCATTCTGCCAACTTGTATCAAAGCATCTCATGAGGTCTGATTTAATGCTCGTCTGGTTCACCATCGTCAGATAGACCAGGGGGACTGTGTCTGATTCGCATGGGAGAACATGTCGAGAGCACCACCTCTTTGCTGGTTAGCGATGTAGAGACGACCAAAAAGGTTCGCATCATTCCGGGCAGATGCAAGCTGCTTTGCTTTGGGGTTGATCTTGGGCTTAGGTGTCTTGAGCAATGAATGGTAAGTTGGTTCATTTCATCGAGTCATGAATTGGCTTTGTTCTTTCCTGCAGAACATCCTTCTGAAACTTCCCGTATGGGGATAAACCAATAATCTCAAAATTGCAAACGGTGGAAACCACGAGTTGATCAGCACATTCTTGTGAACACAAGACAAGACACCCTCTGCAACGCGCGCCCCTAGTCGCGCTATTCCAATTACCATTCATCATTTCGGTGAGGGTGTTCACTTTGATTCAGCTTTAAGTTGAATGGCGGTATTTTGGGCAATGCAGGCCACCAACTTTTTGTCTTGAATTTTTTTTTTTCAAACGATTTCAATGGATTCCTTGCATCTGAAAACATATAAAAAGACATTTTATTCACGTTTCTATCTGGTCAAGTACAGAAAATGACAATTTACGGATTCTGATGAGTCCATGGTGGCCATCTTGGATTTTACACTCTTCATTAATATGGACTGATTTTTTTGGAGGATGGAGGATTTTTTTTGGAGGACTCTCTATGAGTGCACCTGTGGCTGCTGGTTGCATCATTGGTTGGGACGCGGCTATGCCGCTGATGCAGTGTCCCCCATACCAGTAACTGGTACTCACTTTGCCGACCTCGGAAAGATGAAGGCGAGTCAACCTCCTGGTGTATTTTAATTCAGCAGCCAACGGGGCTTGAACTCAGGACCCGAGGATCCAAGCCACCACCTTAACCACGAAGCCAACACCAGCTTATAGTTTGGAGACAACCCAAATCTACATACTCATTAAAAAAAACTTAGGCCTTAGTTATTTTATAACTCGGTTTACGCAGTTCTTCAGCTAAAATGTAGGGTCGGTAGGTCGAAATATAAATATAAATATAATTTCAATTTTTAAAATTATATATTTTATGATTTTTTTCCGGATGTTCCATGGAAAAGACAAGGGTAGGTGGGGGGGGGGGGGGGTATAAATCCCGGACCAGGAGGATCTAAGAAAACATTGAAGATGGAAAACCATTAAATGCAGGATGCCATTGTTTGCTGTATCATCTGATGTGAAAAACAATAAAGAAGGATTAAAACTTGTTTTACAAATAGTCTGGCATGTTTTTCTTATGGAACTGTTGGATCATCAAACAAATGGAAACAATGCTGAGAAAATTACTCTCCAAGTCGTAGATGTGTGCGTGCACACCAGTGCATAGTGCTGATATGATTAAAAAAGGTGTCTACTCGGAGTCAACACGCTCAAAACAGTCAATCAGAGCATATAACCACTTATTTTCATGGGCATCTGATCGTACCGTTCCCATCCCATGAGCACAGCAAAGGCTGATTTCTGGTCCTTTGAGGCTGAATATCAGCATCTCGCAGGGAAACTTTGACTACTTGGCACAAATCTTTCAATACGAACAGCGGTGTACAACTTTCAATGGAAACAAAATCGGCACGATCGAGTAGCGTGCGAATCATCCCTGCTGCTGCACTGAATTGATGCAATAGTTCGGCCAGAATATTCGTCGTCAAGAATGTTGCGTGATTAAATCACCAATACAGTCACTCGAATTTTACCGCTGACATACTTCTAACACTCATGGCTCGCAGACTTCTCTCCTGTCGCAGTCGACGATGTGCCAAGGAGTTCTTTCATCCCCTCTTCCTGCAGGCTGGACGTCCCAAGTTAGCGTTGCTGGTCCCTGTTCTTCTGTCAGTCAATGACTCTCCGACTCTCTGAAAATCCTCTATATCGTTGCTGATGACTCCACCTCTGCCGTACCTATCGGTCATCCTCAGACCGAAGCAGCAGCTTCTCGCTCATCAAGCTGGAAAAACAAAACATGGTCCAACACGGGAACAGTGTCTTTCATCCGTCAATCTACACACATCACTATGTCTCTGTGAAATGGACTCGTCTTAGAAAATCCCCCATCCACTTTCTCACATATCCTCAGGAACGAAGTCCTTTCTTTCAAGCTTCTGGTCCACTATCTGCCATGATCTTTCCTGGAAAGCCACATTTCAAACCTCACCTCCAAAGCAGTCGCCGACTGGAGATCCTCTCCGTCGTGCAAAATCCTTCATCGGCCCACCTGAGCTCCTGACCACTTACAAAGCTTTTGTCTGCAGCCTGATGGAGTACTGCTTCCACTCTGGGTGGTGCTCCTGCCTCCCACCTTTCTCTCTCACGGCTTCACGCTGAGAAACCAAGGCATTTCGGATCATTGGCATCCCGCAATGAGCTGAGTCTTTGGGCCTCTCACTCATTCACCGCAGGTTGGTTGGTGGTCTTTCTGTCTTCTACTGTCTCCTCTCCAGCCTCGCCCCCCCCCCCCCCAGCTCTCTCTGCGATTTGTCCACCATATTTCCGCAGGGCGCTCAAGGCTCCGCAAACCCCCTTCTGGTAAAACTACCAAATCAGAATCACTGCTCACCTTCACTCTTTCATCCTCTTTTTTCCCACCTTGGAATAAACTCCCTCACTCTATTCATTCCCATTCTTCCCTCCAGGCCTTCAAAACAGCTGTTCACCACTATCTCTTATCATCCCCCATCCAAAACCTCGATCTTTTCTACCCCCGATATCCACCCAAGCCACCTCCTTCAAATTCCCTGCTTTCCTTCTGAAAGTCCCTGTAATGTCCATCTTCTATTCCCCATGTTCCCGTCCCATCCCTCTCCTTCCACAGATCTCCTAATGTCTCTGTTCCCCACTGTTTTGTCCTTCCCACTCCCTCCTCTCTTGTCTCATGTCCCCCATGAGTGTGGTTAGCTCTCACACAAGCCTCGACAAGGTATAGAAAAAAAAAAATCACTTTCGCCCAGAAACAACAGTCAATCTGACCACCCTGGCCACTGCTCAGACGCCATGACCGAAGCCGACTGCGCAGCTTGTTAAGAGTGACTCGGCATTTTGGCGCGCCGCACGAAATTATATTTTGAAAATAAATGCCGACGTTTACATTTCGGGTTTTGAACTTTGCACCTTCGGCGGAAAATGTATAAATATAAAAGGCTAAAAATGTGTTTTATATTTATATTTCATTTCGGCAAATATACGTCGGCGGATCCGTAAACCAAGTTATAAAATAACTAAGGCCTTAGCACATTTCCGTCTATTACAATTTCATATTTTATGGCAGCAAGCCACCTGAGTAAACGGCACTCAGTAGTACAATACCTCTGCCAGGCTGAACACTTCCCATTTTGTATCTCACCGATAGGCCGGATATGGATCTGAACTAAAATTTAAATTGGCTTGTTCTTGTACCTATCCAACTCTTGTCCAAGTTTCCCTGAATCCAGCAACATTTTGTGATTTGTGATATACTGCACAGTTTATAGTTTTTGGCCCCATCTCTCAATGGTGAAGAATCTCTTTCTTCTTCTTTGTGCTGCTCCGGTTAGGGGTCGCCACAGCGATCATCCGTTATGATCCACATACTGATTGGCACAGGTTTTACGCCGGATGCCCTCCTGACGCAACCCTGGTCCTCTCTTACGACACAGGGAATAAGGATTGGGTTTCGCCATGATTTCGGGCTGCCCTACACCCTCTCATACACGGCCCAGCGCAGAGCCCCCGTCCTCAAGCGATCCTCCAACCCAAGCCTCCGAGTAGCCGGATTACAGGCGCACGCCACTACGCCCGGTTCCAATGGTGAAAATCACTTAGAAAAAATATATACTGTATATATATATATGTATTGTTACGGTTCTGGAAATTCGCACAACACCATAAAGGTCCCCGTAGGTGAGATATATTTCTTAAGTACGATGTAGTTAGCCCAAACCCATTGTATAGAGGGAATTATGATTCATTCGGGCGGCGATCCTTGAGTAGGCGTTTTTCGTTCTACTTTGTTTTGAGCCACCCACGGCCAAACAACAACACAAACGCCACAGCAGCAAAAACCTACCTTCACCACTCGCTACCGCAAACCTCACATCGCCGGCCATTCCAGGCAGCTCCATGGCCATCGACACCCGCCGAAAACCCTCCACCACTTCTCCTACGGCCATTCCCAGCCCACCTGTGAGTCGAGCTGTCTTCAGCGAGACACGCGAGACGCGAGTGCAGAGGGCGGGGTTTCCTGAGGAGAATTCGGACAGGAATGATGCACGCCCACATCTGATCCACCCAATCAGGAAGCGCGGGGCTAGGCCCCGCCTCCAGAGCCCTGACGAAAATCGGCATATGCAAATTTGAGGATCAGGAATTGATACACGCCCCTTTTTCTCCGTCCAATCGCGACGTGGCTCCGCCCCTGAGGTCGTTGGATCCGATAATTGCATATGGTGGGTTCCCGAGCCGATAAAAACGCGAGCTCAGTGAGAGCTCCAGCAGTATCGTGGAGAGATCGTGAGCAGTATCGAGGAGTGTCGTGGAGCAGCAGATCGGTGAGCAAGTCAGTATCGAGGAGTATCGAGGAAGTGTCGTGGAGCAGCCAGTTGAGCAGTATCGTGGGGCGAAGCAGTAGAGCAGGATCGTGAGCAGTATCGGTGGAACAGGAGATCGCGAGGCGAGATCGGTGGGCAGACGGCTGCGAGGCGAACGGCTGAGGTGGACCTGGAGGCTCGCGTCGCGGGATTCGAGCGAGCCAGCCATACTCCCTCCCCAGAGCATCAACAATTCCCCTTTCCCCCGCTGAGAGAGTGCGACAAGGGGCCCGTTCCCACCCACACCAGCAGGTGCCACGGAACCGCCGTGCGCGACATTCTGCGGCTCGCCACGAGGGCGCGGGTAGGACCTTCGGTCTCGTGGGGCCTGGCCGCTCATCAGGTTCCACGCGCATTAGGCCCACGGGCCCAGTCTGACCCCTTGCCTGTGAGGGGGTCTTTTCTTTGCTTCGGTGTGAATGCGTGTTGTGGCGCCGTGTCTTGTAAGGTAGTAACTGTATAAGGTGCCGTGTGTTCCGTGTGTCGTGTAGTCGGTTTTAACTTCTCTTATATGTGCATTTCTTTTGTTCAATGTGATATATGTGCGATCGCTTATTGTGATGTAAATACATGCTGTTTGCTTTCCGTGTGCTATAGGTGTGCTCCGTGTGCCGGAAATAAATGTGCATTGTGTGAACTGTTTCCCCGTTTCGCTTCGTCTTTTCTTAATTGAACCTCCATCCTGCTTCACGTAAAGGGTTCGTAGTGGGTGCAAACGCCCGGTAAATAATCTGAACCGTCGAGGTCGACGATAACACGCTCGGTTATCCCGATAGTACGGAACGGCCCGCCCAGCGGCCGTGTCCGGAGTCGACCTGCGGCGAGGTACGATCGCCCGGTTTACCATCCGCGTGGGTACTTAGGTAGGTCGAATTTGGCGAACAACCCTATCCTACGCGGGTGCCGATGGGCACGATTGTGGTGAGGTCGAAAGGCCACCCGTGACTGGATCCCGGCGTTAGCCGGGAGGGTCACGACTGAATTTCCGTCCGGTGGGCGAGGCGGTCGCGGTTCGAGTCGCGTGGCCGATCGCACGCCGACGGGCCGCGAATTCGCAACATTGGTGTACAGGAGTGTGATTCAAATCCCTCCCGTCTCCAAGCTAAATTCATAGGGAATCGGTTCAGGAGGAGCGACCCCCGATTCCTCCAAATTACGAGCGATTAAAATTAATCCCTTACGTGGATAAGATGGCGTCTCAAGGCGAGCGGGAGCCGGGGGTATTAGGAATGTATATGTGTAGTGATGTAGAATCCATGGTCCAGGATGTAGACCCCGAGCAGGACATTGGTGTGCAGGAACAGTTTCCCCCCAAACGAATCCAGGGCCCGAAATGGGTGCGGCGGCGGCAGAGGCCCGCGGTGTATAACACCTCCCCTCCCCCTTCCAACAAACCCCCCGATCCTGGCCGCATCGGCTCAGCTGAGTGCACCCGACATGCCCGGCTATTCGCCGTGCTGGCAGAAATGAACGAAAAAATGGTGGAAACGCACGCAAAATAGAAGGGGTGAACAAGCAGATGAAACAACACAAACAAAATGAAGAAGGAATAACGAATTGAACGAAAAATGGATGGAAACGCACTCAAAATGGAAGGAATGAATAACGAATTGAAGAAAAAATGGATGAAAACGCACTAAAATGGAAACAAACAAAAACGAAATGAAGGAATAAAAAGAAATGCGGGGTGAAACGCAGCAAATGGGCCGGAGCCTGCAGGCGGGCATGAAGGCAACAACAGGAAGTGCGTAATGGCGACGCCAACGTGTGGGAGCGAACGAGCTGGGAGGGGTGCAACGTGTTCAGGCCCGCGTGAAGGCGGGTGAGGAAAAAATAATTCGGGAGACGTGTTGGGGCGAGAAGCGTGAAGGTGACGGAAAAAAGTGACGGTAACCGAGAGGGAAAAATTAATTGGGGTGACGGAGACGTGCACGAAGGAAATAAAAATAGTGGAGTGTGAGAAAAGACTTCAAGACATGACGAAGAGAGTTGATAGCTGGGACTGGAGGTAAAAAACGGAGACAGAGGAACTGGGAGAGAATAGACAAACACAAGGGCAAGATGGAAGAACAGTTAGAAGCCAAAGCAAGGTCGGAGTGTGCGGAGATGAGAAAAAGAATTGGAGAAGAAAACTGAGTTACAGACCACCAGAACAAAGAGACGGAATTACAGACGAACTGAAGATGTAAAAGAGGAAAGGAAGAGAACAGAGAATGAAACGTTAAGGAACCACACTGAGCAGATTGAACAATTAGAAGCAAAGCAAAGTTGGAGTGTGCGGAGATGAGAAAGGAATTGGAAAGAAAGCTTCTGAGTTACAAAACGAGCTGAGGATGTTGAGAGAGGAAAGAACGAAACGGAGAATGAAACGTTAAGGAACCACGCTGTACAGATCGAACAGCTGGAAGCAAAGGCCAGATTGGGAATGAGATGCAAGAAAGAGTAATGATGAAGAACGAATGAAACAGAAGAAGGAAATCGATCAATGGAAGGAAACCACGAGATTGAAGAATGAGGAACAAGAAAGAGTCCTGAAAGACAAGGATTACGACAGGAGAACGAAGTCTGTCAGTTGAAAGAAATAACGAGATTGCAGAACGAGGAACAAGAAAGACAGTGGAATAGAAAACTGAAAGAGTATGATTTGAAACTGAACGACAAAGGAAAAAAATAAGTTGGAATACGAGGAAAGTTGAAGGAGCAAGAATGAAGCGGAAGGAGAAATGAGGAGATTGAAGGACACAACGAGATTGGAGAGGGAAGAACGAGAGGAACAATGGGATAGAAAAAACAAAAGGAACATGAAGCCGAGGTTGACCAATTGAAAGAAAAGGCAAGCTGGAGTGCGAAGAGGTAGACAAAGAACAGCGAATGAAACACAAAAGGAAATTAACCACATGAAGAAAACCATGAAACTGCAGAAGGAAAAACAGGAGAAGAAACAAGGAAAGTAATGAGACAGCAGCAACTGAAACACAAGAAGGAGATTAACAAATGAAGCAAACACATGAAACTGGAAGAAGAAGGACAGGAGAGGAAGCAAGGAAGGGTAATGAGAGAGCAGCGAATGAAACAAAGGAGGAAATGGGCCAATTTGAAAGAAACGATGAGATTGGAAAATGAGGAGCATGAGGAAGAGTGGGAGAGAAAACAAAAACTATACGAGTTTGAAATTAATGAACTGAAGGAGAGAATGAAATTGAAGTCCAGAGAGATGGAAAAACTCCAGCAAGAAACAGAAACTAATAGATGTATAGAGACCAGGGAGATAGAGAAAATAGAGGAGAGACTGCATGATAATGACGGGGTTAAAGGAACAGAACACACACACACAGAGGTAGTGGAGGATAATGGGGTGAGCTCGCGGACTGGGTAGAGACCCGGTGTGAGCAGCTGGATGGCCGCCTCCAGGAACGAGGGGAGAAGTATGCCCCCTTGGGCGAATCACGACCAGTGGGTTCGGTCGTGCCAAGCGGAGTTGAGGGGACGAGTGCTGTGGATAGGTGCACGTGTAGCTTGGGGGGTATAGAGGCCCCGGGAACCCTTGTGGGGACACGAATCCCAGTGTGGTTGTGCAGGGGTGTGTGTTTGCGAGTGTGCGGAGATGCGTGCTTTCCGGCACGCATGTGTGAGTGAGCCCCCTGGGCAGGTGAAAGTTGGGTGTGAGTGAGAGGGTCGTGTGAGGGAGACCGTGTGTGTGGAGTCTCTGTATGTGAGGGATGTCGGTCGGCATGCGTGAGCATGCAGCCGCGTCTCCCGGTGTGAATGTGAGTGTGTTGGAGTGGAGTCTGTGCGTCGTAACACGCAGGTGTCGTGGGTGGAACGGAGACGACGGCGACAGAGGGACAAAAGCCGGGTAGCGGCTGTAGCTGTTGTGGGGACCGTGCCGGTTCACCCAGCAGCGAGCGCGAGGGTCCGTGCTGTGCAGCGCACGAGACCCCACGTGCTCGCTTGCGGGAGTGAAGCCCGGTCCGGAAACGCCAGCGGTGGATTTGCAGATCCCGCGGACGGAAAAGTCTAGGAGGTAAACGGATTTGGACCGGATGGGTTCTCCACGCGAGCGTGTGTTAAGCTCCAACGGGCAGAGCACATGTGTTCGCGTGGGGAACCCCTCGGAGTGCGAGGTTTGTTTTTGGGGGTGCGCAGGGTGACGTCATGGCTGCACGTGGGGTTGGAATCCGGCAGGAGGAATCCCTGCCGGATGGTACCGTCCAAGAGGACGAGGTAACGTGCAGCTGCATGACGTCATGGGAAAGGTGCAAGAGCGCAAGCTGTGGTTGCCGCGCTGGTGCTGCGCGCATAATTGGAAAGACAAAATTAACGAAAGCAAGCCTCGCTTCTCGGGTGAACAGGATTCCCGGGTAAGGGTGAAGACCCCCTGCCTGGGCACAGGATGGAACTACGTAGGGGGAAGGGTTAGCTTAGCTAGACCGGCTTCATGGGGCAGGGGAAGTCCTCATGGAGCCCGTGGAATGGATTAGGTAGAGGGATTGTAGTCAGATTTAGGATGGGAGATGGGAAATAAGATTTGGAGAGTGACAGACTGTGGATGTGTAGTGGGGACGTAGCTTAGCTACGTAGTGTTAAAAGGAACGTGCTGTAGTTAAAGGGACGACGTGGAGCACGAGTTAGTTAGGGGAGTAGTTAAGAAGGATGGCAGAGTTCAGCGGTGTGTGTTGAAGAGTTGGAAAGTTGTGAGGTGAGTACATGATGAGTGAGTGAGGCCAGCGGGTCTGTGTGTTTGGAGCGAATGTGAATGCATGGTGCGATGAGTGATTGGGGAGGAGTGACTCCCGCCCAAGGACCCCGGGAGTGTAAAGTGAGTTAGCTGGTTAGTTAAATTGAAAAATGGAGGTCGTTTTGCTGTTGGTGGAGTGTAGGCTCGAAACCCATTTGGAGGGGTGCAGGAGCCCTGTTGACGGGCTGGGAGCGTGGCTGCGAACGTGAGTATCGCTGAGTGGTACCCCGGCACCGGGCTAGTCGCCGTGGTAGGCCAAGGGCCCATGGGGGGCGGGTTAGCGTAGTGGGCACGGGTGCGCCCGCTTGGTGGGGGCCCGGAGCGCCGTTGGCCGCGTGGCAGTGTCGTGGGCACGGTGACCCTCGGAAAGGGCCCGGGGCGCCAGCCTGCCACGTGTGCGTTTCAGGGGAGTTGCCATGGGGGCACTCCCCGGTGTTTAGGGAGCTGGTAGGCTCGGAGGCAGTGTAGTGCCGGGGGTGCCATTGTAGGGGATTCGGCAGAGGGTCGTGCCTGCCAAAGGGAGCCACGCGTCCCAGCCATGAGACCGTGCAAGGCACGAGGGAAAATTTGAGGGCGAGGCCCGAAACTGTAAGGACACCAACACAGGCGACGGGAATCTGGGTTTTTAGAACCAATAGATTAAGCGAGAGGCGCTTGTTGAAAGCCCCGGGGTAGTTTAACAGTTTAACGGTTAGGGTAGATAGGAAGTGTACCCCTCCGCACCATCCATCCCTTCGCTCTCGTTGTGGCCGCTGGACCCACTTTGGGTTAGATCGCTGAGATCTGGGGAGCCATCTTGAGGCTTGGTTGGCCTCGGCACAGGACGCTAGCTCTCCCTTATTCCCCCTCCGGGAAGGGAACGTAGGGGTTGGGAGTAGGCTAGGTGACAGAATAGGTTAGCCGAACAAGGACAGTAAAGGGGTTAGGAGAATTATAGTGGGAAGTAGGGAAGTGAAAATAAAAACAACAAAAAAAAAAAAAAAAAAAAGTTGGGGCTAAATTGGGTTTGCAAATTAAGGGGGTGGGTATGGACAGTGACAGGCAAAGGCGATAGGTGGGAGGGAGACAGGTAGGTAGGTCCGAGTCCACCTTCTGTGTGGCCAACACCACGCACTCCCCCACCAACCTCCACTGCAAGGCAAAGGCTGGCCAACTTCATCGTCCGACGGCTGTTTTTACTGCAAGGCCTGTGCCGGCCAGTTCGTCTGCCGGCTGTGTTGTCTGCAACGGCCTTTTCTGCAGGCTATGTTGCCTTTACCTTTGCCATGTCATGCCCACTGCCCCTGTTCACCAGCCCGTTCAATTTTGCTTTGCCCCCTTGTTCATTTCCATGCGCGCCAGGATCCGCAAGCAACAGTTGCAAGCTGCAGGAACTGTCCTGTTGGCAGCTGCAACACGGGCCTGCAGTGGCGGCCCGTGCACCGGTTCTTCTTTGACTCTCCTTCTTTTCCTGCAGAGTCCATTGATCCTGGGCATGGAGTAGTGTAAATTATAAGGTTAAGGTGTTAAGTTGTATTGTAAATATGAGTGCGCCCCCGGCATGTATGTGTTAGCGCCGGCAATTTTATTTAAGTCGTCTGTATGAGTGAGTTTGTTTAGTTAGTTACTCAGCCCTCAGGTTATTTATTTTGGGACACGAATACCATGAATGTCGCACTCAGGGATCCGTAGGTAAAACGTACTAGGGAGAACTACACATGATGGCACACGATAATTTGACGACTCGGGACGAGTCTGTAAAAAGGGGAGGGTAGTGTTACGGTTCTGGAAATTCGCAAACACAATAAAGGTCCCGTAGGTGAGATATATTTCTTTAAGTACATGTGTAGTTAGCCCAAACCATTGTATAGAGGGAATTAATGTGATTCATTCGGGCTGCGATCCTTTGAGTTAGGCGTTTTCTGTTCTACCTTTGTTTTGAGCCACCACCGCCAACACAACAACAACGCCAGCAGCAAAAACCTACCTTCACCACTCGCTACCGCAAACCTCACATCGCCGCCATTCAGGCAGCTCCATGGCCATCGGACACCGCCGAAAACCCTCCACCACCTTCTCCTACGGCCATTCCCGCACCACCTGTGGACGTCGAGCTGTCTTCAGCGAGACACGCGAGACGCGAGTGCAGAGGGCGGGTTTCCTAGAGAAATCGGATCAGGAATGATGCACGCCCAATCTGATCCACCCAATCAGGAAGCGCGGCGGCTAGGCCCCGCCTCCAGACGCGCCTGACGAAAATCGGCATATGCAAATTTGAGGATCAGGAATGATACACGCCCCTTTTTTCTCCGTCCAATCGGCGGAGCGTGGCTCCGCCCCTGAGGTCGTTGTGATCCGATAATTTGCATATGGTGGGTTCCCGAGGCCGATAAAAAGGCGAGCTCAGTGAGGAGCTCCAGCAGTATCGTGGAGAGATCGTGAGCAGTATCGAGGAGTGTCGGTGGAGCAGCAGATCGGTGAGCAAGTCAGTATCGAGGAGTATCGAGGAGTGTCGGTGGAGCAGCCAGTTGAGCAGTATCGTGGGGCGAAGCCAGTAGAGCAGGATCGTGAGCAGTATCGTGGAACAGGAGATCGGCGAGGCGAGATCGGTGGGCAGACGGCTGCGGAGGCGAACGGCTGAGGTGGACCTGGAGGCTCGCGTCGCGGGATTCGAGCGAGCCAGCCATACTCCCTCCCAGAGCATCAACAATTCCCCCCTTTCCCCCGCGCTGAGAGAGTGCGACAAGGGCCCCGTTCCCACCCACACCAGCAGGTGCCCACGGAACCGCCGTGCAGCGACATTCTGCGGCTCGCCACGAGGGCGCGGGTAGGACCTTCGGTCTCGTGGGCCTGGCCGCTCATCCGGTTCCACGCGCATTAGGCCAACGGGCCCAGTCTGACTCCCTTGCCTGTGAGGGGGTCTTTTCTTTGCTTCGGTGTGAATGCGTGTTGTGGCGCCGTGTCTTGTAAGGTAGTAACTGTATAAGTGGTCCGTGTGTCGTGTAGTCGGTTTAACTTCTCTTATATGTGCATTTCTTTTGTTCAATGTGATATATGTGCGATCGCTTATTGTGATGTAAATACATGCTGTTTGCTTTACGTTGCTATAGGTGTGCTCCGTGTGCCGGAAATAAATGTGCATTGTGTGAACTGTTTTCCCGTTTCGCTTCGTCTTTTTAATTGAACCTCCATCCTGCTTCACGTAAAGGGTTCGTAGTGGGTGCAAAACGCCCGGTAAATAATCTGAACCGTCGAGGTCGACGATAACACGCTCGGTTATCCCGATAGTACGGAACGGCCCGCCCCAGCGGCGTGTCCGGAGTCGACCTGCGGCGAGGTACGATCGCCCGGTTTACCATCCGCGTGGGTACTTAGTAGGTCGAATTTGGCGAACAACCTATCCTACGCGGGTGGCCGATTGGCACGATTGTGGTGAGGTCGAAAGGCCCACCCGTGACTGGATCCCGGCGTTAGCCGGGAGGGTCACGACTGAATTGTCCGTCCGGTGGGCGAGGCGGTCGCGGTTCGAGTCGCGTGGCCGATCGCACGCCGACGGGCGGAATTCGCAACAATATATTTATATATTAATTATATACACAAGCCGGGAGGCGACGATGGTTCGCGGTACATATTGAAACATGCCACAATAGGTACAATTGAGTTAGTGGAAGCTTTTGAGGAAGCCCTACCGTAAAAACTATCTCTTCCGTCAAAATTGACCAAATCAAATCGGATTTTTATATGTTGTACTTATGGACATTACGCACAGCTTCTAGGAAAGAAATTGCGAGAAAAAAAATCGAGAAAAAAACGAGAAAAAAATAAAAAGAACTAAAAAGTTCAAGTGGGCGTGGCTCCGCCCACAAGGGGCGTGGGACGCTCCTCATACAAAAGACACAACTAGACCATGATATCTAGCTTGTGTCCAAGTTTCATCAAGATCGCATCAAATGTCACGGAGCTATGCTCTGGAGAGAGTCACAAACAGACAGACACACAGACACAACAAAAATAGTGGTCACTGCTGGCGCCCACGAACCAATATATCATATCCAGATAGTATTTCTCGCAAAAAGGGCACTCGGTGGAGCACATACCTCCATCACATAATGCCTGATCCGCGAGAACATATCTGGCCCAATACATTTTTCAGATATTGTGCTATATATCGTTTTTGGCCCCATCTCTCTCAATGGTGAAGAATCACTTAAAAAATTCTAGTAGTCGGATCCAGATCCGGATCTTCACCAAAATCTAATCAGTTCATCCTTGTCCCACACCCAACCTGCCCCCAAAACTTCCTCTGAATCCGTTCATAACTTTTTGAGATATCCTGCTCACATACATACATACAAACAAAACAGGGGTGAAAACGTAACCTCCGTCCACCTTCGGTGGTGGAGGAAATAATTCAATATGATCTAGTCCCATTGAAAGAAAAGCCACCATCAGGTGTATCACCTTTGCTGATACAGAAATGATCAAATGCTGGAACAAATAAACGTCTTTCAATCCTGGTAACTCTCAAATCACCCTGTCCCTCATGAAGGATCCATCAAACTAATCCACCTAGTCCTAGATCCATTTCCATGCTAAGCTACTGGAAGAAGACCAGTCATTTGACCTTCTCGACTTCACCATTAGTCATGACCTCTCCTGGGATGACCATCATCGCAAAGCTGGCCTCCAAAGTCAGCCAGCCGCACATCGGGCATCCTCCATCGATCCAAGTCTCTCCTTGAAATATGAGCTCCACAGTCCACAAGGTCGTCGTCCTTAACTCAGTGTGCTGCTCTCCACTTTGGGCTGGGGCTCCAGCATCACAATATTGTTGTGAGCCGGGGTTCGGTGGCGATAAACGACCACTAGGTGAAGCAGTGGAGTCGTCTCCCACCGAACACCCGGAATTTAGGTCGTACTCTCGGATAAGTCCGAAGGTCACAGGTCCCTTAGCGGACCGTGGTCGCCAATATGTCGACGGGGTGGGGTAGGGTTAATTGCCTAATTTCAATATACTGTACCTAAGTACCCACATCGTCCAACTACCGGGGAAAACCACACCCTCGGCAGACTCTGTCCGGACCGAGTCGCACGTACCGACTCGGATCCGGCATAACCGAGCGGAGTTACCAGAGCCGCGCCGGTCCCAATGACAACTTACGGCACCAACGGCCTCACTATTTCTCAATACGCACCTTGCTGGGTCAATGAAAGAAAGGACAGAAAACGAGCTGGTACATTTAACACGGGGGTTTATTTATAAACAATAATCGGGGAGGGGAGCACACAAAGAGCAGAGTTATCCGAATAAGAAATGTAATTTACAAGGAACGAAAAGCACTTAGCAGTTTCTACTTACAGACGGGGGCCATGGACATGCACGCACGCACGCACGCACGCACACATGCGAAATGGACCCCGTGGGTCTATTTCGGTCCTCAGCCCAGGAGAGAAAGGCGAGCTGGGGGACCAGAGCCTGGCCGGGGTACCTGTCCCACCTTGTGCGGTCACACCGACCCGAACCACCACGGTGGGACCCGAACCCACGACCTTGGCGTTGTCAGCACCAAGACTGCAGACCGCTCAACCACGACCACAGACTGTGCCAAAATCGCCACGATTACTCCTCTATCACGACCACTGACCACTCTATCTCTTGAGGTGGGAGGGGTTTCTTTTTTCGCCTCTCGCCTCCTGATTGGACGGTCGGTTGTCAGGCGACTCGTGGCAGCCCTTCATTGGTCGGGCCGAACACTCCATCTGGCTAAGGCGGAGCCAGCCCTGAGGTGGTCAGCCTCCTGATTGGCTGGGGCATGCGTGCGAGGCTCGCCCATCGCTCATTGGCTGGAGGAAACGGTCCATGCCCTTCCTTGGAGCAGAGCCTCGATCCGAAGCGACGGAGGCCCCGCCCACACCCTCAGCCAAAAACATGTGGGCAATGGCGACCGGATCGAGTGAGGGACGGTGGCGTTGTAGTTGAGGATGTAATAAACCTGACCATAAAGAAACCCACAGTGCACACATGAAATTCCCATCAGACAGAAGGACGGGACCCTGACTATAAACACATACTTATCGAAATAACTGAACTGCGGGGACTGCTGACTGTCTGTGTGCAAATGGCTTCCAGATTCGTAACAATATCTCTTGGATTCCATGGAAAATAAACCTCTCAACATTGGCTGGCAACTTTCACAATCATGCCTGTTGCTCTCACATAGCGGACAGATTGGTCACCGCCAGGTTTTAATCACCCACCCCCCCACACCCTTCGGTCCTCTTTCCTCTCTCTCAGCCCTGTGGCCCCCACCCAGCTCGTGCAGCAATCCCCCTCTTGGTTAAACTACCAGAATGCAGGCTTAGGGAACACCTCACCTCTTTTGTTCCTCACTTCTCAAGTGCAGTATGTGGAACGGCCTTCCTCAGGATGTTCAAAACCCAATCTTCCTCGAGGAGTCAAGGTCTTCAAGCAGGTGGTGCCAATCCGCGAACCGACAGAGCACGAATCAAATCGCCCGCCATGTTGGTAAAACACATCGCGTCACGTCAGGATTTTCATCAGTTCGTTTGTCAAAACAAATATTTGTTCTCTATTCGACAAATAACGGCGGTAATCCGAACAATAATATAAATTACTTGTATCGTCAAGAAAAATCTAACAGCTGCTGACAAATTTTTGAGAAGAGGAAGAAGATGAAAAAAAATCAGAAGAAGAAGAAGAAGTGGCTGAATCAATGACATAGAAAGACAACATGACGTGACTAGTGATAATGTTGGAAATATCATCGTATTATTATTATACTTGTTATTTTTATCCTGTGGTAACTTAATTTCTGTGATAAAAAGTTTCGAGTTCGTAAATTATTTTTTACACCTTCACTCGAGGTGTGGATTAACGTTGTTTAGCGAGGATGTAATTCCATCTGCTCTTTTTTTTTCTACACATCTTACAACTGAAACTCAGGAAAAAGACGTTATATTACGTCTGCATCCTAATAATAATAAATATTAAACTAGGAAATTAAAATACCGCTAAAAACCAAGGAATCGCCAATCCTTCTCACCTCTTCCATGTGTACGTTGAGGTAAATGGCTCAGTTGCTTATCTGGGTGAGCGCTGGAACCGCAGCTCTCTGTCTCACTCGGGCGTTTCTCTCCTGGATTATGGGCGATCGGAATCCTCAGCAAGGAGTCCCGGGATCCGAAAGGACGATGCTGGGGCGGACGGTGCTGGTCACTGGAGCGAACTCGGGCATCGGACGAGCCACGGTGGTGGCGCTGGCCCGGCAGGGAGCGCGGGTGTTGCTCGCCTGCAGGTCCTGAGGGTTAAAACCACATATTCGGGTGTTAAGTGGGTGGACCGGGTGTTAATGTCGGGCTGGGTTTGGTTAACAGGCTCAAGTGCAAAACACCACGTGTCCCGTGTCGATGTTATTCCAGACTTCCTCCTCTTCTGAGGTGCTCTCCGATGACGTCAGGAATGACGTCATTCGAGGGGTGCCTGTGACGTAGTGCGCATGCGCCATTTTGGTTGGCAGGCTAAAGGGACAAAAGCTAAACAAGGGCAAGGAATTGGCGTAACCTTCCAATTGGAAAGCAGTAGGTCAGAGGTCAGAATAACGGGATGAAGGTCCTTCGATGAGGGTGAAGGGAAGTGAATACAACCAACATGGCGGCGCGCACGGCATTATGGGATATCTCTGAAAAACCCCTCCATTGAAGGCAGAGTGCAGAGTGAAATACCACATGTCACTAGTTTGTGAGTCCTTTGGCACAACGAGAGTGGCCCAAGGGTTGACCGTCATCATCCCCCCATGGTTTAGTCTAAGAATTTCGCCAGGGTACCGGCACACAATGGCCTGCTCTTTGTGAAAGGCACCAACATGCCTCGTCACTTGTCCAATTCAACATTGACACGGTAACTCGTCGGGACAAAACACAACAGACAGACCCGTGTGTGACCCGTAGAGAAATGGGAGTTACACGGATTAAAAAATGTCCATCTGGAATGCGATATGAAAGTGCAACGATCCAGACAGACTGTCCTGGTATCAAGGGGTCACGCTTGTGTTTCAGCATGGCATGACACCTCTCAACAAGAGGATACCCCCCCCCCTCAAAGCAAACATGACCAACATGCTCTTCTTATTATTCTTGCAGAGATAAGAATGCAGCAAACCAGGCCATTGAGGAGATTCGACAAGACGTGCCCGACGCCAAGCTCGTCTTCAAACACCTTGACCTCGCTTCGCTCTCTTCCATCCGCACCTTCTGCGACGAGGTGGTCCACGAGGAACCCAGGTTGGACGTCTTGGTGAATAACGCCGGCGTGTTCCGCTGCCCTTATGCCAAGACCGAAGAAGGCTTCGAGATGCAGTTTGGCGTCAACCATCTCGGCCACTTCTTGCTCACCAACCTGCTGCTTGAATTGCTCAAGCGCTCTGCACCAAGCCGTATCGTCGTGGTCTCGTCTAAGCTCTACAAACGTGGACGCATCAACTTCGAGGACCTCAACAGCGAGAGGGACTATGATCCAGCATTTGCTTACGCGAGGAGCAAACTGGCAAACCTGATGTTTTGCCGGGAGCTCTCCAAGCGACTTGAAGGGACGGAGGTAACGGTCAACGCTTTGCATCCAGGCATGGTGCGCACAAACCTCGGTCGGCACGTAAACATCCCCCTGCTGGCACGTCCCCTCTTCCACCTCATTTCCTGGTCGTTGTTCCGCACACCAGAGGAGGGAGCTAGGACTGTGATATATTTGGCCAGCTCACCTGAAGTGCGAGGTCTCAGTGGGCTGTACTTTGGAGACTGCAAGCAGGAGGAGTTGCTTCCTATTGCCACCGACGATGCAGTGGCACGCAAGCTCTGGGAAGTTAGTGAGAATGTGGTTGGAATTGGTGAATGATGGTCTTTTTGCTTGGTGCTTTATTGCTTCAAATGTTTTGTTGAATCTCATGATGGATTGACTTAAAATTAACTCATGTCCAGGATTGTCAAGAGTTTTTTTTTTCTTCCATTGTCACACTCTTAGCACCATAGGGTCCTCAACAACCTGATTTTGAATGGAAACAACAATGACCACAGTAGTATAAATCTCACTTCGTAGAAACTGATCACATTGAGATTTTGAATATTACACTCAAGTTAGAGCAATTATTATTATAACCTTGGGCAATCAAACAAAGTTGTCCAATGAGATGAACTGTGTGGATTGTAAAATTTTTGGTCATTCTTTTCGGCCGAGGCTCAACCCGTTTCTTCCTGGTACGTGGAACACCCTGCAACCCACGCCCGCAGAAAATGGATGTTTTTTTTTTTGGAACGCCGGCCACGTTTTCCATCCAATCATGAGAAAGTAAGTTTGTATGATTGTTGAAGCTAGGTCTTACCATTGCACACATTCCTTATTGAGTCAACTTGGTTGTGGGATGTCTTTGAAGGCCATAAAATACAGATTGATGGGTCTTTCTTTAATTTAGCGAAAAGGTGCACAGAGCTTCCTGCGGAAGCGCAAGCACATCTACACTTGCTGCGAGAGATGGTTTGAGCCTAAACTGAAAAAAAAAAAATTAATGGGAAAAGGTAGGAATCTCAAATCAATTTCCTACAATTTTGCAGGAATTCCTGGGAAACTATTTACCAGGAAGAAATACTAGCTTGGGCTCTGTTTGAAAGCTCTTCTCAGCCGAAGCTCGAGAAAATTAGGCTTGCACCACCTCTAATCTCGATGATACGCGGCGTGTTTGCAATACTGGTGTGGTACAATCGACAACATCGAAGATAATGAGGCCGAAAATATTATGCTGAACTTTGTGTTGACCGGAATTGGCAGTAGAGTCCTTTTTCACATCATTCGCACAAGGGCCTCGGTCAGCGTTCCACAACATGGTCAAGGATGGTTGTGGACACCTATTACTGGTTTAGTGAGAGCAAATAACCTCAAAAAGTGTTCTGCTTTTAGTTTTAAATGTGAGAAGTGATTCCAAAACTGTGCTCAGACGGGAATAGTGGGGAACTTTCAGGATAGTTGTTGTAATGTCTTGAAGATACCAATTTTATTGTTTTGGCGAGGGACTGATACGCTATACAAGTACTCCATTCGTATATATATATATTATAATATATAGATCTGTGTTGTGAAGCACAACTTAGGTATGTTAAGTTTGGAGGGTAGGGGCATAGTTGTGGTACAAGGATTGGCTTTGAGCAGTGGGTCAGTTGAGCTGAAACACAAAATGATGTGTGATGTGTTTTCCTCACTGTTGTGCAAGCAATCCATTCTCCAATGGAATGCTTTGCATCACCACAAGGGGGGTGGGGGGGGTGGGGGAGTCTGAAGTATTGCCTCTTTATAAAGGTTGTAAGAGGTGGCGGGGTGGGTGGTGGGGGTGTGGGGAGGACATTAAATCCATTTTTTAAAATAGAGAAATTTTTTTTAAATGATTAAATAATTTTTTAATTAAAATATTTTTTTTTTTTAAATAGAAAAAAAACGATTTATTTTTTTTTTTATAAAAATAAGGGAAAAAAAAAGGGGTGAATTGAATTTTAAAAAAAGAAGATTTTTTTTTTAAGAAATTTTTTTGGAAAAAAATTGGCTTGAGGGGTGGGGGTGGGGAATAAAAAGAAATAACCATTTGAGAAATTTTTTTAAAATCTAAAAGAAAAATTTAAAAGGGATATATTTTTTTTTTTTATTTTTATAAGGGTTGTGGTATAGGATTTAAATAAGGCTGGGGTGGTGTTGGTTGGTTTGGGGGTTGGGTTGTTGTGGAGGAATTTTAGAAAAAAAAAAATATATTTGGAATATTTAGGGGATAGATTGTTTTTTTTTTTTTTTAAGAAAAGGAAAAAAAATAAAAAAAAATTAATTATGAAAATTAAAGTGGGTGTGGTGGTAGGGAAATTAAGAAGAAGGAAAAAATTTTTAAAAATTTTTTTAAAAAAAAAAATTTGAAAAAATTAGAAAAATTATTTAATATTTATTAATAAAAAAAAAGAAATTTTTTTTTTTTGAGAATTTTATTTAAATTTTTAAGGGAAAAAAAAAAAAGGATAAATTAAAAAAATTTTTTTATAATTTTTTTAAAAAAAAAAAGATTTTTTGATAAAAATTTTTTTTTTTACTTTAAAATTAAAAAAAGAATTTAAAAATTAAAAAAAAAAATGATTATTTTTTTTAAATAAAAGAGTGGGATAGCGAATTTTTTTTTAATTTTTTTTTTTTAATTTAAAAAATATGAGAATTTAATGAATAAAACAAAGTTAAGAAAAAAGTGGGGGTGTGGAAGTAAAAATTTTTTTTTTATTATTTTAAATAAATTTTTTTTTTTATTTTATTATTAAAATTTTTTTAAAAAAATAAATAATTTTTAAAATTTTTATTTTGAATGAAGAAAATAAAATGCCTAAATTAGATACTGCACTATGAACTGTCTCCCCTGTGTTTGAATCTCAGCTCAGCTTTAAACTGCCAACCTGGTGTTTCGCAGGCAGCACGAAGCATCAACATTCACCCTCACTCAGATGGATGTTCAACTGGTGTTGTCCCATCTGCCAGTATTAGTTGGTGAATGTTAAAGATCCCACGGTCTCTGTTTGAAAGTTTATCTCAGTAACAAATTACAAATTCCTGCTCTAACCTACAGAGGGCACTGCATCAAAGGCACAACTGCGTCTTCAGCCAAGGATGCGACTCGCAGCCATGTGCTACATAACGAGAGGCCTACCCATCGACTGCTCCAGCTGTGGTGCACAGTTGGCACAGACCCACCTTCTTCCACACCCAACAAAAAGAAGACAGCTGTGCGGTTCAGTGGAACGCTCCAGCTTGCAAGCAAATAAACATTGTAGTTTGACAGATATTTTAGATCTTGAAACGAGAAAGCCGTCGTAGTCAAATATTGCTTTTCAAAAATGAAGGCACACACAACCGCTTAGCAAAGTTGCCCAGCAAGCACGACGGGTTCAATACCATAGAGTGGCCACCAAGATACCACCACCATCCAGGATGGTGCAGCCATCATCTGCTCGGTGTGAAGTGCCCTCCTGAAGAGGTGGCATCATATGCCTTCCATAAGCAGAAGATGAGACCAAAGGTTTTATATTTTGAAACCACAACACTATTTTTGTTGATTGTTATCATTCTGAAGTTGAGCTCACACAGTTAGTATGAAATAACATTTTAGACATAAACCATACACGACTATTCATTACTCCTTCCCTCCAAGTTTTCAAAAGGGTGAAATCCAAAAGTCATTAACATTAAAAAATATATTCCAGACATCAAATTTGGGTAAAAGTTGGTCTTCATACTCATCTTGTTAGGAGTCAACTTATTAAATACCAAAATAATTGATTGCATACATATTTTTTGAAAAAAATGATTTTTTGATGATTTTCTAAAAAAAATGACGTTTTTTGACACGAAAAAAGCCTGTTTTTAGAAAGCTCAATTTTTTTTTGAAAGCATCCCTCCAGTAAATTTTTCATTTGTAATGACAGATCATATCAGAAATAACTGTTCAGAATTAATTTTGACCATATGGAACAAAATAATTTTTCACCATATCACATCAACAATGTGAACATTTTTTTTCCGTCCCTTCGCTTTCCGTCCCTTCACGTACTATACCGAAAAGTTGGTTGGGACTGAACTTTCACTTAAAGTACATATAAAAAAATGCTCTTCAGACATCTCCCATATGATTACAAATGCAGTAAAACAGATTTCATTTAATTTATAATGTATATACATTATACACTCTAGGCAAGAAAATAAAAGTTAAGATTTCTCAATTCTATCGATCCCGTCCCTTCGCCATGATTTTTTTCCAGAATTTTTTTATGCATCAAGTGACTAATTTGAAATTTGGTGTACTTATGTAGCCCAACTCATCGCTTCAAATTATACTCTTTCCTGGAATTAATACCCTCAATCAGTTTTGGACTCGAAGATATTGTACCATTTTCCGTCCCTTCGCTTTACGGGACTTTTGGATTTCACCCAAAAGCAAGTTCTTCCCTCCCTTACTCCTTCCCTTCTCCTTCTTCCCTCCAAATCTTCAAAAGCCAGTTGTTCACCACCATCTCAGATCATCTCTACCCTCGTTAACCAACACCCCACATCCTTCCAAATTTCCAGTTTTAGACCCCACGGGGTCGAAGCGCCGCTCGCGTTCTCTCTTTCCTTGTGTACAGTTCATTTGAACGTCTATTTCTCCATTATTCGTGAACAGAATTTGATGAAAATTGACAGCCAATATACTAGACACATATGCGCAGGCATTAACTGAGCCCAAAGTGGATTTCGGGCCGAGGAACGTCCCATTTTCTTAAAATTATTTCTCAGTTATTAGTGAACGGAACCGAATCAAACTTGACAGGTATATTCTAGAGACCATTCCCCAGGCATTAACTGAGCCCAAAGTGCGATTGCGGCCCTTTGGGCTGAGAAACGGCCCTATCGGCCCATTTTCTTAAAAAAAAAAAATTAAATGCGCTGGGCGATGCCCAACGCAAATGATGATATGAAATGATGATATGATGCCCAACACAAATGACAGCCTCACTCTGTGAGGTGTTCTGGTTTCTTTCCTGATGCGATGAAAATCTTACCAAATTTCAAAACGATCAGTCGTCTGTGCTATCGCTCACCTGAGAGTTGTACGAATGAACTCCCATGGGGTATGTTCGCAATTCGAACTTGTTCCTTCTGTATCCATCTTGTCCACCCTATGCATCCTGTCCTACCCCTCGATCCTCCCCACACCCATTATTTGTCCAGGTCTCCATCTATTTTGTCTCTCAACTCTGCTGTATGCCTGGTGCTGGCTTAATGGTTTGGGTGGTGGGCTTGGGATCCTAGCATCCTGAGTTCAAATCCCCCTCGGCTGTTGAATTAACACCGGGTGTGGTTGACTCAGCCTGGCATCCTTCCGAGGTCGGCAAAATGAGTGCCAGCTTGTTGGTATCCTGTGTAGGAGTGGCAACCCATCCAGGATTGTACCCACTAGCCAAGGAGACTGCTAAGGAAGCACCAACGCTCTGCACAGAGTATGGTACGGATGGATGGATGGAACTCTGCTGTGAGATTCCTCCCCCCTCTCCACTGTTCCTTTTGTTCTGGTGCATCCTAATCCGTTCAGTATTCTAGCTCTTCCACGAGCCTTGCTTTACTTTGTATAAAAAAAACCCAGAAAACCATCATCCGATGGCAATGATGAATTTCATGCTTTGTTCGGACAAGTGGACGACTCATTTTAGATCAAGACAGAACGTCCAGGCAAAATATCGCTTTTAATAAGTGCATCATGAACTGAGGATTTTAAAATATGTACATCAAATAAAATTACTGTTCTTGCTGCAGTACAAATGTTTCATATTTTACACTTTGCAAGTCTGCATGCGACATGGCTCAAGAAAAAAAAAATTTTTTCAGACAAATCGATTGTCACCAAGTCAGGAGTAGTCAGATGAAAACATAACAGAAAAATGAAAACAGTAAAAAAAAATCAAAACTGCACTGCTTTGCAAAATAGTTAAAAAAAAAAACACGTTTTCCTCTCTCCCGGTGATGACGAGGCGGGAAGAGTCAAACGACTTCCAACGATCTAGAGTCGTTTAAATACACAATACGTCGGACCATGCGATCCGATACGCAAACAACAGTAGTACAGGCACCATGAAAAATGGAAGGCAACGATGTAAGAGTTTCAACATTGGTATGCGTGTGTGCGCAGGTAGCATGGCGCATGGGCGTTTCCCCAACCTAGTAGGGGTGGTGGCATTTCGCTCGAAGGAGGAAAACTTTTTGCCATTTTCTCTTGGCAGTGCAAGACAAGTGCAGCATCATGTGAAAAAAAACAAACAAACACCATGCGAACAGAACATGCACCGCACGACTCAAATTTCGACATAGAGCCGAGCTGGCGAACTAGAAGCTGACACGATTGGTGGAATGTGTGTGACCCGTCCCCGGTTTAGGAGCTGCTGAGGTTGATTTAGTTTGTTTTGCCATTTGAAGCGGTACAAAGAAAGCTAGATCTTGCGTTTTACTAACACCACTTTGAGTGAAGCAAATTCAGAGTGAAAGACGACGAATCGATCGATTATTAACATATTGCAATCAGAGTCATTACGAGATCAATTCGCCCGCGATGCCCAGTCGTCGAGGGAAACACATTTGTCAAGTGAAACCTCGTTCAGGAGAAGTTGTGGATTAAAAAAAAAAAAAAAAAACATAGAATAGCTTGTACATTATAGGACAATCATGTCACGAGACAATTGACAATCAAACAAAGCATATGGGATTTGAACCTAGAATCCCAAGAGCACGGGCTACGTGCTCGGACGGGAGCGAACAATCACGTCAACCCAAAGATTTTGCCGTGCAGCCGAAGGTATAAAAATACCAGATTAATTGATTCATTAATACACCATAATGTAATGCTCCAAAACGTCATTTAACATTTTTAAATTGCAAGGACCGATCAATGGGTTTTCTCAAAATGATGTGACTGGTTGGCCTGTTTCGCATTCCATTTGGAACGCCAACCTGCTTTGCGATAATCTGACCTCAGATTGAAATCCCATTGAGGGCTCCATTTGTCTATTACCTCTTAACATCATGGCAATTCGTGCAAAACGTGTCGTACAAGGAGTGATCATCAAGGGTGTAGCCTGACAGTTGAAGGATAACAAATGTTATGGTTATACATCATCGTTTTGCAACATTTTAAATTGTGGAAAAAAAAAAACCTTTTGTTTCTGTTCGGACACAAACTTGCTGATCAACTCTGGGAAATCCGAGTCCCTCCCTGAGCCTCAAACTAGAAGTCTTGAGTTTGAGAAGACGATAAACAGATGAAAGTTCGACATTTTGCTCTACTTCATCACATGCGTAGTTGTGCGATTGAGTATCCAGCCATTTCAGTTCGCAGAGATGCATGCCTTTGAAGAAACCACAGCAGTAACTTGGTAGAGTTAAAAATAATGTGTGTATATATATATATATATATATATTAGGGCTTAGTTGTCAAATACATTATTTTCTATCACCTCTTTCGTTAAATGGAACAAATTCCAATCAATCAGTCTTTTTGTAACACTTCATCTCTCCTCGTTATAAACCACCGACATGCCTGTTACCACAAGCGTTTGGAGGAATGAAGCTGTTCTACTCTTCCCTCGTGTTCTGAGCAGGAGTAGCGCTGCTCAGGGACGTGGCCTCTTCAGGTATTTGGCTCACAGCGAGGTGAGATGCGGGTGGAACAGGACCCGTCTCTTGGCTGTCATTAGCGGGTGACCGTCCGGTGGTGCGCATCGACTCATCAATTTGACCTTGCGTGTCCGTCCCAGTCGTGAGGACTTCCTGCCTCTCAGTCGTCTCTTCTCGATCCGGATCACCGTCGGAAGTGGTCAGAGCATGCTGGAAGCTGGAAACGGCTTTCGGCATTGTCCCTACTGGAGCCGGTCCCTGGCCTACGTCAGATACGGCCGGACACTCAAAGTGCACACAGTGAAAGACCTGCGATTGCAGAAAGAGGGATTATGGTAGAACAATAAAAGTTTCGTACGGAATGGATTAGACGTGTCAAGGACTTTCTCAAGCACAAAAATCGATAAGCAGAATGGATTTCATTTGAGACTGCAATAAATTTCAATTCAAAACGCATAAATAAATTAACTAGAAGGGCACTCCTCGACGTCGCCAGATATGCCTCCTTCCACATAATTACATCATTATACATACTTGTACCAAGTTCGATTTAAATCTCTGTTAAACCTAGATTCAAAATATTAAATAATTCTTGCTGCCAGACCATGCGTCCGATCAGGTTGAAATTTAAGACATATATTCTCCATGACTATGACATCATAACTGTGACGTTTCACATCGATTGATGCAGTCAATCAAGAGAAAGATTTTTTAAAAAAGATTTTCGTTCAATCTAACATGGCTGCTAGACCATGTGACCGATTAATTTTTTGTGAACACCCTGGTATCACAGAGGCTTGGGAAACATTTGTGTGAAGTTTCCCCTCGATCTGTCAAGTCGTTCTGGAGAAGAAGATTTTTAAAGGTTCACTTCAAAAAAAAAATCATAGATGCCAAACCATGTGACCTATGACATTATAAGTGGAGAACTTTTTGATCACCTCGATCTGTTCATCCATTTTGGAGAATATTTTTAAGGTCTTTAGGTAAAAAAATAAAATTACCCCCGTGTGGGGGTGACGGTCATCTCTATAATACCACAAGTTCTCAATGTTCAGTAATGACCGAAGACTACTGCGCAGCTCGACTGCGCAGTAGAACTGCGCAGCTCGGTTAAAGGTGACTCGGCATTTTGGGGCGCGCGCACGAAATTATATTTTGAAAATAAATGCCGACGTTTACATTTCGGGTTTTGAAACTTTTGCACCTTCGGCGGAAAATGTATAAATATAAAAGGCTAAAAATGTGTTTTATATTTCATTTCTCCTTCCTTCCTTCTTTGCGAATCGCATCGGCGTTTTTGGCCATCTTCCAGATCACGTGACGATCAAACGGGAAGGAAATTCAAAAATCTGTCCAGTTAGATACAAGATAATATTTTTTACTATCATAATCAATAAACAGTTGCCGAATATCTTGTAGAATGGCAGACGAGATAGGTTTTGAAAATGGCGATTTTTATAACTTACGTGACCTCGTGACCTTGACCCTGACCTTGAACCCGGACAAAAGTTATATCGTTGTGCAACACTCATCGACCTCTACCCACATACTAAGTTTCATCAAGACCGGAAAGAAAAATTGTTGACGGACGGACGGACGGACATTTGGTCCGGCTTTATTAGGTCATCTCGGTAGAGATGACCTAAAAATGGCTGCCAAACCACGTGAATGATGACATCATCAATCCCCCCCCACAATACATTTAGCCCCAGATGACCTTCAAAAATTCTTTCCGATCGGATATAGCATTCGATGTTTGCAATTATGATGTCATAATGAAGCCACCTCTGTATTCAAAAAATGAAATCACACTTATTTCCCATGGGGAGCACTTGACATGACAAGTTTCAAAAAAAAAATTTTCTTTCCTTGGTGTGGTTTTGGAGATGGAGGTCCAAAGTTTTTCCTTTTTTCCAACATGATGCCACACATGACATCATAATTATCATCAAAACATTCCACACGAGTGATCACACATATGGTGAAAATTTCGTGTCAATCGGATAAGCGGTTGCAGAGAAAAGAGAAAATTAGCACAGACGTACGTACGTACGGACAACCCGAAAACATAATGCCACCAGAGGCATAAAAAATAGTTCTTCACTCGAGCAGCAAGAACCAAATCTGTAGCGACTCGAAAACCTCAGCATTTGAGTGGTCGAGATGCGATGAAGCTTTTTGGTGGGATTGCATTCAGGATTGCTTGCACAACTAGCCAGCAGGAATTCAAGCAAAGCTAGAGCAACGGCACACAATGGCTTGCTGCACTCGATAAAATTCCCCACAGCAGTCAAAATTTGTGCGACGCAAACGGCCACGTACGACACAACCCATCCACACATGCACAAACTCACCTCATTAGCGGTGTTATGCGTTCCGACGATGCGAATGAACGACACTGCGCACCTCGGAAATGTGATCCTTTGCCAAGACCTGCCATGGAACGACACAAGAAGCATGACAAGCCATTCGATCACCTTCACACACAAAACACTGTTGGTGAGCACCCATTAGTAGTGCACCACGTTTAAGGCATTGGGAGATGGAGGGACTAAAGTTCGAAATTCCCAAAAATTATGAGTTTATAAGATCAGATCTTTCTGCAATTTTCTTGACTTCACATCATTTGGTGACAAAATGCACCTTTAAGCAGCAACTACGACTTCCGAGTAATTTTTGTAAAAGCAACCATGTGTCATCAGCGTGGTTCCTTGACTGGCTTTGAAAAATCACATGATGTCTCACACAAAAAAAAAACAACAACAAAATAATAACATCAGCACAATTAAGAAGACAACTTCACTAAATGGTCTTCAGCATCCCCATCCTAACAACCACCACTCCCGATTTCCCTCCTTACTTGCAAGTCATGTTCATCCTATCGGCCACACGCGTCCACTGTTGAAGGTTGGTGGACACCTCTACATAGTACTTGTAACTGCGATCATCACAATCCCACAGCAGTAGTCTGAGACGTCAGGAAAACGAGGTGAAAGAGGGGCAGGAAATCAATTTCACCATCCATGCTGATGCAAGTATAACGACGATAGTAAAATAAAAGGTTATACACACAAGTTGCCATCTTGCGATCAACAAACCTCATGGAGGAGACGACGAATGGCTGAGCAAGCTGCACCACTATAGATCCGCTGCCGAGCTGATGGCACGTGTAGCCACAGTCCCAGTCGTAGTTGTTCGTGTCACCGTTGAGGAGCGCATTGCGACGCCGGCTCACGCCCTCGATAACGCTTGCGCTCGCCGCCACGGTTGCAACGTTTTCTGGCGGCACTGCAGAGCGCGTGGAGACACATCGGCCATCAAATGAGAAATGGGAAACTAGCCGACGTAGCCAACCGACTCAATGGTTCCGATTCAGACGTGCGTTACGTACCTAGCAGTCCACCTTCCAGTACAAAGGATTTGTTGGAGTACATGCACTCGAGCGCAACCAGGTGGAAGACTTTGTTGACGGTGTTGTACGTGCCCATTACACGGATGTACCTGCACGTCGGAAAGAGACGTAGAAAGGCAGGTACCACATGCAAATAACCCACGAGCCACTGCACCTAGTCTCAAAAAAAACTCCTTTGCTCGATGCTATCAAGCCGGTCGCGCATTAATCGGCCTCAATAATTATTTGCAAAGGGGGGGCGTGGAACAATCCTGGATGGGTCGCCACTCACGGGATACTCAACTGGCTCACTCCCAGCAAGCTGGTACTCCTTTTGCAGACCTCAAAAGGACGACAGGCTGAATCAACCCACCTGGTGTTATTTTGGCATGGTCAGGGAACCAACTCCTTGAAAGAACCAACTCGGTCCAAATTCAAGTTGAAACCGCCTAACTGATCAAATGTCAAACACGGGGGACTTTAGAACCATTGCATATTCAAACGGCAAGGTGACGAGGCTTCTCGACCAACAAGAAGCCAATGAAAGACATCAACTCAGCAGCGTTTCTCTTAAGAACAAGGTACATCGTTACTTATCCCTCCTCGTGTTACATATCAAACACATCGTTCAAGCGTATTCGTGAAAATGTGCAGCCAGCTGTGCAAACCCAATCTTAGCACAATAACGACAGTCCAAGGATCAGAGGTTGAAATCAGTAGGAACATGCAAGAAGCTTGCCCTCACAAACCTGCACACACGTGCTGCGAAGAAGAGATTTTGCCAAGAACGGCAGAGGTGCTGGGTGTGGTCGACTACCCTGATCCAGTCCTGTTCATCAATTGACAGCTCCACGTAGTATGAATAGGACCTGGGTTAAGACACCAAGCTATTTTACGAGGCAAACAATGCTTTGATCAAAATAAATCGCCATTTTATTTTTTCACAGAAACAAGATAAAACCAACGTAAATTCCTTTAAGCGTGCACGTGAAGTTCGAAGATTTTATTTTCAAGGTGGTTTCGTTCCTCCTACTTATATGAAACCATCCCAATTGACTTATTATTCATATAATTCTTTGTAAGAAACCGTTCCAACTGCAATTGTACGAAACTATCCAACCTTGCGTCGCGGTCCCACAGCAGAAGACGAATGTGGTTGATGACGTACGGGCTGCCCAATTGCACCACAATTCCAAAGCTATCATCCTGGTCAATAGAGTGGCGCGAGAAACCATGGTCCAGGTCATACGACTGTGTGTCACCATCCAACAGAGTGGTCCTGAGCTCCCCTTGCACGACCTGTCCTCCGTGCCTCAACGTCGCAACGTTTTCATCTTTAACTGCAACAGCATGAAGAATTTAAAGAAACCTTAAAGATTAAAATGAATGAATAAATAAATCGCAAACAGCAATGGGGTGAGCAACGAGGAGTCACCCACACAGCATGCCGCGATGATTGAGCTCCGAAGTGCACCGCTGGGTCTGATCTTGAATTGCATCGAGGATCGCATCCGGAGAAATGAGTCCCATGGGGCGCACCACATTCAGCAGGTCAGGGAGGCTCATGAGATGGAGGCGCACGGAGCTCATCACCCTGCCCGGATCCTCGTCGGGATTAGCACGGCTCCAGGTAATCAAGGCCATAAAGATGTCACGCTCAGGAGCGTAGAAAGAGTCTCGACTCACGATGCTCAGGATTGCACTCTGTGGGGGTCATCATACAAAAAACACAGGATTATTAGAAGGACGGAGACACCCCACTGAAAAATCAAGTCCTTTAATGTAACACATTTCCCCAAAAACAAAGTGTTAGAAAGTTTATCGAGGAAAAAAAAAAAGAAGAAGTGCAGGTAGAACTTCTCTGACACTGCTTTCTACCAACAACTTTGACCACCACGGCTTCCACAAACTATGCATGTTCCCCTTCCATGACCGCCATTTTACGAAGGGAAGGGAAGAGTGAGTGAGCTGTACTCACGTTGTGAGCCATACTCACCAAGGAAAGGGAAGAGAATCCCTCGCTGTTGAGCACAGCGGTTGCGTTCCTGTCAATATATTGCACACAGTCATCTCGCAGCCGGCTCAGCGAGTACAGCCGTGCCGCATCGTACACAGTGCACACACTCTGCACTCCGAGAGTCGCACACAAGAACTCCGACAGTGCTTGCTCGAGCTCATTGAGGCCAAGGCGGTGAGCCAGGCCCAGCAGGTCGAGCAGCGATTCCTCGCCGATGCTGGGCAGGGACAAGCGGCCCGTGTAGATGTAGCGTAGTAGAAGAGCAAAGGCCTCGGCTGTGGCATCCTGCATGTGGACTTCAGCCTGCGGAGCGCTCTCCTTCATTCCCCCATAGAGCATCGCTCTGCCAGATATTGAAAGAACAGTGCATGGACTTCCTGATCATGTACAATGCATATGGTAAGTGTGTGTACAGACTGAGAACACGATGGTCAACCTGGTGCACAGGCATCTTGAGTAGCAGGACGCTGGGAGGGAGTTACTTTGACATCGTGTCAAGTCTGACTACCTATGCAATTCGTCCTTTGTTTTTGTATTTATCGCAGTCTCATGGGCATGCAACGGATTTTCACACATTTTACCAATCACGTTAAATAAATAATTAAAGCTCCATCAAGTCTCTTTTGAACAGGGAACGACCATCTGATCTCACGGTAACACAATTTGCGAGACTCTGTGCATATGTGCTTCGCAGAACCCGTTTCAAATCATAATGTGCGTGCGATGAGCAAGAGGGGATACTATGCATGCGAGACGTGCAATGAAGGAAAGAGCAATAGGTGAATGCGGATCAATCGGTGCTGGGACACGAGTCAGATCAGTTGCTTCGCGACATCAAAACAAGATCAGTGCGTGTATTACCTCTGCCACCGAAGGTGGATGGAGGTTATGTTTTCACCCGTGTCTGTGAGCAGGATATCACAAAAAAAAGTTGTGGACGGATTTGGACGAAACTTGGTGGACAGGCTCGGTATGTGACAAGGACGAATCGATTCGATTTTCATGAAGACCTGGATCCATATACGAGAATTAATTTCACCAAGTGATTCTTCGCTATTGAGAGATGGGGCCAAGAGCTATGTATAAGCATGATAATCTCAAAAAGTTGTGGAGTTATGACAAAACTGTGTGTACGAGTTGGAAAGGTGACGAGAACAAGCAGATCCAATTTTGGTTCAGGTCGGGATTCAGATCCGACCGATCAGATCAGTGGGATACAAAATTTAAACTGTTCAGCCTGGCGGAGGTATGCGCTCTACCGAGTGCCGCTCGGTTTCGCCAAGTGTTGCTCTACGAGTGATTTTTCATTTGTTTGTCACACGACTCCTCTGACAGTTGTGGGCCAATGACATCCAGACTTGCTCCAGAGGATCAGCATCACCCCGATTAGTGTATAGGGGTGTGTTTAATCGTTGCCAGTGGTCTCGGGGAGAGGGGGAGAGGATGCAAATTCTCTTTGCAAATGTGTATCGTATAGCACCCCTCTAGGTGGGGGAGGGTATTACAAGTCTCCACCATTTACAGTGAAGTGAGGTGTTTTGAATTATAAGCAGTTGGTATGTTTTTGCTTCATGCACGTAACCCGGTTTTTTTGTTTGCGTATCCAGAGTTGTCAGTTGCCTATACACCGCCCAAAATAAAGGTACGCATCAGAAGAATGTGTTGTATGTTTGGAACGAGATCGCCCGTAGGGCGGGTACTCTGCTCGTCGTATTAAAACATGATCAATGTAAAACAGTTTTTTCCAACACAAATATTATGACAATGACACACCGAAAATACTCGCATCGCGAAGCAAGCACAATGCGGTGGGCAGGGAAGGGTCGTCCTTCCACCACGAACGTGACATCCGTGTGTTCCTGGCCTTGCTGCAACGTGCCCAGGTCTCTCGAGAGAAGCCGCACGTGGTCCACCTCGCCGGAAGACGAGTAACCATGCAGCTGATGGCTGTCGCTCATTGCAAGCACGTACTCCCCACACCCTGCAGACCATGCCACATCGGATCACATCGGATGAATATACAGAAGCAACGACATGCCAAGTGGAGGTAGATAGATATTGATGAAAACAAATAATTTTATAAGCACAAAGCTATATCATACTAAAATACACAATTTGCTGTCTGTCTGTCTGTCTGCAAGTCTGTGGCCAAAGCATTTGGTTGTTACTTGTCCAATCTCAACCAAATCTGCCAGAACAAAGGGTCATTGTTGCTATTTTTCCAGCAAGAAAAGGTTGTCGCTATTTGGCTAGCCCCCACCCCTCTCCTGGGGGTTCCGAAGTTGGGGCCGACACAGTTTCTTGACATAAATGTGTACCGTGTAGCAACGCTGCCGGTTCGTGGTGAGAAAGGGTGTTACGAGTGATGCTTCAGAACCCCCGATTGTATCACGAGTAAGAAGAGGAACCCCCTTTCGCCTTATTTTCACACTCTCTTAGCCTATGCTGCTTAAGACTCGACTGCAAAAAAATCTGGAGGAATTCCCATGTTTCATTGCCTTTATCGGCCCTGGAAAAACACCATATTATGGTGCATACATTGCAGTTTGAACATTGTGACAAAAGCAACTAGAACGGCACTCGGTGGAGCGTATTCTTCCGCCAGGTTGAACAGTTTACATTTTGTATCCCAATAAGCCAGACCTGAATCCAGACCTAAACCAAAAGTGAATCACCTTATTCTCGTCACCTAACCCAGCTCATCCACCAAGTTCGTTCAGAACTCGTCCACAACTTTTTGAGACATCATGCTATACCATAGTTTTTGGCCCCATCTCTCAATGGTGAAGAAGCACTTTCAATTTTTTTTTTCTTTTCGTATGCAGATCCGGATCGTCACCAAAATCGAATCAATTTGTCCTCGTCACACACCCAACTTGCGCACCAAGTTTCGTATGAATCCTTCCACAACTTTTTGAGATATCCTGCTCACGGACAAACAAACAAGAAAGACGTCGTGCATAGCATGATACTTGCAAAAATCCATAAAACAAATTTGACCTTAAAAAAACATTTGGTGGTTGAGAATTCGATGACCATATGTGCAAACCCTCTTCAAATTTCAAGTCAATGGGATGAAAATTGAGGATTTTGGAAAGTTCACCCAAGTTTTTTTTCTTTCTTTTCTTATAGACACTGTCAAGGTTCGTATGAGAGCGAACACACAGAACGTACAACAAGGGGAGCAGGAGACAAGAGGGTTGGGAGAGGGAAGGACAAAACAGTGTGGAACAGAGACATGAGGTCTGTGGAAGGGAGAGGGATGGGGTGGGGAACACGGGGTGTACAAGATGGACACTACAGGGACTTTCAGGTCCCCACACGACAGGGACTTTCAAGAAGGAAAGCAGGGAATTTGAAGGAGGTGGGTTTGGGGTGGATTAGCGGGGGTAGAAAAGATCGTGGTTTTGGATGGGGGAAGATCAGAGATGGTGGTAAGTTGTTGATCTTTGGCCTGTGTTGACTTTTTAACCCATGTTGACCTCAAAAGTAATATTTAGTGATCTGGAAATACAAGTACTCTTCAATTTTCAAGTCAATTGGATGAAAATTGGATGTTAGAAAGTACAACGAAGTTGTTGACCTTTGGCCTCTGTTTTAACTCAAAAAAAAAACAATTGGTGGTTGAATTCAGTGAACGAATATGCAACTTCAAATTTCAAGTCAATCAGATGAAAACCGACAATCTGAGAAATTCATCCTATGATGTTGACATCAAAAATTATTGGTTGTTGAATTCAGTGACCTGATTTGCAAATCCTGTTCAAATTTGTAGTCAATTGGATGAAAATTGTGGATTTTAGAAACTTGACCTTCGTTGGCCTACGTTGACCTCAAAACTAATGTGTGGTTGAATTCAGTGAAATAAAATGCAAACCCTGTTCAAATTTCAGGTAAATCAAATGAAAATTAATGATTTTAGAAGTATATCAAATTTGTTGACCTCTTGACCTCAAAATCAAAAGGCTTCTTGCTTTTGACGAACTTGACCATTTTGTGAAGATCGGTTCAAAATTGTGACCTGTCGGCGATTGAGACACAGACAGAATCACAGATCAGACCAACCAACATACTTAGTAATCTTCAATTTCACAAGTAACAAACAAAGGCAGACAGACAGACAGAGAGACAGGGGTGAAAACACAACCTCTGTCCACCTTCAGTGGCGGAGGTAACAACGGCAGCTCTTCAAATCCAAGCTGCAATAAAACTTGAAACCGAGGATTAATATCCGTTTTCTCATCCCTCAAACTTCCGCAATAAAGAGGAAACTTGGCCGAGCACACTTTTGCTCCAAGTCTTTCACGAACAGGGTAACTTGGCCTGGCGTCCGATTGAAGGTGTAGGAATTTGTAATTGGTTCAGGGTGCCAGCGACAGCTCACCTACTTTTCGTGAGACACACCGCAAGATCTTCAGCATCCACCGACGAGCAGTGCTGGCAGACAGTACACCCAGTCGAACGTCCTTCCGATGGAGGGCGCAAACATCGATCCTTCGCCCTACATGTGCAACACCAGGGTGAGAGATTACAGCCGTGTCTGGACTCAGACCCAGACTAAGGAGAGCGTGCATACCTCTGGAATATTTTGCCAACCCTCATACTACTTAAACAGCCAAATAGGAATTTTCATCTTGTTGTCACATCACTCCAGAGTCGAGATGTTTCTTTCGAAGGGATGTCAAGGGCAGAATGTACCCAAGGCCAAGACCTCATGGACGTGTGCTTCTCATTTTGAAGCACCGTACTCTGTTATGGAGCGTCGGTGCCGCCCAAGCAATATCTTGGCAAGGGTTAAACTGGGTGGTTTGCCATTGACTTCCCAGCCGTAGTTAGGGCGGGAATTTGTTAATTGGTCAGGGTGCCGGTGATGGTTCACACCTACTCTTCATGATCTGTGGCATCTTTAACATTCACCAACTAATGCTAGCAAGATGGGACGTCCATTTTGTGTCCACCCGAGGGGACGGCGCACACACATTGAAGAATCTTCTTGCCAGTGAAACACCAGGATGGCAGTTTATAGCTTGTTTGGGATTCAAAACCAGGCTAGACAACTTAGAGGAGAGCGTGTGTTCCTGTCGACTCGAGGCCATCTTGCCAGCCGTCGTGGATGTGTGTAGGGGAATGCAAAAGGGGCTAACCCACCATGTGAAACAGAAGATGAGGAAACCTCACCTTCATCACTTTCGATTGATCTGTTTTAACTCCAACCAAACAGTGGGGGACGGATATTAAGAAAATACTGTACCTGGAAAAAAAAAAAAGAAAAAAAAAAAAGATCACGATAACCTCAACGTACGAGGATAACTTGTACGTCTTCTCCAGAACCATCGACATGTTATATGTACGCAAAGAATGAAGGGAGGAAAAGTGATACAAGAAAGGAGGGTCATGGAAAAAAAGAATGTGAAGGCAAAGGAGTGGAGAAGAGAGAGGAGGGGGGGGAGAGGATGGGTGGAGGAGTGGAGAGGGGGGAGGAGGAGGAGGAGGGGTGGTGGGGTGAGAAGGGAGTGGAGAGAGGGAGGAGAGGAGGAGGGGTGGTGGGTGGAGAAGGAGTGGAGAGGGAGGAGGAGGAGGGGGGGTGGGGTGGAGAAGAGTGGGAGGGGAAGGGGGGGCGAAGAAGGGAGCGGAGAGGGGAGGGGGGCGAAGAAGGGAGTGGGGAGGAGGTGAGAGAAGGGATGGGGGGGGGTGGGGGTGAAGGAGTGGGAGGGGGTAATGAAGGTAACTACCTGTAATCGTTGGACCGTACAGTAGACCAAACATGATCAGTTATAAATCCGTTTGTATAAATAAAACGACGCTGTGATCACATTCCCTCCACCACGTCCGCCAACACAGGTGAGTGTAAAACCAAACGAGGTATTTATCACCTCCTCCATAACGTTATTTATTTATTAATGTGCTCGGATTGCCTCAGGTTTGTGGACGTGAACATTAATATAAACAGATACACAACACGTATGAACGGTGAAGAGTGGGGAGAGGGGGGGAACGTCGGACGAGGAGACACGAAGACGATCATAATAAACTAAGAGAATATCAGGAGAAAGTGACCATTACAACTCGAACTCCGTCTCGCAAATAGAGAATGACGAAATGTACAAGATGAACCGATAACGATTTAAAGGATGCCGAACGAGGTTTCAACAAACATACCGAAATATCTCAGTTTCAGAAGATCCAACCGTCTTATTTCTTCCTCATTCCTTCCTCATTCATTGACCACAATTATTCTTGTGAAGATCCATAAACACTCGGAACAATTTGCTATTTCAAACCAGTGCGAGAGACGATGATGAACCTGACGTTGGATATTAAAAATTTATCTACTTTTACGAAATCGGAAGAAAACATGACAGCAGCGAACATTTTACTAGCAGCCATACACCGCTCCGGATCATTTTTTTTTTTATAACGTAAACGATAATTCATTCCTGCTTTGCCAGATAAGTTGATGACGAATCATTTGCGCATTTTGCGAAATCAGCCTCCATCTAATAAAAAAAAAAGGTAACCATCCGAGTCATTTAAAATATTATATACACCTCAAGATGCTCGGAGACGTCCGATCCTTATAAAGAATGGGGTCAAATTTGGTTATTTATAAACATTATTATTTACATCATCGAAAAGGCTTATAGCCAGAATTGGGACATGAAAGGGGGGGGAGGGGGTAAAGAAACGTCCGCACGTTTTGAACGCAAATAATATTGCGAACCCGGAAGTGGACAGTCGGTTCTCGAGGGGACGAGTCTTGTATCGAAAAAATGGTTCTTCGACGTGAGTCAGTTTTCCCTGTGTTATGTAAACGGATTTTAGTGATCGTCCCGTCACCTCTCGTTTGTTTGGCCCGGTGTTTGATGAGAATTTGTTAATCGGTGGAATGATCCTCCTGCTCCTGCAGGTCGGACAACTGCGTGACTCCTCCAGCTGAGGAACATGGAGCTGCGGTGGAGACCCTGCGTCGCTCACACCAGGAAGCGGGACACGAGATGTCAGATACACAAGTGCAGGATCATCGTGGTCCTCGTGGCCGTCCTCTGCGTTTGGCTGCTGCTGGTCTACATGAACATGATGGACAATAACTGGAAAGTTAAATATTCCAACATCAGCAGGATGAAAGACTCGCGTCCATCGACGCGGTCTGGAAACCAGACGCGAGGATCCAAGTGGACTTTGTTCCACCTCGAAAAGTTCCAGAAATGGATCAAATACTTCGACACCGGTCTCGTACCGGCCGCTCCCAACAAGACGGGAGATCTACTGAAGTGGATCTTGAGGCACAACGACCAAAGACCCATGCTCAATGTGGACGGGTTCCCTGGTACGCGTCCGACATACACCGTGGTCATTGTGGTTCAGGTGCATGGCAGAGTGCAGCACCTCGGCTTGCTCATCGAATCGCTCCGCCGAGTCCGAGGCATCGAAGAAGCCCTGCTGGTCTTCAGCCACGACCTGGTTATGGAGGAGATGGACGAGCTGGTGCGAAGCGTGGACTTCTGCCGAGCGATGCAGATATATTTCCCATTCAGCCACCAAATTTTCCCCGAAGAGTTCCCGGGGCAAGACCCCGAGGACTGCGAGCGAGACTCGGCTCGATCGGCCGCGCTCCGGCTTCAGTGCAACAACGCGGCGTACGCCGATCGCTACGGGCACTACCGCGAGGCGAAGTACACTCAAACCAAGCACCATTGGTGGTGGAAATTGCTTTTTGTGTATCGACATGTCCTGGGCTCTGATCGGAGCCATTCCAGTGTTTCGAATTCCACACCAGTATTGCTTCTGGAAGAGGACCATTACTTGTTCCCAGATGCTCTGCATGTGCTACACGCCATGGCAAGCCTCAACAACAGCCAGCATTTGAATTGTGACGTGTTGTGTCTCGGCACGTATGACCTCGTCCGGGACTATGCCGGCCGTTCGTCCGAGACTGAGACGGCATCGTGGCACGCCACGCAGCACAACATGGCGATGGCTCTGACTCCCGTTACCTTGAGCAGAATGTTGTCCTGTGCAGACGCCTTCTGCGCCCACGATGACTACAACTGGGATTGGAGTCTGCAGGTGATCTCTGCGTCTTGCCTGAAGGGACGCTTCAAAGTAATGATAGCCCGAGCTCCCAGGGCGCACCACACGGGCTCGTGCGGAATGCATCACCGTGGTGGTGCCTGCAGTCCTGAGCCTCAACGTGCACGACTCGCCAACCTTCTCAAGTCGGTCTCGCAGTCCCTTTTTCCAGCCGAGATGACGGTCACGTTGCAGTCGCAGAAATTGGGCGGCAAAGCAAATTCCATCGTGAACGGTGGATGGGCCGACGTTCGTGACGTGGAGCTCTGCCGCAGTTACAAGCGGCATGTGTGACGTCATGTATGTTTCTTTCTGTTACTGTTCTCTTCTACAAATTCACGACTTCAAAAAAATGGCCTGCATGGTCAGTTACAAATTGTGGATTCAGATATTGCAAATTTGATTTATATTTATTTAAAAAAAAAAAATTTTGCACAGTATTTATTCACCGCAAAGGTTCTCGGATCACAGGTTCAAATCCCACACAAACGTTTTCCATTGTGTACCAATGTCCTTATCGTATAAACAGATATACACACAGAAGTCCTCTCAACACTTGTAATGTCTCGACCCCCTTACGACAACCAACCCCAATTAATAATTTAATTACAGGTGACAAATGTAGCGATTTGAAGGAACCTCTTTTAAAACCATTTGCTTTCAATTACGGATTGCATGGAAATGCATTTGAGCAACGTACGTTTAAACTTGAAAATACAAAAAAAGCCTCCTTAAGCAACATGTACAATTTAGTATCCACAAATCTATCGAATAAAATTCATTTTTCTTTGCAGGTGCAGGTGCTGGTGCTGTATTTCATCCTATTTTTGCTTGTTGGCCACACTCGCCGATGCCAGACCGGTCACGTGCCTTGCACTTGGCTGCAAAAAGGAAAAAGGAGAATGAAAGTCATTTCATGGGAATCCAAAAGTTGGCAAAAGCAACAAAATCGATTGTAGAGAGGAAGATCCATTTTCAAAAGAGAAGGTACCACCAACTGGCGAAGCTGCCCAGCAGGCACAGTTCAGGTCTGATATCTTGGCCACCGAGTGGTCTTCATCTGGGGCTGCAGGAATGGTTTGCCAAGTGTTAAGTATCTTCCCAAGGAGGTGGGGTGGGGCGTCACCTGACTGCAATACGCAGATCATGAGACCAAATGTAATTTTCGTCACTGAGCTGGCAAGATGGCCTCGAGGTACGCGCACATTCCCCTCAAAGCTTGAGAGTCTGGGTTTGAATCTTGACCTAGCTATAAACCGTCATCGCAGTCTTTCACAGGCAGGGCGATTCATCAATGTGTGTATCGTCCCTCGAATGAGCGTTGAACTGGGAATCCCATTCACCGACATGAGTTGGTGGACGTGAAGGATCCCACTGTGTCTTCGCGAAGAGTAGGCGAGCAATCGCTGGCACCATGACCGAATTCCAAATTCCTGCTCTAACCTTTCGAGGGAATTACATCAGCGGCACAGCTGCACCGACAGCTAATGACGCTACCCCATAACCTTATGCTGCATAGTAAAAGAAGATCCCCTGACTGGGAGGTTCATGATCCTCTTCCCCTCCACCCCTCCCCACCTCCCGCCAAAAAAAATCCCCTGACTTGAAGGTGACAACTCCTAGCATCGGTTGCTTGCACCATTGCTGATAAAGACCACGTGGTGGTCAAAACGTCAGACATGAGCTTTGCCTGCTGGACAGCTTTGTTTGGTGGTGGTGGTCTTCACTTTTGAAAAGCAACATTGGGCTTCAGAACCTTTCCATTCTGAAGACCCAAAATATCTGACAAACTAAACATTTATTTGCTTGCGAGCTCGAGCTTTTCACCATACTGTACCTGTCCTCTATATGTTTCTTGGAAGGGTAATAAACCTTGAAGCAAAACCCACCACTGGAAAAGCTGCCCTGGAAAAGCAGAAATTTCATCGGCATTAAAACCGCAACTACGAGTTGAATGTTACCCCTCATTATCTTGGCCTTTTGGCCAGGAAATAGATGGTCAGTATATTTTTGCAATACAATGTGAAAGTAAAATTGTCAAAATGAAACTTCAAAGGGCCACTGACACGGAAAATGACCCCCTCCCTAGTTTTTTGCGATAAAATGAACGGATGAGCTTTTCGTTGTATTTCAACCCAAAGTTGGTGAGAAATTTTTCAAAACGAATGCAACACAACATTTCAAACTGACACAGACTCCACTCTTCCTGTAAACTCTGGAGCAAAAAACAGTGGAATGGGATGCACGGGTAAACTGTGGGATTGGCGATAGAAAGAGCGACGTCGCGGGATTTGTTTGTGAACTATTCAACTTTTGACTTGGATGACACAAACTGTCGGGAGAAGGGAAACAAATTATGGTTGGTGTGCGGGCCGGAACGTTTTCTTTATCGGAATACAATCGAGTATCCTCAGCTAAACAGGCGGGATATCATCTCAAGAAGCGCAATAGATGTGGAGTGCAAGGGTGCTTTGGGGGGGGAATTTGACAACACAGGCTTCTGAAAAGGGCACCTAATCCATAATGGGGGAACACACGAACCAAATACAATTGTGTGTTGCAATTAAATTAAAAAATATATAAACTAAAAGGTGGAAATGATGTCCTTTGTGTTGAAAATCAAATGGAAGGATAAAAAAAAGGACTATTGGACCTGTAGCACATTTGGGCCCTGGCCTAATGTTGTAACCCAAATTTGGTAGCATTCTGACTGTTGGGTCTGGAGAGGAAGAGTTTTGAAGGAATTTACATGATTTTCACAAAAATTTACGAAGTCCGCCATTTTGACACACTTCCGGTCACGTGATTAGCATGACCTCCGCAATTTAGTATCACGACCCTGTCCTAATATGTTGTAGCCCAAATTTGGTAACATTCTGACTGGTGGGTCTGGAGAAGAAGATTTTTTGAAGGAATTTATGGTCGGCCATTTTGACCTACTTAAAGTCACGTGACCAGAACAAGCTTTGCAATCCTCATTACCAGTCAGGAGCGGAACGTTGCTGCCAAATTTCAGCCGGATCGGCCCTGCAGTTTGGCCGGAGAAGTCTAAAGAGGAGACGGATAGGCGGACAGACGACAATGCACGATGACAATACCTTATCTGGAATTCCAACTGCGTCTGGATGTAATTCCAATTCCAGATAAATTAATAAAATCCACAACTGCAAAATTCCACGGAGTTGTGATACAAACGACACAGATGGTGGAAAGGGGGCAACAAAATTGAGGACCAATGCTGAGGGACAACATAGAACAATGAAATAATCAAGTCTCCTTGTGGTCATGTATTAGATGCCGGTTTGAAGTTGCAATATTGACCCCGCCACTCGTGACATGGACCTTCACTGGTTAAATGGAGCCCCCAACCTCACCCTCTCCCCATGAGATGAAGCCCTACTTTCAGAGCTCAATGTTGTGCAATTTTTTTCAAAAATTCAACTTCAACCGAGTTGTGTAATAACTTGATTTCAGAGCCCCAAAAAGGTGAAATCATGTCAGTGGCCCTTTAAAATTGAACTGTGAACTTACTAAGTTATGGAAATCATTTTATTATCTTACAAAGTTATGAAAGTCACCGAGGTAGCTTATACCTGTTGCTGCGTTTGAGCCTGGGGAGTAACTGCTGAAATCTATCTGTCCGGGTCCTTCCCGACATCTTTGTTCTTTGTTGCTTTCACATTTCTTTCTAATTTTTTTTTCCACAAATCTTTATTCATTATTTTATTTATTTATTTCATAATTATCTTTATTTTTACTTTTTCTTCTCTTTCATTGGTTCACGAAAAAATATTTTCACAAAAAAAATAAGTGACCACTATATTCGTTATCGGTGTCTGTCTGTCTGTCTGTCTGTCTGTCTGTCCCGAGCATAGCTCTGTGGGTTTTGATCCGATCCTGATAAAATTTTGGTGGGAGGTTTATATCATGATCGAGTTGTGTTTTCCTGAGAATGGGCATGGTGCGCCCATTATGGGCAGAGCCACGCCCAAAAAAACATGTGTTTTTAGGGGGTAGCCGATTTCAATTTGCATCTTCTCCTCGGGGTTTTGTCGAATCTGGCAGGGGTTTCGGTATTTGGTTAGCCCAATGGCACCTGTATAGCCCCGCGGAGCTCGATTTTTCATTTTCGTCCCAAGGTCAAGGTCACAAGGTCACAAACTTAGAAAATTGCGAATTTTGACAAAAATCATACAACCGCCCAAACTTTGAGAGCTCGGATGACAATATTTTTATGCATAATCTTGAGGTCATTCCCCACCTAATAGTCTTGAAACCATTTTTGCTCTATCTCAAACACCTTGCCCGTGGCACCCCTTCAAGTTTGTTTTTACGCTGATTTCATCAAAGTATGGATAATCCGAGGAGTGCGAAATGCCTATAGCCTACATGACGTTATATTGTTCCTGGAATGTTCCAGAGGAAGTTTTGCACCAAAGGTCATAATCTTTGACCTTTGAAGTTCACAAAGGTCAAATTTTCAAAGTTGTGGAATCGAACCGGTGTTTTGACCTTCTTCGACGAACTAACTCCAATAAGCTATAGCACGTATCCTGTTTCCTTATTTTAATGTCCACAACATTGTTTTGTGACCTTTAAAGGTTATGCAAAGGTCAAATTTTGAAAGTTGTTGAACGAAACCGGGTTTTCGACATTTTGCAGCTAATAACCTGTTCACCCATACCACATCATGTTGATCATTTTTATAACTTGGTGGAAAAATTATCACATTGTCTCATCCTTGACTTCTGAAACAATCTACATCGTCAAATACCGCTCGTGAACCATCGTCGTCTTCAGACTTGTCTCTTTTATTCTCTATTCCTCTCTTTCTTTATCTATCTCTCGAAGGAGAAGTGAATTCTTACAGAAATTTTTCTGCAAGGCTCACTTGACTGCGCCTGGATGGGTTTTCAGGGTTGTGGAGTAGCGGCTGAAACCCGAATCCTATCCAGGTTCCTGCTGATGACTCAATCTTTGTTGACTCATTTGTTGAGCTGATGACTCAAACAGCTTGGTCTTCCGATTTATCAGTATTGCATGAAAGCCATTTTACACTGAGCTCTGAAATAATGAAGAATTTAAAGTACCATTAATCATGTGAAATATTTCTAAAGCCTTTCAAAATAGCAACTCCAGCGGAGAAAGAGGAATGTATCCGAAAGTGGTTTAAACGGACCGATCCATTCCACGAGCAAAGAGCCAAGAGTGTGTTACCGGATTGACGCAGATGCAGTCGTTGTGGGTGATGTTGAAGGGGTCGTATGTATCGGCGAACACGATCATGTCTGGTAGGGGATAGATAGACAGGGCGAAGTCGTAAGCCCAGTGCACAGGGCTCACGGACAGGGGCAGTGGCGTCAGGTGAGCCTGGCTGAGTATTGTCCGTACAAACTGCAAACACAATAGGTGAATGTCAACAACAATTGTGCTTTTTGGGGAAGGAGGATTGAGCTGCTCGCCACAAAGCCAACAAAACAAAGCCCCACCAGACACTTAAGGATCATTTAGCACCCCCACTTGATTACAACGGCAACTTGATACCGCCAAGGAGTTTGTCAAACAGCTTGCACTTGTTATATTTAAATGTTTGTGTTGATTGCAGAGATGTCCAATTCATTATTTTGTGGACTCATCTTTTCACAAGAAAGCTCATCATTTGCATCATTCCATTCTCTCACATCACTGGAACCTTTTTCAGTGCCGAAGTGACGATTTGCATACTAACCTCTCCGAAAGCACTCATGCTGGTGGAATGTGAAGTGAAGTGAAGTCTGGCATCTCTCACCCCTTTTCACTTCCTGCTATTTTGTTTGTGTAACCCAGGCAAAAATAGCACTCCTTTCCTGCAGTAATTCTCTGCAGACTACTATAGTAGGGCTGTTATCAACTATAGTATATGAGAGTACAACTCTCACATACTATAGTTCTAAATGTGGCATTTTTGCCTGGGTAAGTTGTGGCACACTTAACATCCATCAAGTTATTCTGAAATCTGATTGTGTACAGTGGATTTGTGCTTTGCAAGTGATGCATATTGTGTTTGTTTTTGACTCGTGCAATAAAATTTTAATTTGAAATGCGCTTCTTTTCTTTTTTTTTTGAGCTATGTAATAACCTTTCAAAGATTGCATTCACAAAAAATCCACAAGTACTACAACAACAAGCCAATGTATATGTTGATTATAT
>CM068952.1:171803047-171813047 GCA_035128595.1 Eptatretus atami | reverse complement strand
CCTCCGCAGCCGTTCGCCTCCGCAGCCGTTCGCCTCCGTACTCATCTGCCCACTTCTGCCAACTCGACTCACTGCCACGATTCGCCTTGCGCTCGTCCCTTTATCGGCTCCAGGAACCACACCATATGCAAATTCTCGGATCCAAACGACCTCAGGGGCGGAGCCACGCTCGCCGATTGGACGGAGAAAAGGGGCGTGAATCTTCTGATCCTCAAATTTGCATATCCCGATTTCCTCAGATGCGTCTGGAGGCGGGGCCAAGCCGCCGGCCCGCGCTTCCTAATTGGGTGGATCAAATGGGGCGTGTAGCATTCCTGACCGAATTTCTCGGAAAAACCGCCATCTGCACTCGCGGCTCGCGTGTATCGCTGAAGATAGCCCGACGCTCGTGCCACAGGTGGTGCGGGAATGGCCGTAGGAGAAGGTGGTGGAGGGTTTCGGCCGGTGTCCGATGGCCATGGTGCCGTTTGGAATGCGGTGATGTGGAGGTTTTGCGGAGCGAGTGGTGAAGGTAGGTTGTGCTGCTGGCGTTGTTGTTGTTGTTGTTGGAGCAAAACAAAGGTAGAACAAAAACGCCTAACTCAAAGGACCGCAGCCCGAGAATCACATTAATTCCTCTAACAATGGGTTTGGGCTAACTATACATGTACTTCAGAAATATATTCACTACGGGACCTGAATGGTGTAATGCGAATTTCCACAGCGTAACATATACATATATATATATATATTATATATATATATATCTATATATAATATATATATAATATCTATATATATATTGTATGTGATATATATATATATATATGTGATATATATAATATATATATATATATATTGTATATATATATATATGTATGTGATATATATATATATACATACATATTATATATTACATACATAATATATATATACGTATATATACATCTAAATATATAATATATATATATATATATATACATACGTACATACATATATTCATATTCCAGATCGCTTCTCGGCCTTACATATATATATATATGTAATATATGTATGTGATATATATATATATATATAATATACATATACATATACATTAGGGTGGTCCAAAAACAGCAAAAAAAATAAAAAAATTCGATGTCTCCACAAGCCTTAAATTATTCCACTATGATTCAATACGCGCATAAAAAATTTAACTTGATCGAGGTGATTTAGAGGTCGCTCCATATGACGACTTTTAGTTTCATGAGTTGGTTAAATTAGGGTATGGTCAGGTACGATTACGGGTACTTCTGGATGTCCGAGGTGGAAATGGAGTGCATTTTCGAACTCTATGGGGTCGATTTACTCTAAGAAATGACTGCACCGACATTGAATTCACTACCATTTCGAAAATATGACCTAAACAGATTTATCATTACTGGAGTTGAGTAACATTATTTTTCAATCAATGGAATTACAAACTATTGAAATATTTCGTCTCATTTACCAAATACCACTATCATCTCTGCTCTATTGCTGTCTCCACTCCCACCTGAACTTATTTCTAGCCGGCCCAACATCCAGCGTTTTAGATTCAATGATTCACGAAAAATATGTTAGTTATTTATTTAGTTTATATTATATTTAAATTAGGGTATGGTGAGATGCGAATCCGTACACTTCTGAACTTCCTAGGTGAAAATGGAGTGCATTTTCGAACTCAGTGGGGTCGATTTACTCTAAGAAATGTTTAGACGGACAACAAATTAATTATAGATTAGAAAATATCGAAATGAGTAGGATTAGTTACTCAACTCCAGTAATGATAAATCTTGTTTTAGGTCATATTTTCGAAATGGTAGTGAATTCAAGTCGGTGCAGTCATTTCTTAGAGTAAATCGACCCCATAGAGTTCGAAAATGCACTCCATTTCCACCTCGGACATCCAGAAGTACCCGTAATCGTACTGACCATACCCTAATTTATTCAGTCATGAGACTAAAAGTCGTCATATGGAGCGACCTCTAAATCACCTCCGATGAAGCTAAAAAAATTTATGCGCGTTATTGGATCATATAAGAATAATTTTAAGCTTGTGGAGCAACATTCTATTTTTTTCCACTTTTTTGGACCACCCTAATATACATATATATATATATATATACATATACATATATATATATATATATATATATTATATAATATATACATACATACATATATTCATATATCCAGATCGCTTCTCGGCTTTTGTCATAGAGTTGTGGTAAGTTGTAACTCAGGCCATAACATTGTACTTTCGGTCCTCGCTGGCGGCCACGGACGGCGAGCGTCTTCTCGCCTCTGCGGCCAGCGGGGCTGCGATCGGGGCGAGACATGTTGTGCAGCTCGGGCCACGTGGCGCACACGGAGCGGGCGCGTTGGCCAGCGCTGGTCAGGCACCCGAGCAGCGTGCGGAACCGACGCTGCCCTCGGCCGGTCGTCAGGGCATGGCCTGGGGTTTCTTGCAGGGCGATTCATGGCACGGAGCTCGGAGTGGGCGATTCGTATCATGCGTGAGGTCGGAGCAAAGCATTTTTGCGGCGTGGGGTCATCTTGCCGGAAATGGAATGTTGCGGTTTCCGGCCATCGCAGCCGGGCCGCGCAGGGGGTCGGGGCCAATCAGAGCGAAGGGCGCACGTGGCTCAGATTTACCTCAGGAATAATCAGAAAAGAAGAGTAGGAATGAAATGAAGAAGAAATGATGTAAGCAAACCTAGCTATGAGATCCTCACAACGCACGACCCTGTTGTCCCGCTAGACAAAAGGGAAGGGACTATCTACACGTTTATGAATGGAATAACTGTCTTGGGACCACTATCTGTTGGATGCATGCGGTTCCGAGACCGCAAACAATATATATAATATATGTATATACAGACACACATACGACCGTGCTTCCTCATTCTCAGGTCACTCACTTGCATTTGATTTTTCATTTATTATATTTTCATTTACAGATGCTTTCCGACAGTTCCGTGATTGTTCCTGGTGTATTGGCTTTGATGTCCATTGACACACAGAATTGCAATGCTTCCCCATTGTCTTGGGACACTCACCTGCATTTTTTTCATTTATTTATACTGTATTTTCATTTGTGGATGTTGGCTGACGATTCTGTGAATTTTTCCGGTGTCCTGGCTTCGATGTCCATCGGCATGCAAAATTTCAGCTTTCTCCGTCACCTGGAGGGTACCAATCTTTACTATCAGTCAGTGAGTCAGTCAGTATACCTGGTGTTAGCTTAATGGTTAGGGTGGTGGACTTGGGATCCCAGGATCCTGAGTTCAAATCTCACTCAGCTGATGAATTAATACCAGGTGGGGTTGACTCTGCCTGTCATCCTTCCAAGGTCGGCAAAATGAGTGCCAGCATGCTGGTATCCTGTGTCGGAGTGGCGACCCGTCCAGGATTGTGCCCAATAGCCAAGGAGACTGCTTAGTTGGCACCAATGCTCTGCACAGAGTATGGTCCCAATGGATGTTTGTATATACGTATACTCAGAATTTACCTTCACAATTTGCATCAACAGGTGTGCAAAAGTCCATTATGAATGTTTGATTCTTGAAAGGAAAAATGCAAGGTATTTCTACCAAATATTTTAAAATCGATTATTGCTTAAATAGATCTCAAAATATTATAAAATAGCGGAGGATATATCCGTTAATGATGAGTAATGGGATTTTACAGGATGGGATGGCTAAAGAATACCAACAATCCTGTGACAAAATGGTGTCGTCGGCACCCACCAGCTATCTGGTATACCTGTCGAGGACGGATGATGGGATTTGAGAGGATGGGAAGGCCATACAACAAGAACAATCCTTGTAACAATGGTGTCGACGTTTTGCCCACCAGAACATCCGTAATGGCATAATGCTTCAGGAAAAGTCCACTTTCGTACGGGATGAACGGAATAACAGGCTCTTTATTACCTCAGTCACCAAAGGTGGGTAGAAGTTATGTTTTCACACGTTTGTCTGTGAGCACAATATCTCAAAAAGTTATGGACAGATTCGGATGAAATTTGGTGGACAGGTTGGGTGTGTGACAAGGACGAACTGAGTTGATATTGTTTCAGGTCCAGATCCAGATCCGGCCCATCAGTGGGATACAAGACGTAAACTAATCAGACCAGTGGAGGTATTCGTTGCACGAGTAGCGTTCTAGTTACCATTGTTTGGTGCCCAACAATCGTAGGAGTTTATTGTAGACCTCTACAGCAACCATACATAAGGAGGCCTACAACCAACACCCCAACTGTTATATAAAATGTAATAAAAGTTATGAGATAGGATGAAGCTTTCAATTAACAGGGCCCCGTTTAAAATCAGCTTTATCAACCTTTTGGGCCAAAATCAGCACAGATTGGGTGCAAAGTCATCTTGTGATGGATCGTTTAAATGTAGAATGAAAATGTGAAATTATGTTGACACCACATTGGATATGTTAATTATTTTTCATGTTGCAAGCCACACCTCTCCAACTCCACATTTATTTCAATACATTTTAAACTCATGATCGAAATTAAAATATTAATTTGTAGAACTGCCTGGATCAAGGGCATTGGATTAGAATCAGGTTTGTCTATTTAAACACCATATCTCATGATGAAAACATTCATAACACGCAACAACAGCTATTTGTGTAAAAGATTTCAGTTTCATTTGGGTGATTTATCAGAAGAATTTGTTCACAAGGATGCACCTGCAAGAAAAGAGCTTTTCCAACGTTGAAAAAGGCTTCCTCAACTGAATGTCGGCTAGTAGGATAACTGATAGGTACGCAAACTCACCTCTAAGTTGGCTCGCCTGGGTTGGAATTCTAACCCAGTTATAAACTATCGTGCTGGTGTTTCATCAATGTGTGTGCCGTCCCTCGGATGGACGATGGACGTGAAACTGGACACCCCGTCTGGCAGCATTACTTGGACGTTAAAGATCCCGAAAAAGAGAGAGATCAGAAAAGGGGTGAACACCAATAAACTCCATGTTTCAATGGCAGAAGGTAAAATTATTGTTTTCACTCTTCAAATGGGAAAACACATTTCGAAGTTGGTCCATCCAAACCAGCCCAACTGGGGCATCCTCTCGTTGCGGCTAAGTCCTTCCTTGGAACATCTGTACTCTTATGCCATCTTTTCAGGCCTTCATCGCGTAGCATGATGGAATATTGCCTCACCCTCTGGCTGGTGCCCCTGCTTTACACGCTTGATGCTGTGAGAAGCGCAAGAATTCAATATCATTGGACTCTCGCCGTGATATAGCTTGAGTCTATAGGTATCACTTTCCCATCGTAGACAGGTCGGTGGCTTTCCTCTGTCTTCTACCGGCTTCCTTTTTGGTCTTGCACCTCTCTGCTGCTTTCCCTGCTTTGTCTTCCCCAGCCCCCACTAGTCACAGTTTGCCTGAAGGGTTGCCATCATGGTCCACGCAGCAAACGCCCTTCTGGTGAAAACTACGAAAAATCCAGAATCAACTGCTCACCTCCTTCATTCAGTCCTTTTTGTTCCGGCAACTGTGGAACCAACTTCCACACATTCTCTTGCAATGTAATTCTACTATCCCAACGTCTTTCAGACAGCATGTACACCACATCTAGATTCATCCTCCATCCGAGAGCATGAATCTTTTCTAACCTTCGGTACCAACCCCTCCCTCCACTCCAAGCCGGCAAACTCTTTCCCAATTTTTCTTCCTGAGAGTTTATTTCTGGCATCCATCTTGTCCCACGGCCCAATGCGTGCCTCATCGTAACCCCTCATTCTTCCGCAACATCCTTTCCCAGATGCCCAATGTCTTCCTGATACTTTGTTTTTTCCACCCTGGCTGTTGATGTTGATGCCCCCCTCTTTTGTTAGTCGATGTCCTGATACCATTCTGTGTTTCCAGCTCTTCCAGCAAGCCGTGACTTTGTATTTATTAAAAATTAAAAATTTTGCAACAAGTTCATGGGGCATCAGTTTTGGGGCGATACCTGCCTTCAAGCAATTTGTACAGCGAACTGAATGTGTTGCTATATACAAAACCTCATGTTAAACAAGCTTTACAATTTAAAAACGTACGTAGCTTCTTTAATATTTTGACCCGATAATTTTCTCGTCATAAGCTTATTGTGATCTCTGGTAATTAATCGACTCTCAGCTTTTATATCTGCAATGAACCACGGAGCGCAAAATTTTGGTCCGCATCTTAAATGTTCCAATTCTGTTCATACCGAATTTCAGAAACATTTCCATTGATTATGAAACTCCTTCCACAAATGACAAACAAAATTGACCAGTGGCAATGGTTCATCGGAGATATGGATTTTAGGGAGTGTGAAATGCTAACAAAATATTAAAACTAGCAGACACCCTTAGCCAATGGCAGGTAATTCCTGCTGTGAGAGGTGAGGAAACAGCGAGGTGAGGGAAGTGTGTGATGAAGAGACGCGGCACCGGTAATCAAATCAATATTGTAATCATTGCTGTGAAAAGATAGGTAACATGAGGTGAGGAAAGTGTAGTGCTGAAAGACGCCGCAACGCGTAATCATCAATGTAGTAATCACCAACTGAGAGAGATTGAAGGGAAACACGCGGGTGAGAAAGCGTGTGGATAAATATGGGTCCGCACCCGTAATCAAATTGTTGAGGTGAGGAAAACATGAGGTAAGGAAAGCGTGTGATTTGGCTGCAGCGCACTTAGATGTACCGTTGTTTGCCGAAGAGTGGTAGACGCGATAACAAACAGACACGATAACTGATGCTAAGGAAAAACGGTCACAGGGCTCGATTGTCATAGTGCCGTGACGAATCGAACAAGTGAATATTGGTGACAAAACTACAGCCACACAAGCTCTTTATTACAAGTAATAAGGAAGATGTCGGCTTGCAAGAAAATGAATCAAGTTGGTGAAGGTTTACCGCAAACTACTTTTTGATGCAACACACGCATACACAAATAACAAACCCTCAGTCCTGCAAAGTTTTCTTGGCAAAATTCCAAACTATTTCAACAACTTTACAACGACCTACTCTGGCAGCTCAATGGATTCCTGCTTTGCCCTATATGGATTTGACCTCCTGCCTCACACCCTTTCAAAGCATCATGAAGCCATTGATAACAAGACACTGCAAATTCATTGGGAATCTCTCATACTAAACCTAAATCTCTGGTTTGGGGTCATGTCTTAATACACCTCCTTATTTGGTCCTTAGCACCCCTCTTGCACTTTCCATGCTCTGCTGCCACTCCCCAACCCCCCCCACACCTCCGCCCTTTTCCACGCTCATTTGGTCATCTTTTCTCTCACCTGTAGAAGCAAAAGTTCCTGCAGTCTGTTCAAGTACCATTCTTCCTGCAGGGCTATCAAAATAAAAATAGCAATTTAACCCCACGCCATTGACCATACCTGATCCTTTCTTCCTCCTCATTAAACATCTGCCAGCACACCCTTTCCTTTCCACATGAATGGTGTTTTTATACCCTCTAGCTGTGCTCGGCTCTTAATATTTGTTGTTCCATTGCCGTTTTCTTCCCCGGTTTTTTAATTTCGTCTTCTCTCAGCCCCCCTATTGTTGTGTTTGAGATTGTATCGAGCTGGTTAACGCCCTGCGTCCTCATACCGCCTCCCCTATCCTCACAATCTTCATTCTTCCACCGCCAATTCTTCTTCGAAGGTACCTCATATCCGTCCACAAAACAATGATTTTGTCCAAATGGGGAATAGGCATGAAAAGGTAATATCAAATAATAAAGTAGGACAGTCTGTACGTACCCCGAACTCCTCCCTCAGTTTTTGGGGCTAGCCTCACCAAACTTTCTGTGGAAGCTTTTTGGGGTTTCAGCAGGTGCCCTAAGGTGGGGTGGTAGAAGGTTTGCATAATTTTATTCAAATGCTAATTATGAATCTATGAGTTTCCCGCTGTACAAAAACCTTTTTCATTTTTTTTTTCCTCCTCTGTCTGTCCTCTGTCTATGTCTTCTTCCGCATGTTAAACCATCAATTCGCATGTTTCGTCATTTACTGCATGTGGAACATTTGCTGGTTCGGTAATATCTTCAATACAAGTTGATTTTGGAGTTTTCCAAACAAAACGATGCCACTTTTTCTCCAACCATAAGTGGGTAGGAGGTTTCAAACATTTCTCAGTAAACATTATGATTTTGAGTTTCCAAGCCCGTACGAAGCTGCTCTTTTGTCGCATGTTAACAACAGTTTCTTCGGCATTCACAGTTTCGCCATTACATGCATATGGAAAACGTTCGTAACTATCTCAATACAATTGAAGATTTTGCACTTACCATTGAAGACCGCCCAATCTTTCATCAAACGTGATAAGTCGGGCTCCCACGCGTGTGGCAGCACGGGTAACCTTGTAGTATTTTAATACAAGTGGAAATTGCAAAAAAACGACTTTTCTTTGATTTGCAGTTCATTGATATAAATATAAATCCTGATATATTTCATAGGAAAATAAATAAAAATCCAATGGACTTGCATCTCAGAAGTTGTGGTTCAAATCTAGCTGAAGGTAGCAATATTAAGAAGTTTGATTCCAAGCTTGTGAAAAACCAAAAGGTAATTTCACAAGAAAATTGCAGATAATCGCTAAATATTGGAGTGTCCAATAAGAACCCAGGCCAGCTTATTAAAGAACCCATCCAGAGAGGGTGTAATTTTCCTGATCTATCTGGCCTGCCTGCAATCTGACACCCGGTCACACAACACAATTATAATTAGCAATGCATGCAGGCTAATTAGAAGAAGAAGAACCACTTAACTTTTGTATCTTCAGACACATATGGCTGCCGAGGCAGTGTTTTCCTGGCTCGGGGGCACATTCCTAACAGGTCGCCAACTCTGACACGGATACTCGAATGGCTCATTTCTTCCCAGCAAGCCGGTACTCAGTTTGTCTACTCACGGAAGGATGACAGGCTGAGTCACCTGGTGTTATGTAACGGCATGAACAGGGATCAAACTCAGGACGCAAATTTAGGCTGGGCACCAAAATGCTCCCTGAGGAAAAAAGGGCAAAACCCCTCTCACATTCCTCAAAGAGAAAAAATAAAAAGAACAAATTACCATTTCTCAAAATTGGTCAGGAAAATAATATTTATGTTCTATGACCTATTTAGGTGCCATATCATCATCAAAAAAATGAATTTTAAAGTACCCCTCTGAAGCTTATAAAAAAATAAATTCAAATAAACGGGATGAGGACGCTACAAAGGCTATTTAGCCAAGTGAGGAAGAGAAAATATAGACAAAACTTGTGCCACAGAAAAATGAGCACAAATGAAAACTACATTTATAAATGAGAAACAATGCTGGTGAGTTGTACACCATCACCAGTCCATCACGAGCCTGTTTAACAAACCATCAATAAGGGTAAAACATAGAATACATAAAGAAGACTAAAAACCATTTTAGGGATAATTTGTAGTTTTGCACCGAGTACGTGAACTGAGACAAAAAAAGAAAAAGACTTCTTCCAAAAGGTATTTTCAACCAATAGATGGAAATCAGGTCCTTCAATTGCAGAACTTATGGCCCCTAATGTGCCACCGATCTATAGGCAGTCCATTCCGTGTCATTTCAGCCGGGGTTGCGGTGACCCCCTCAGATTTTTCTGAAAAAATTCTCAAAGCTACCTTAACATATATGAGGAAGGTTTGCCAAGTTATAGCTCAAAATTCCAAGTAGTGTCCGAGATATGGCCCACAAACACCCTCGGGTGTTTTAATTCTGGCATCGCGAGTTGCAGATTTGTATCTGAAGCATTTTTGGAGGGCTCTAAATTCCAGAGTTTTACAAACAGAGTTCTAAAAATTCACACAAATGGTGTCTATTAGTGAGGCTTTCAGAATCTGACATAAAAAAATGTTCTACTTAAAATACTTTTTAAGATAAGTACTCTCAAAAGTAGTGATTTGTAACATGCAGTCAAAAAAATTTGAGTTTTCAAATTGCTGCCAACAATTAGTCAGTTTATTACATTCATCATGAAGAAT
>CM068952.1:171785658-171803022 GCA_035128595.1 Eptatretus atami | reverse complement strand
CTTGTCCTTTCGGGTCATTCGTGTCATTTCAGCCGGGGGTTGCGGTGACCCCTCAGATTTTTCTGAAAAAATTCTCAAAGCTACCTTAACATATATGAGGAAGGTTTGCCAAGTTATAGCTCAAAATTCAAGTAGTGTCCGAGATATGGCCCACAAACACCCTCGGGTGTTTTAATTCTGGCAGTCGCGAGTTGCAGATTGTATCTGAAGCATTTTTGAGGGCTCTAAATTCCAGAGTTTTACAAACAGAGTTCTAAAAATTCACACAAATGGTGTCTATTAGTGAGGCTTTCAGAATCTGACATAAAAAAATGTTCTACTTAAAATACTTTTTAAGATAAGTACTCTCAAAAGTAGTGATTGGTAACATGCAGTCAAAAAAATTTGAGTTTTCAAATTGCTGCCAACAGTCAGTTTATTCATCATGAAGAATTTTGTTGCCTGATTTACATAATCTTGTGACTGGATCATTTACACAAGAAACTGAAACTTTTGGAGCAATATCTTGGGTGCAATAGGTGTCTGAACTCTGCTCCAGACTCAACGACACTGAAATTTACCCCGGTTTTACCCCAAGTGTTCACTGTTGACAGTTACACATCTCTTTTAAATTTTTGTCACTTAAAAGATACATACATACACAAACTGTGGTAGAAAATTCAAGAGTTGTTCTCAACGATTCTATTTTTTAAACGATTTTTATAAAGGCCCACTATTAAAAAAAAACATGTTCGATGAAAGATGTAGTAAAAGCAATAGGTGTGCTTTTGAAGTGGAAGCCATGCCAAACATTCATAAGTTGGCACCACAATGATCAAATTGTTGTGTTTTTTTGGTCAGAACAAGTATGTGGTTACTTTAATTTGGCTCACATTTTTTTAAAGGATATTTTTAGTTTAAGGCCGCCGCCAATCTCAACTACAAATTAAGACACATAATGTGATCATAATAATCACCATTATAAATATTCATTTGCATATCTAATTGTTTATATACTTAGTGTACATTGTACGAAAGTCTACATCCATTTGTAAATGTAGGTACAATATCTGATTCAACTTTTTTTTCATAATTTCATATCAAATTGTTTGGACAAAATGTACTTGGATCCATTGTACAAAGTGAACAGTGATTAGTTTTATAATTGCCAGGATATATTGAGATGTATTGAGATAAGTGTTAGCATCTCATTTTTAATTGGAAAAATACATTTTTGAGCCAAAGTAAATTAACCACAAAGTTATTCTGACCATGAACACTACTGCATGCTCATTGTGGTGTCAGCTTAGGAATTCTTGACTTGGCTTCACCTTCAAAAGCACACCTATTGCTTTTATTCTACATCTTTCATCGAACATGTTTTTTTTTTAATAAGTGGGCCTTTATAAAAATCGTTTAAAAATAGAAGGGTTGAGAACAACTCTTGAATTTTCTACCACAGTTTGCCTATTTATGTCTTTAAGTGAAAAATTTAAAAGAGCTGTGTAACTGTCAACATGGTGAACACTTGGGGTAAAACCGGATAAATTTCAGTGTCGTTGAGTCTGGAGCAGAGTTCAGACACCTATAGCACCCAAGATTTTGCTCCAAAAGGTTTCAGTTTTCTTTGTGAAATGATCCAGTCACTAGATTATGTAAATCAGGCAACAAATTCTTCACGATGAATAAACTGACTGTTGGCAGCAATTTGAAAACTCAAATTGTTTTGACTGCATGTTACAAATCACTACTTTTGAGAGTACTTATCTTAAAAAGTATTTTAAGTAGAACATTTTTTATGTAAGATTCTGAAAGCCTCACTAATAGACACCATTTGTGTGATTTTTAGAACTCTGTTTGTAAAACTGGAATTTAGAGCCCTCCAAAAATGCTTCAGATATAAATCTGCAACTCGTGACTGCCAGAATTGAAACACCCTAGGGTGTTTGTAGGGCCATATCTCGGACAGTACTTGGAATTTTGAGCTATAACTTGGCAAACCTTCCTCATATATGTTAAGGTAGCTTTGATAATTTTTTCAGGAAAATCTGAGGGGGTAACCGCAGAATTTCATTTTTTTTGGCTGATTTGACACGGAATGACCTTCACAATGAGCAGGACAGCTATTTCCGGTACCCTGACAAGTTCCAAATTCCTGCATACTCGGCTGAGTATCCTGCATCAGAGTGTCGACCATCCAGGGTTGTTAGCCTTGCCAAAGAAACTCCTCGGAGAACCGATGCTCTGTATAGAGAATTATGCATTAATTAATTAATTTGAATATGGCATTCTGGTTGGTCACCTTTCTGAATGACAGAAAAACTTGGAGGGTGATGTATGCGTGGGAAGGTGGGGGGGAGGGGGTAGAGACTAGAGAGATTAATTGAAAAAACGCCTCTCATGGACAGGCCCTTGCTGCTCCTCTAGTTGGCAGTGAGTATCCCGGAAGCAGTGGCGGAAAGAGAGTGGCATCTCGATATGGTGTAGAATTGCATGCTCAGCTGGTGGGTCACCCAGATAGCTCAGATGGCAGAGCACTGGTACGGTTCATCAGAGTACCTGGTTTCCAATCCCGTTTGTGTGCTTAATTTTCCCACATGTACATATGAGGCGCCGCGAGGAGTGATGTAAGGGCCACATCGGCCATTTTTGAGTTAATGCCATATAGCACTATTTTAACCCTTCCCCTATCATCCGAGCCTATCATCATCATAGCATTAAAAATTGTCGCTTACATCACTCCTCCTCGCCGGGCCTCATATGTAAAAGGAAAAGTGGAGGATTAATAGATCGAAAGATCCACAAATGAATGTACCATCAAGTGAGGGGAGTCCACCAACTAATATTATCAGATGGGACAGCAGCAACCAGAACGTCATATAATACGAGTTTCCTTACTATTAACTTCGATGCAGAAGGAGGTCATTAGGCCCATCAAAGCCTCTGCTATATTACCAACCTATGGTTATTTGTCCGTGCTCTTTCTTTTATAAATTCTGAGCATCAAGCAAGGAAGCAGCATGTACCATTTTTAAAGTGCTTGGTAGGATTCCGCCAGGGTTTGAACCACCAACCTGCCAGACTCAGAGCGGATGCTCTTACCATTACGCCATCGAGTCGATACTACTTTGTGATGGATGGATCCCGCCTGTTAAAATCGCATGTAGTTTGCACAAGGTCGCTTTCCACAAGAATTGTGCATGAAGTACGCACCGGATGCTCTGTCAGTCATAATGTACGAGACTGCAGACATGGAATTGTAGATACTTTTCAGCACGTACGGTAGCAGAACAAGTGAAAATGCCAATCGATGTATAAAAGCCAGCACGCACATGGTTTGGGATGCTCATCTTATCGCTGGGAAACTGGATGCAATTTCTGCACATCTTGCTCACAAGGTTTTCTCGAAACACCACAATCTCCTGTGTGCAGTACTGTATTCTGCAGAAGAAAGAGATTTTTTTCTGAGCTCGGAATAAAAGGCTGTGAAGTCATCGAATCAAAAGATTGTATAAAATAAATAAATAAATAAATGAAAATCCACACAAATGTCTATATCCCTGTGTTGGAAAAACCCATCCCACTTGTACCGACGAACCTGCTGGGGTTTGTGGCAAAAACAGCTGATGGCACTTGCTGTGTGAACTCTGTGGTGATAAAATCTGCAAGAGGAGGCCTGTGGAGATAGTTCAGGATCACATTCATGCATATATATAAGATTTATGACTGTTTCATTCTTCTTCTTTGTTCGTGTGCAGCACAAGGTGCGGGTAGCATCATTGGCTGAGGGCGTGGCCATGCCGCTGATGCAATGCCCTCTGCTAGTTAGGGCAGGAATTTCGAATTTTGACCACGGTGCTGGCTCGCCTACCCTTCGCGAAGGACACCGTGGATCTTTAACATCCACCAACGGATACTGGCAGATGGGACGCCAAGTTTTACATCCATCCGAGGGACGGCACACACATTGATGAATCGCCCTGCCGTGAAACACTGGGCTGACAGTTTATGGTTGTCTCGGATGGACGTTAAGCCGGACATCCGTTTGCGAGCATTTAACTTTTTGACGCTGACAATCCCACGGTGTATTTCACAAAGAGTGGATGGTTGTCGCCATCACCGTGAAACAAACTGCAAATCCCTGCCGTAATCTTCAGGGCCACTGAACCAGAACCTCAGTAATGAAGCAACCAGCGAGCCAAAGTCGTAATTCAATCCCGGTCCAATATGTTTGCCATTGGTAATAGCATTGCCTTGCTGGCTTTATCTGTCAGAAATAAACAAAAAGGTTGAAAGAGTGATGGGAAATATTGAGCACTGCACATATCTACCTTGGCAGAATGGTTCCGGGTCTGGATCATCTGGTCCAGGTATGAACCAAATCGGCTCCTGCAGTAACAAGCGAGTCGTGACGTCGGCGATGATGAACAGAACAACTTAAAGCAAGTAAACATGCGTGATAGTTGCGGTACACTGCCCGCACCGCCACAAGCATTCTTGCAAGATAGCACGGTGATGCGCCATGAAGACAGATGTCTATCAAAATGCAAATGACATTTCCCTCCTGGGTGATGATGCTGCAGATTACCATGACGTGATGCTCACCGTGATTACTCACCTCTGCAGAATATCGGGAAACTCAGAAATAATGGTTCCCAGAGTTTGAATGATTCTGTGAAAAGAACAATTTCCATTAAAAAAAAATGACCACAACCTAAAGAGAATATGCTTTTTGGCTAGCTTTGGCTAAAACTGGGAGATATTGTAATGGGCTCTGTCTGTCTCTGTCTATCTCTTCCTAAAGGGTTGTGTAGAAATTTACCAAACTTGATAGTTAGGATCGTACATGGCAAGAAGTTGCAAGAGCAGCATCATTTTTTGGCCCTGTTCCTGGGGCCTGGTCATAAAGTCAAATACCAAAAAACATGCAATTACAGGCACATTTAAAAAACTTTTTTTATGAAACATTATATGCAATCAACAATGGGGCGGATGCATGAAATATGTAACGTTTTATGGATTCGACCCTTAGTTCATGCCCCAGCAGGTGGGACTTAACTTTTTGCCAATTTTCAACTTTGCTTTAAGTGAGAAGCGTGGGGCTCTGCAATGGCGCACCATCAACTTCGCTCTAGTTATTATTCGTCTTGTGTTCGGGATTCTCTGCAAGTGTCGTCTTGTCCTCTTTTTAAATAAACCTATTATTCTTAAATATACACGTCACATGGTTACGCCTTCTTGTGAAGCGTGCACAAACCGGCCCGGTTTCTTGAATCAATCCTGGGGAGTTTGTTAAAATTACGGGCACATTTTAAAAAACCTAAATTTGTTTAAATATTTCATTTAGAGACGCGGCAGGATTTCGATCTTGAACGAGGGAGGCTACGCTATCCAGTTGAGCACGATTTCCTTTAATTTGGCTATTTGCAAAGCACATCGCTTCGGGCATAGGCGGGTCACATCAGCAGACCCCTGTCGAAGCGCCAATTTGTATGTAGAGTTGTGCAAGTATAAAAGAGGAATGATATTGGTGTCTTTGGGAAACAAAACCAAATGTTGTGCAGGCAAAGTGTCCTGCTGAGTAAAAGAACAGTTTTTAATCACTCTTAGAGTTTTTTATGTAGTTTGGTCCATATGGCTTGGAGGAAAAGTTACGGCAGAGGATAAAGCAGGTTGGAGGTTCAGGTGAATAACCTGCAGAGCAATAAAGACAGCGATCAAACAGCTAATCAACCAGGTGTCTTATCAGGAGGCACTGGCACGACTACAAATGCAAGTACCTGGAAGTTGACAATGGAACAAAAAGTGAATATTTTCCCTCTCTCTCATGTGAAAGAAAGAGAGGAAGAAAAAAATGGATTTAAACAAAAGGAAAATTCACAAAATTTTCTCTTGGTGATAAAATGTGTGGGTAAAAAAAATGGATAAATGGAGGGAAAGAAGAGACAAAGTAAGAACTTGTCGATATGATTTTGAGAAAAGCAAAGGCATTCAAGCTCTTTCTGTACAGTGAATATAATCCGCAGCTTCTCCAAACCTCAAATGATCAAGCAAACGTCTGATAAAGCACAAACATGACATCCTCCCGCTGCTCCTCAAGGCGTGCCAACTTGTCCGATGCCTTGACACTAGGCAGACGGACGCCAAAAAATTCTCAAACCAAAGTGCGCCCTGGAGAATGACATTAAAACAAGCGCAGGTGTTATACCATGGATAATACATGATCCAGAGGAGGAAAATATCAACGAAATGCAAGACAGTAAATGTAGTTCCCAAATAAATCAGAGGTCTTCCAAAAAGTTAGTTGGTCAAGAAAGCAGATAGTATCTTCAATGTGTATATGAAGTGTAAATTAAATAAACATAATGTAACAGTTTCCTGGAAGTCATAATTAATTGCGTTCCACTGTTTTTTTGGCTTCTTATGCAGCAGTGTCTTTGCGGGGTGTCGATATGATACATGCTTTTCCATGGCTTTCATGATATATATTGTTACGGCTGTGAAATTCGCAACCACCATTCAGGTCCCGTAGGTGAGGTATCTCTAAGTACATGTGTAGTTAGCCAAACCCGTTATCTTTAGGGAATTTAATGTGATTCATTCGGGCTGCGACGCTTGAGATAGGCGTTTTTCTGTTCTATCTTTATTTTGAATCAACCGTCATAACCATCAACAACCACCAAAAGCCCTCCACCACCTCACCTCTCTCCTGCTACGGCCATTCCCGCACCACCTGTGAACACTGAGCGTCGGGCTATTCGGGCTCGTTCGCGCGATACGCACCGAGCCGCGAGTGCAAATAGCGGCCTTTCCGAGAGAGAATTCGGATCAGGAATGGCTACACGCCACTTCTGATCCGTCATCAAGCAAGCGCGGAGCGGCTTGGCCCGCCTCCAGGCGCGTCTGTGTGGAATCGAAATATGCAAATTCTAGGATCAGGGGAAGGTTCACGCCCACTTTCATCCGTCAATGGGCGAGCGTGGCTCCGCCCTGAGCTCATCCTGATCCGGAAATCTGCATATTGGTTCTCCTGCGCGGCCGATAAAACGCCGAGCGCACGGCAGTGAAGGGCAGTCGAGTCGGGTGCAGAGGGAGAGGCAGAAGCAGAGTTTTGGCAAGAGTTCACGGGCGGAGTGTGGCAGCGGCGGCGTGTGGCAGAGAGTTGTGGCAAGAGGCAGGAGCTCGGTCCGAGGCAGGGAAGACGGCGGTCGGCGACGAGGTGCGTGGGCATGCTCGTCGCGGGACCAAGCAGCAGCCATTCTCCTCCCCAGGGCATCACCAATCCCCCCCCTTTTTCCCCGCGCTGAGAGAGTGCAACAAAGGGGGCCCCGTTCCACCCCACTCCAAGCGGTGCCAACGAAACCCGCGAAGGAACACGGAGTTGGGGCATCCGCCGGCAGCGACTATTTGCGGTCGTCACGAGGACGTGGGTAGGACCCCCCGGTCTCGCGGACCTGGCCGCTCCTGCAGGTCCGCGCAAAATATTGGCTACAGGCCCGTCTGCCCCTTGCCTATGAGGGTGGCTTCTTTGCTTTTGAGTAACTGTGTGTTGGCGCCGTCTGTAAAGTAGAACTGTATAAGTGTTGCGTGTGTACACGTATTCGGTTTTAACTCTTTATTGCTTTATGTGCATACTGTATGCGGTATATGTGTGCTATCCATGTGTGTGAATAAAATGTGCTTTGTGTTGAATTGTTCCCCGTTTCGCTGCGTCCTTTCTTCATTGAACTCATCTTGCTTCACGTAAAAGGGTTCGTAGTGGGCGATAGCCCGATAAATAATTAATTGGAACCGTTCGAGGCCGACGATACACCGCTCGGTTTCCGATAGCACGGAATGGACCGCTTAAGCGGTTCGTGTCCGAAGTCGACCTGCGGCGAGGTGCGATTGCCGGTTACATCCGCGTGGGTACTTAGGTAGGTCGAGTTTGGCGAACAACCCTATCCCACGCGGGTGGCCGATTGGCACGATCGTGGTGAGGCCGAAAGCCACCGTGACTGGCTCCTGGCGTTAGTCCGAGAGGTCACGAAAATTGTCCGTCCGGTGGGCGACGTGCCGCGTTCGAGTACGTGCGTTCGCACGCCGGCGGCGCGAATTCGCAACAATATAATATATATATATATATATATTATATATATTAATAATATTAAGTATATATATATATATATATAGATATAGGCCTGTCTGTTTGTCTGTCCTTTATGAAAGCACAAACCATTTGACCGAGAGCTACAAGAAAACATTTGACTTAGCTACCAAGAAAGGAGTGTGAACACACGGATCTGCAACATGAACAATGTTCGATTTGGCGCAATTCCAAGATTTTGGGTGGGATTTTCCTCGAAATCGTCCCGTATTTTCTGCATCATCAGGTTCCATATGTGCGTATGGTTGTTACAGAAGTTAATCGTGACTGTTTTTTTTGCAGTTTTCGAAATCGCCAACAACTTTACATGTCACCAAAAGATGGGCATTTAGGCTAGTATCTACGTCAGCAGCCAGAAAAAAACCGGAAGCAGGAAAGCTCACGAAAAAGACAATCACGCTTGAATTACCGTGAAACGATATGCAACAGCCGAGCAAACGAAAATTAAACTGGGGAAATAATGGGAAATTTATCCGGGCAATGCTGGATACTCGCTAGGATATTGTTGCGAATTCCGCGCCCGCACGGCGTGCGGACGGACCACGTGACTCGATCGCGGCACGTCTCGCCATGGGAGGATCAATTCTTGTCGTGAACCCTCTCGACTAACGCCGGGACCTAAGTCACGGTGGGTCTTCGCTCACCACGATCGTGCCAATCGGCCACCGCGTGGGATAGGTTGTTCGCCAAACTCGACCTACCTAAGTACCCACGCGGATGGTAAACCGGGACGATCGCACCCGCCGCAGTCGACTCGGACACGCGAGCCGCTTGGCGGCCCTTTTCCGTACTATCGGGATAACCGAGCGGTGTTATCGTCGACCTCGGCGGTTTCCAGATTAATTACCGGGCGTTTAAGCCCACTAGACCTTTACGTGAGCAGGATGGAGATTCAAACGAGGAAAGGACGCAGCGAAACGGGGAACAGAATTCAACATAATGCACATTTATTTCACAACACAGACCAGCACGGAAGCACGTATTATCTACACAGTCACATAAAAATCGCACATATATCAATTAAAACAAACAACAAACAATGCAGAGCTACTAACCGGAATACGCGACACAGACGGCAACACATACAGTTCTACTTTACAAACACGCGCGCACAACACCATTCAAACCAAAAGCAAAAGAAAACCCCCTCACAGGCCAGAAGGTGTGCAGACGGGCCCCGTGTGCAATAGGCGGTGGAACCTGAGGAAAGCGGCCACCCGCAGAGACGCGGGGGGGGGTCCTACCCACGCCCTCCGTGGCGAGCCGCAAAATGTGCTGCCGTGCTGCCCGCTTCGTGCTGCAATCTGGGTTGTTCACCCTTTAGTGGGGGGAAACGGGCCCCCTGTCTTGCACTTATCAGCGCGGGAAAGTTGGATTGTTGATGCCTGGGGAGGAGAATGGGCTGCTGCTCTGGTCCCTCGACGAGCGAATTAAACGAGACCTCGTCGCGCCGTCTCCGCTGCCCGACCCTGAGCTACCGTTGCCTCTCACCATTCTCCCTCGCAAGCTGCACTCGCAGCTTAACACCTCGCATGCCGTTCGCCCCCGAAGCTGTCGCTCCGCAGCCTTCCTTACCACGCCCCACTTGCACTGACCCCAGATTCGCCTTGCGCCGCCCGTTTTATCGGTCCAGGAGACACAGTATGCAAATTCTCGCATCAAGGATACCTTCAGGGGCGGAGGCCACGCTCGCCGATTGGACGGAGAAAAAGGGGCGTGAATCTTCCCTGATCCCTAAATTGCAATATCTCGATTCCCACAAGATCGCGTCCTGAAGGCCGGGGCCAAGCCGCCCGCGCTTCGCTAATTGGACGATTCAGATGGCGTGTAGCATCCTGAATCGAATTCTCCTCGGAAAAGCGCATATCACTCGCAGGGCTCGCGTGCGTATCGCTGAACGACCAGGACAGCCCGACGCTCGAGTGCTTCACAGGTGGTGCTTTGATGGTCATGGTGGCCGTTTGGGAATGGCATGATTGCGATGATGTGGGAGCGAGTTGTGACGGTAAAGGTCGTGGCTGTTGGCGTTGTGGTTGGTTGTCTGAGGGTTTGGAGCGTGGTTGCAGTTGGTGACGATGGCGGGCGTGGTGGTTGTTGTGTGAATGGCGGTTGAGACGTGGGTTGGGGTTCAAAATAAAAGATAGAAAGAAAAAAAACGGCTATCTCAAGCGTCGCAGCCGAATGAATCACATAAATTCCCTCTTAAACAACGGGTTTTTGGGGCTACCCTACAAATGTACTTAGAGATATCTCACCTCGGGCCCTGAATTTGGTGGTTTGCGACTTTCAACAGCCGTAACAATATAAATAATATAATAATATATATAATATATATATAATATATATATATATTATATAATATATATTTGCGGGCCGGAGTATCTGGGTGGGAGAACGACTAACGAGGTGGGGGAGGTTACGTCGTCTCCACCAGAACTCCCCGGAATTGTCAGGCCGTCGCTCAAGATATACTCGCGCGAGCCGGCGGTCGTTTTAACGATCGTGGAACGCAATATCTCGACCGCGTGGTGTAGGTTATTCTTGTCTAGATCCAATGTACCTAAGTAACCACGCGGTCCGCTCCCGGGGATCCACAGCCCTCGTAACGGCTTGGCCGCACTGGATTTCACTCCACCGGCAGCGGTAAATTTAACCGACGACTACCACTCTGCGTCCACCACCTTTCCGGCTCGGATGCAGTCGAGCGGGCCTGCCAGGACGTCCCGGCTACAATTGTCGATTACCGGGGATAAAACCCCGCCTAAAACTCAGTCCGAACCATGTTGGACTAATTCAAGGAAGGACGGAAAACGAAACTGGGGACATTTCTAACATGATCTTATTTACAGTAAGCAGAAAGACAACAGGAAGACAACAGTGCGGATAAGCATTAATATTTAAACATGATCAAAAAACAAACACTTAACAGTTTTACTTATAATACGGCCCACACGCAGACACACACACAATGAAAAATAAACCCAGAGTTAAATTATTTGGACCCTCGGCAGCGCGAGGAGAGATGACGAGCTGGGGTCAGAGTCCCAGCTGGGTCCTGACGCGTCGGAGAAGGGGGTCTCCGCATGGTGCAGCTACCTTGACAATGGTCGTTGTTTGGTCCCAGTCGGCGACGTGTGGGAACTAGTGGTTCGTGGCGGAGCTCGGGTGGTGATAGCGGGGTCCACGGAGGGGGTCAGGGTCGCTCTTTCCTCCTTGTAGAGGTCCAGCCTTCACCACCTTCTGCTCAACCCTCCGTTTGTTGCCTGATTTACATAATCTTGTGACTGGATCATTTACACAAGAAAACTGAAACCTTTTGGAGCAATATCTTGGGTGCAATAGGTGTCTGAACTCTGCTCCAGACTCAACGACACTGAAATTTACCCCGGTTTTACCCCAAGTGTTCACCATGTTGACAGTTACACATCTCTTTTAAATTTTTGTCACTTAAAGATACATACATACACAAACTGTGGTAGAAAATTCAAGAGTTGTTCTCAACGATTCTATTTTTAAACGATTTTTATAAAGGCCCACTATTAAAAAAAAAACATGTTCGATGAAAGATGTAGAATAGAAAAGCAATAGGTGTGCTTTTGAAGTGGAAGCCATGCCAAACATTCATAAGTTGGCACCACAATGATCAAATTGTTGTGTTTTTTGGTCAGAACAAGTATGTGGTTACTTTAATTTGGCTCACATTTTTTTAAAAGGAATATTTTAGTTTAAGGCCGCCGCCAATCTCAACTACAAATTAAGACACATAATGTGATCATAATAATCACCATTATAAATATTCATTTGCATATCTAATTGTTTATATACTTAGTGTACATTGTACGAAAGTCTACATCCATTTGTAAATGTAGGTACAATATCTGATTAACTTTTTTTTCATAATTTCATATCAAATTGTTGGACAAATGTACTTGGATCCATTGTACAAAGTGAACAGTGATTAGTTTTATAATTGCCAGGATATATTGAGATGTATTGAGATAAGTGTTAGCATCTCATTTTTAATTGGAAAAATACATTTTTGAGCCAAAGTAAATTAACCACAAAGTTATTCTGACCATGAAACACTACTGCATGCTCATTGTGGTGTCAGCTTAGGAATTCTTGACTTGGCTTCCACTTCAAAAGCACACCTATTGTTTTATTCTACATCTTTCATCGAACATGTTTTTTTTTTAATAGTGGGCCTTTATAAAAATCGTTTAAAAATAGAAGGTTGAGAACAACTCTTGAATTTTCTACCACAGTTTGCCTATTTATGTCTTTAAGTGAAAAAATTTAAAAGAGCTGTGTAACTGTCAACATGGTGAACACTTGGGGTAAAACGGGGATAAATTTCAGTGTCGTTGAGTCTGGAGCAGAGTTCAGACACCTATAGCACCCAAGATTTTGCTCCAAAAGGTTTCAGTTTCTTTGTGTAAATGATCCAGTCACTAGATTATGTAAATCAGGCAACAAAATTCTTCACGATGAATAAACTGACTGTTGGCAGCAATTTGAAAACTCAAATTGTTTTGACTGCATGTTACAAATCACTACTTTTGAGAGTACTTATCTTAAAAAGTATTTTAAGTAGAACATTTTTTATGTAAGATTCTGAAAGCCTCACTAATAGACCATTTGTGTGAATTTTTAGAACTCTGTTTGTAAAACTGGAATTTAGAGCCTCCAAAAATGCTTCAGATAAAATCTGCAACTCGTGACTGCCAGAATTGAAACACCCAGGTGTTTTGTAGGGCCATATCTCGGACAGTACTTGGAATTTTGAGCTATAACTTGGCAAACCTTCCTCATATATGTTAAGGTAGCTTTGATAATTTTTTCAGAAAATCTGAGGGGTAACCGCAGAATTTCATTTTTTTGGCTGATTTGACACGGAATGCACCTCCTTCACAATGAGCAGGACAGCTATTTCCGGTACCCTGAACAAGTTCCAAATTCCTGCATACTCGGCTGAGTATCCTGCATCAGAGTGTCGACCATCCAGGGTTGTTAGCCTTGCCAAAGAAACTCCTCGGAGGAACCGATGCTCTGTATAGAGAATTATGCATTAATTAATTAATTTGAATATGGCATTCTGGTTGGTCACCTTTCTGAATGACAGAAAAACTTGGAGGGTGATGTATGCGTGGGAAGGTGGGGGGGAGGGGGTAGAGACTAGAGAGATTAATTGAAAAAGACCCTCTCATGGACAGGCCCTTGCTGCTCCTCTAGTTGGCAGTGAGTATCCCGGAAGCAGTGGCGGAAAGAGAGTGGCATCTCGATATGGTGTAGAATTGCATGCTCAGCTGGTGGGTCACCCAGATAGCTCAGATGGCAGAGCACTGGTACGGTTCATCAGAGTACCTGGTTTCCAATCCCAGTTTGTGTGCTTAATTTTCCCACATGTACATATGAGGCGCCGCGAGGAGTGATGTAAGGGCCACATCGGCCATTTTTGAGTTAATGCCATATAGCACTATTTTAACCCTTCCCCTATCATCCGAGCCTATCATCATCATAGCATTAAAAAATGTCGCTTACATCACTCCTCCTCGCCGGGCCTCATATGTAAAAGGAAAAGTGGAGGATTAATAGATCGAAAGATCCACAAATGAATGTACCATCAAGTGAGGGGAGTCCACCAACTAATATTATCAGATGGGACAGCCAGCAACCAGAACGTCATATAATACGAGTTTCCTTACTATTAACTTCGATGCAGAAGGAGGTCATTAGGCCCATCAAAGCCTCTGCTATATTACCAACCTATGGTTATTTGTCCGTGCTCTTTCTTTTATAAATTCTGAGCATCAAGCAAGGAAGCAGCATGTACCATTTTTAAAGTGCTTGGTAGGATTCCGCCAGGGTTTGAACCACCAACCTGCCAGACTCAGAGCGGATGCTCTTACCATTACGCCATCGAGTCCGATACTACTTTGTGATGGATGGATCCCGCCTGTTAAAATCGCATGTAGTTTGCACAAGGTCGCTTTCCACAAGAATTGTGCATGAAGTACGCACCGGATGCTCTGTCAGTCATAATGTACGAGACTGCAGACATGGAATTGTAGATACGTTTCAGCACGTACGGTAGCAGAACAAGTGAAAATGCCAATCGATGTATAAAAGCCAGCACGCACATGGTTTGGGATGCTCATCTTATCGCTGGGAAACTGGATGCAATTTCTGCACATCTTGCTCACAAGGTTTTCTCGAAACACCACAATCTCCTGTGTGCAGTACTGTATTCTGCAGAAGAAAGAGATTTTTTTCTGAGCTCGGAATAAAAAGGCTGTGAAGTCATCGAATCAAAAGATTGTATAAAATAAATAAATAAATAAATGAAAATCACCACCAAATGTCTATATCCCTGTGTTGGAAAAAACCCATCCCACTTGTACCGACGAACCTGCTGGGGTTTGTGGCAAAAACAGCTGATGGCACTTGCTGTGTGAACTCTGTGGTGATAAAATCTGCAAGAGGAGGCCTGTGGAGATAGTTCAGGATCACATTCATGCATATATATAAGATTTATGACTGTTTCATTCTTCTTCTTTGTTCGTGTGCAGCACAAGGTGCGGGGTAGCATCATTGGCTGAGGGCGTGGCCATGCCGCTGATGCAATGCCCTCTGCTAGTTAGGGCAGGAATTTCGAATTTTGACCACGGTGCTGGCTCGCCTACCCTTCGCGAAGGACACCGTGGGATCTTTAACATCCACCAACGGATACTGGCAGATGGGACGCCAAGTTTTACATCCATCCGAGGGACGGCACACACATTGATGAATCGCCCTGCCTGTGAAACACTGGGCTGACAGTTTATGGTTGTCTCGGATGGACGTTAAGCCGGACATCCCGTTTGCGAGCATTAACTTTTTGACGCTGACAATCCCACGGTGTATTTCACAAAGAGTGGATGGTTGTCGCCATCACCGTGAAACAAACTGCAAATCCCTGCCGTAATCTTCAGGGCCACTGAACCAGAACCTCAGTAATGAAGCAACCAGCGAGCCAAAGTCGTAATTCAATCCCGGTCCAATATGTTTGCCATTGGTAATAGCATTGCCTTGCTGGCTTTATCTGTCAGAAAATAAAACAAAAGGTTGAAAGAGTGATGGGAAATATTGAGCACTGCACATATCTACCTTGGCAGAATGGTTCCGGGTCCTGGATCATCTGGTCCAGGTATGAACACAAATCGGCTCCTGCAGTAACAAGCGAGTCGTGACGTCGGCGATGATGACAGAACAACTTAAAGCAAGTAAACATGCGTGATAGTTGCGGTACACTGCCCGCACGCCACAAGCATTCTTGCAAGATAGCACGGTGATGCGCCAATGAAGACAGATGTCTATCAAAATGCAAATGACATTTCCCTCCCTGGGTGATGATGCTGCAGAATTACCATGACGTGATGCTCACCGTGATTACTCACCTCTGCAGAATATCGGGAAACTCAGAAATAATGGTTCCCAGAGTTTTGAATGATTCTGTGAAAAGAACAATTTCCATTAAAAAAAAATGACCACAACTCTAAAGAGAATATGCTCTTTGGCTAGCTTTGGCTAAAACTGGGAGATATTGTAATGGGCTCTGTCTGTCTCTGTCTATCTCTTCCTAAAGGGTTGTGTAGAAATTTACCAAACTTGATAGTTAGGATCGTAACATGGCAAGAAGTTGCAAGAGCAGCATCATTTTTGGCCCTGTTCCCTGGGGCCTGGTCATAAAGTCAAATACCAAAAAACATGCAATTACAGGCACATTTAAAAAACTTTTTTTATGAAACATTATATGCAATCAACAATGGGGCGGATGCATGAAATATGTAACGTTTTATGGATTCGACCCTTAGTTCATGCCCCAGCAGGTGGGGACTTAACTTTTTGCCAATTTTCAACTTTGCTTTAAGTGAGAAGCGTGGGGCTCTGCAATGGCGCACCATCAACTTCGCTCTAGTTATTATTCGTCTTGTGTTCGGGATTCTCTGCAAGTGTCGTCTTGTCCTCTTTTTCAATAAACCTATTATTTCTTAAATATACACGTCACATGGTTATCGCCTTCTTGTGAGCGTGCACAAACCGGCCCGGTTTCTTGAATCAATCCCTGGGGGAGTTTGTTAAAATTACGGGCACATTTTAAAAAACCTAAATTTGTTTAAAATATTTCATTTAAGAGACCGGCAGGATTTCGATCTTGAACGAGGGAGGCTACGCTATCCAGTTGAGCACGATTTCCTTTAATTTGGCTATTTGCAAAGCACATCGCTTCGGGCATAGCGGGTCCACATCAGCAGACCCTGTCGAAGCGCCAATTTGTATGTAGAGTTGTGCAAGTATAAAAGAGGAATGATATTGGTGTCTTTGGGAAACAAAACCAAATGTTGTGCAGGCAAAGTGTCCTGCTGAGTAAAAGAACAGTTTTTAATCACCTCTTAGAGTTTTTATGTAGTTTGGTCCATATGGCTTGGAGGAAAAGTTACCGCAGAGGATAAAGCAGGTTGGAGGTTCAGGTGAATAACCTGCAGAGCAATAAAGACAGCGATCAAACAGCTAATCAACCAGGTGTCTTATCAGGAGGCACCTGGGCACGACTACAAATGCAAGTACCTGGAAGTTGACAATGGAACAAAAAGTGAATATTTTCCCTCTCTCTCATGTGAAAGAAAGAGAGGAAGAAAAAAAATGGATTTAAACAAAAGGAAAATTCACAAACATTTTCTCTTGGTGATAAAATGTGTGGGTAAAAAAAAATGGATAAATGGAGGGAAAGAAGAGACAAAGTAAGAACTTGTCGATATGATTTTGAGAAAAGCAAAGGCATTCAAGCTCTTTCTGTACCAGTGAATATAATCCGCAGCTTCTCCAAAACCTCAAAATGATCAAGCCAAACGTCTGATAAAAGCACAAACATGACATCCTCCCGCTGCTCCTCAAGGCGTGCCAACTTGTCCGATGCCTTGACACTCAAGGCAGACGGACCGCCAAAAAAATTCTCAAACCCAAAGTGCGCCCTGGAGAATGACATTAAAACAAGCGCAGGTGTTATACCCATGGATAATACATGATCCAGAGGAGGAAAATATCAACGAAATGCAAGACAGTAAAATGTAGTTCCCAAATACAATCAGAGGTCTTCCAAAAAAGTTAGTTGGTCAAAGAAAGCAGATAGTATCTTCAATGTGTATATGAAGTGTAAATTAAATAAACATAAATGTAACAGTTTCCTGGAAGTTCATAAT
>CM068952.1:171751842-171772609 GCA_035128595.1 Eptatretus atami | reverse complement strand
GGTTACAGCCCACCTTCACTCAATTCTTCCAGTTATGGAACTGCCTTCAAGAGACTTCAATCCCACTCTTCCCTCAAGTCTTAAAGTTGGCAGTGCATCACCATCTCATGTCATCTCCCATCCTTACCCACCATACTTTAAACCCTCATTAACACCACCTGACCAAACACGATTACTTGCAGTTTTCCTCTCCTGTTCCCTCCTCATTCATTTGCTTGTTGGCTCTGCTTACTGCCCCAATGGTGGTTACTCTTCCTTTCTGTCCCCTGACTCTGAAGCCGAGATATTGTATACCTATTAAAAAAAACTGTGAACTGGCACAACAGGAAGACCAGACCAGGCAGGACGCACAGATTACGCCCTCTCTTCTTCGTTCGTATGCAGCACAAGGCTGTGGGTAGTAACACTGGCCGAGGGCGCAGATGTGCTGCTGATGCAATGCCCTCTGCTGGTTAAGGCCTTGTCACAACCTTGACGTTTTAGCCGCTTTATGGCAAGGTATCAAAATGTATGTAAAACTCTGGCGTACGCTGAACTATTGATGTTTTTTTCCCAGTTTTGGGAGTATTCATAACGAGTTGGACGTATGCATAAGTATTAGTAACGTACACAGAACGTTTCAATCACATATAGATAACTTTTACCAAACGAATGCTGAGCGTGTTGTCGGCGTTCACAACCTATGCCCAACGATAGTCTAACTATGCATAGCGCGGCAGCGTATCGCGACGATCACGTGGCGTAGGCTATTCATAGGCTGCGGCTCGACGATTCAAGTCATTAACCGCACTAGAGCATCGAAGTGTGAAGCTCACACCTTGACGTTTTAGCCACCGTATGCCGACGTATGAAAAATTTGCCGAACCAAGCTGGCACACGTCGAATACTTATGGGTAAGTTTTGTATACGTTAAGAGCAACGCTGGCATACGTCGTAGTACGCTGGCATACATCGTAGTACGCTGTCATACGCCGAGTACGTCGATAAATTTTCAGGCATGTTGAAAAATTTTTCGACGTACTCGGCGTATGACACACGTTCCGCATACGCTGGCCATAAGTTGTAGCACATTAGCGATCGTTGACCACGTCGACACACGTTACTTGTACGTTACTCATTAGTCGAAACACGTCGAGGGAATGGTTAGCGTCAGTGTTCCAGACTCCCGTTTTTTTATTTTTTTATTTTTTTTTTTTCGGTATGACGGTGATGTTGACACTTCGATTTCTAGTGCGGTTAGATTTAAATCGTTGAGCGGCAGCCTATGAATTATATTATATCATAACCGCACTAGAAATCGAAGTGTCAACATCACCGTCATACCGAAGAAAAAAAAACAGGGAGTCTGGAACACTGACGCTAACCATTACCTTGACGTGTTTCGACTTATGAGTAACGTACAAGTAACGTGTGTCGACGTGTGTGAACGATCGCGTAACGTGCCTACAACACGTTACTCATAGGTTAGAAATAAGTTCGGGTACGCTAAACATTACCTCGACGTGTTTTGACTTATGAGTAACTTACAAGTAACGTGTGGCGACGTGTGTCAACGATCGCGTAATGTGCCGACAACTTATGGCCAGCGTTATGCGGAACGTGTGAGTCATACGCTGGCATACGTCGAAAAATTTCAAGCATGGAAAATTTGTCTAACACCTCGGCGTACTATGACGTATGCCAGCGTGCAAAGACGTATGCCAGCGTACTACGACGTATGCCAGCGTGCTCTTAACGTATACAAACTTACCATCATACGTATTCGACGTGTGCCAGCGTTTAGCCAAATTTTTAATACGTCAGGCATACGCTGGCTAAATCGTCAAGGTGTGACAGGGCCTTTAGGGAAGGATTTTTCGAATTTAGCCATGGTGCGGCGACAGCTCGCCTACCCTTCGTGAAGAACACCGTGGGGTCTTTCACGTCCACCAACGAATGTGAGCAGATGGGACACCCGTTTACGTCATCCAGGGGACGGCACACACATTGATAACCATGCCGTATTGTGAAACCACCGGGGATGACAGTTTATAACTGATTAGGATTCAATTCCAGGTTAGACAGCTGTTAGAGGCGAGTGTGCGGACTCTAGCCCGTGCTTCTCAACCAGTGTGCCGCGAGGTCGGCAAAAAAGGAAAAAGAAGAAGAATAAGTATATAAAAAAGGGTCTGATCTTAACAGTGTAAGACTTACACGACAGCTGGAATTCAGCTAGGTCTGTTTGTACTTCCGTCTTCCGAAACCGTCTAGCGAGCGCGCGCGCGGAGAGATAGATTGAGTCATTTGTGCTTACGTACGTCATGTTTATGCAGTGGTGGTTTACGCGGCGTTCGATCTACATGTAACTGTGATGTGAACGTACTATATCCGTGTGTATGGTGTGTATTGTGCCGTGCGCATATATGCGATGTGTGTGTATGCATGTACGTGCCTTTACTTAGTTCATGCGTTCACGGAACTTGAATTTTTTGAAACTTTTCAACTTTCGCGGATAATTTCTTGAACCGAAAATGGATCGATTTTTGAAACGAAAGTGTGAGGAGAAGACAAATCTGCTACGGAAAATCTCGAAAGGTTTGTGGTGAGGAAATATGACCCCGATTACATTAATATGGATTCACGATGGCAGGCAGTGATGTTGAGCAAAAGCACAGTGTGTTGAATGTGCTGAAATCCGCAAATGAGGCGCTTAAACCGTCAAAGCTTCAAGACACTTAAACAAAGAAACCCGAATAGTGCAGGTAAGCCAAAGGATATTTTGAGAGGAAAAGGGCTGGACTTCAGGTACAGCAGAAAGTGATTACAACATTTACAACTCAGTCAAAATCAGCATTGAAAGCCAGCTACATGGTTGCTGCTCGTGTTGCTCTTAGCATTAAAGCTTTCACAATCGCGGAGAGAGCTTATTTTACCCAGTGCTGTTGATATGTGTTGAGAAATCTTGGAGAGGCAGCTGCAACCAAACTTCAGTCCGTATCACTCTCTAATGATACTGGTGATGAGAAGAATTGTTAAATGAGTGATGGATGACATTGAATGCCAACTGGTGGAAAAAATAAAGGCCAGTCCATATTTTTTCCATTCAGTTGGATGAATCTACTGACATTAGCAATAATGCTTTATTGATAGGTTTCGTGAGGTACTGCGGGGACAGTTGATGTTCATGAGGATCTACTGTTTTGCAAAGACCTTCCCACAAAAACAGCTGCAGATGAGTGTAATGCTCTGCCTTGACAAATTACTTCACTGAAAGAGTGATTGGAAGAACGCGTAGGTGTGTGCACAGATGGTGCTGCATCAATGACAGGAGTCCATCGTGGTGTTGTAAAACAGATCCACAGAGGGCGCCAGATGCCAACAGACCCACTGCTTCTTACATAGAGAAAATCTGGCAACAATGCAGATGTCACCAGAACTGAATGAAGTCATTAATGTAGCTGTTAAAACTGTGAACTTCATCAAGAAGAGTGCACTCAACTAAAGGTGTTTTGCTGCACTGTGTGAAAGACTTGATTCTGATCACTTGCAGCTTCTGTACCACAGTGAGGTGAGGTGGCTTTCAAGAGGACGTATGCTTAATCGCCTCTTTGAACTGAGACATGAAGTCACATGTTCCTTGAAGAGAAACACTCACCACTTGCTGATCATTACAGTGATGATAACTTTTGTGCCAAATTGGCTTACCTGTCAGATGTGTTGACCAGTAAAATCAGCTCAACATATCAATGCAAGGTAGGAACAGTTCAGTGTTCTTGTTGCTGACAAAATTGAAGGCTTCAAAAGAAAAGCTTGTTCTTTGGAACAGAAAAGTGAAGGATGGACGACTTGGATGTTTCCACTTCTGAGTGAACTGGAATCCACTCCTCTCATACAGACAACTGGCTCAATCCAGCATTTGACCGATTACTACCAAAGTTTGCAAACACTTTCCAGAGGACCCAAGGCAAGGAAACTTTGGATTTTGAACCCTTTCTCAGTGGATCCTGCTTCAGAAGATGTGGCCTTGTCCGTTGTCCTTGAAAATGAACGTGATGGAACTTTCTGCAGACAGTAGTCTGAAGCTTCAGCATGCACAAGTAGACCTTCCTTCATTCTGGATATTGGCAAGCAGTGAATACACTTCTTTGTCAAAGCGTGCCATCAGATTTCTTTTACCATTCACCACACCATATCCTTGTGAATCGGGCTTCTCGACTGTAACTGTGACAAAATCAAAAGCACAAAATAGTCTAAAAAACAGACACTCTGAATGCCACTTTGCGTGTGAGCCTGTCCCCATCAAACCACTACTTGACCATCTTATTTCCAAGAAGCAAGCTCAAGTGCTCATTAAAGGTAAGCATAATGATTTGTTTTGGCATTAAGTTTTATTGACATTTTTCTCATTACGATTCTGTATGATGGGCCTCGAAAATTTCTCAGAGCCAGAGTGCGCCTCGAGTTGAAAAGGTTGAGAAGCACTGCTCTAGGCCATCCTGTTAGTCCAAATTATCCTCTCACTAAATGTTAATAATGAATCAGTAGGTGACCTATAGTGACAGCAATCATTCTTCTCTAGATTAAAATTCAAATCCTTGGATTGCTGTTTTCGGGTGGATTTTAACTCACACTGATGGGATGCCAGGTTAATGTACTCATTACTACATCAAACCAATACCTAAACAAAGATAGGGGCAATACCCCTGGCGCTCACTCTGGTAGAATAATGATACTGAGGAGGAAGTCAATGTAGGACGGAATCAGCAAAATGACCAATGAACCAATGTTATAGCAAATACCTATTTTGGGGGAACCCCCCCACCACCCCGTAAACCGCCCCCTCCCAGACCCCGATTTTTTTAAAATAGCATGGACAAACTTTGGAACATCATGGGTGATGAAGATTGTGCAAGTTTTCACCGGAGGCAGGTCGGTGTTCTTTCTGTCTTCTACAGTCTCCTCTCCAGCCTTGCTCCCCCTGCTCTGTCTATGATTGTGTCCCCCCCTATATTTCCTCAGGGAGCTCAAGGTCCACCAAAACCCTCTTCTGTTGAAACTGCCAAATCAAGATCATCGTCACCTTCACTCTTTCATTCCTCTTTTTTCCTGCCTCTGGAACAAACTCCCACACTTCTCTTCAATCCCACTTCTCCCTCCAGGTTTTAAAAACAGCTGTTCACCACCATCTCTTATCTTCCCCCATCCAAAACACGATCTTTTCTACCCCCGTATATCCACCCCTACCACCACCTCCTTCAAATTCCCTGCTTTCTCCTGAAAGTCCCTGTCGTACCATCTTCTTTACCCTGTGTACCCTGCCCATCCCTCTCCCTTCCACAGATACTCCTATTGTCTTTGTTCCCCACTATTTTGTGCTTCCCTCTCTCACCCATCTTGTCTCCTGCCTCTATATGTCTCTGTGTATGCTCTTATACAAACCTCAACTTGTTTGCAAAAAGAAAGAATTTTTTTTTAAAAAGCAAATATTTTTTGGGGGGTGGGGAGGGGGAATCCCCCGTATACCCACTTCGACCTGATTTTTTTTTTTATAGTGTGAACAAACTTTGTACATCACAGGTGATGAAGGTTGTAGTCAAGTTTCATCGAAATTGTGTGTGTAGTTTCTGAGAATAAAGCAAGTACCTAATTTGGGGGCAAACCCCCGTAGACCCCTAAGGGTCCAATTTTTTAATGGTGTGAACAAACTTTGGTACGTCACGGGTGATGAAGGTTGTGGTGAAGATTCATCGAAAGTGTATGTGTAGTTTCAGAGAAGTCGCAAGCGTTTGTGGACGGACGACGGACGCGTCATCCCATAAGCTCCCAGGAATTACGTTGCAGGTGAGCTTATAACAGTCGAAAAAGTAATGCAAGACATAGGATTGATGTCATTGCCTTTGTATGTGCCAAAGAATCTATTTATTAACGGAGTATTATGTCTCATTACTTTATTAGAAGTAGATGCAATGAAATAGAATTGTGTAAAGCACGCAAGAACGAGAAGGGCACTCGGTAGAGCACATACCTCTGCCACGTAATGCCTGATTCATGAGAACATATCGGGCCCAATACATTTTTTCAAATATCGTGCTCTGTATCGTTTTTTGCCCTATCTCTCATCTCTCAATGGTGAAGAAACACTTAAAAAATTATCAGATCCAGATCTGGATCTTCACCAAAATTGAATCAGTTCGTCCTTGTCACACACCCACCAAATTTCACCCGAATCCTCCAAACTTTTTGAAATATCCTGCACACAAACAAACAGACAGACAGACAGAAAAGGGGTGAAAGCATAACCTCCTTCACCTTCGGTGGTGGAGGTAATAACTTAAAAGCTGTAGAATGTTTCCATAAACATTATGACTTGCCAGGAGCTTGATACAGGGGGTGATCAAACTCACAACAGAAACAAAAGTTATTTCAAGGAAAGTTTCACCGTCTCACAAATTCATCAAAATTTTAAACAGGCCTCATCATCTGGATAGAAAAGCCCTTATAATTAATCAAACTGGCACATGAGATAGGTAAAGGCTCAGAAAACAAAAGGATATCACATTTTGCAGGTCGAGCTGCACCGTCCCCGTCGGATCCTCCAAGTAGAATTTCCCCTGAAAGAAGACGAGCATAAAGTCCACGTGAGGCACTGATGGCACAAAATGAAAATCCAAGCTATCAGTGAAAGACAAAGAGAAAAAAATGTGTTCCTTTAGTTCAATAAATTTGATGATCATAGCAAATGTTTCCTTTGCAGCCGAGCAGATGATTCTCCAGACATGATTACGCGTGTTTTGCACGTGATTTGTACAAAAGCTCCTCTGAGAACAAGTTTCGCAAGGGGAGGACATAGGGAGTGAAGAAAATGGATACAGCCACAAACTCCCAATCGCAGAAGTGGAAGGAAAAACTGGAAACACGGGAAGAGATGGGCTCGGAGAGGGTTAACGAGGGTCGAAAAGATCATGGTTGTGGATGGGGATGATCTGAGATGGTGGTGAACAGCTGTTGAGAAGGTCTGGAGGGAAGAGTGAGATTGAAGAGAATGTGTAAATTTTTGTTTGTTTTTTTCGAATATACCATGTTGAGGCTCGTGTAAGAGGCAACACACAGAACATATAACAAGGCAGGAGACGAGAGGGGCAGGAGAGCGAATCACAAAATAGTGGGGAACAGAGACGTGAGGACATCTGTGGAAGGGAGAGCGATGGGGCGGGGGGTACACGGGGTAAACAAGATGGACACCGTAGGGACTTTCAGGTCCTCACACGACAGGGACTTTCAGGAAGGAAATCAGGGAATTTGAAGGAGGTGAGTTTGGGGTGGATTTAAGGGGGCAGAAGATTGTGGTTTTGGATGGGGGAAGATAAGAGATGGTGGTGAACAGCTGTTTTGAAGACCGGGAGGGAAGAATCGGGATTGATTGAAGGAGCGTGGGAGTTTGTTCGAGAGGCGAGAAAAAAAAGAAGAATAAGGAGTGAAGGTGAGCAGTGATTCTTGATTTTGGCAGTTTCATCAGAAGAGGGTTTTTTGCAGACCTTGATTGCCTGCGGATTTATAGGGGGAAGATCACAGACAGAGCAGGGGGTGGGAAGTGGGGGGGGGGCAAGGCCGGAGAGGAGACGGTATAATACAGAAAGACCACCGACCTGCCTGTGGTGGGAGAGTGAGAGACCCAAAGACTCAGCTTCATCATGGGAACGAATGATCCTAAAAGCCTTGGTTTCTAGTGTGCGGTCGAGCTAGGTGTGAGGCAGGAGCACCACCCCAAAGGGGAGAGCAGTACTCCATCTACAAGTTCCACAGGAGGGGGGAGGGGGATTGAATGAATGGAGGTGAGCAGCGAGTCCTGATTTTGGGAGCTTCACTCGAAGGGGCTTATTGGCAGACCATGTGCACACTGAAGAACCTGGGGGAAAGGGGGGGCGGGGGGAGGTAGGGATGACATAGCATGGAAAGGGTGCAAGACTAGAAAGGGGGAAGTAAAAGACTGAGACCACTGACATATCTGTGATGTGAAAGTGAGAGGCCTCAGCCTCATCGCGGGTGAGTCTAATTATTTTGAAGGACTTGGAAGCCACGGCATAAACCTGAGCAAAGTGTGAGTCGGTGTTCTGGTCGTGTAATCGATATGTGTTGCGTATGTAATAGAAAGACGGTCCCCTGATTCCATGTTGTCTGTTTCTACACCCACCAAAGCTTTGGCTTTGTTGGATGTTCTTTTCCTTAAATCTGTCCTTTGTTATCGTTAAAGCATACACAGCCATGCAGAGCAAGTTGTGGTGGGAGATCGAGATGTGCGCCGTTAAAAGTGTCCAGTTTACCACAGGAAACTCGTGGTGAAACCATGCAAGAGAAATCACCCTGTCCACACGCAGTCAACGGCCATTGGGAAGAGAAGGGAGGGTACGTGCCGGAGTTAATAAAATAAAAACGCAAGAGCATCCGGGGGGGGGGGTGAACAGCTGCATCACCTATCCTTCGGGTGCCGCATTTTATTTCTGATCTCTGCAGCCGCGCAGGACATCAGTGACCTATCAGATATCGACCAAGAACTCCTCATCAAATTTTGCACGGGTTTGCGGAGAACATTGTTAATGTCCTGTTAATTCTCCACGTTTATCTCTTGTGGGGTGTCTGAAAGGCCTTTTAAAGATAAATAAATAAGAATCTTACAATTGTTCACTGGCATCGAGGGCTCGCATTGGTTGGTGTTAAGGGGTTCTATTTATAACGGTTGATTTGCATTATTTGTTGTTGAGATTGCTTCATTAGCTCCACCACCTAAGGTGGAAGGAGGTTATGTTTTCACCCCTTTCTGTCTGTTTGTTACTTGGTGAAAAAACATTTGTTGCCAAATATGTTTGTCTGCAGCGTTTGTCTGTCTGTCACACGATTTTTGGCCACACGGTTTTAAAACAATCGTTCTGAATTTTTTTTGTGTATGCAATTGACCGGCCACGGGCAGCAACGCTTAATTTTGGTGAAGATCCGAATCCGAATACGAGAGTTATTTAATCTTTAAAGTGATTCTTCACCATTGAGAGATATGGCCAAAAACGATATATGACATGATATTTCAAAAATGTATTGGGCCCGATATGTTCCACTGGATCAGGCATTGCATGGCAGAGGTATGAGCACTACCAAGGGACCTTCTAGTTCTTGTAATTTTCTTAATTTTCTTCCCCCAAGGTATTTGCTTTTATTAAATATACCTGGTTTCCGGGTCAATTCTGCTGGTTTTGGCTGCTTCGTTTGGTGGTTTAAGCAGGTTGCAGGTTAATAGTTGAAGTGCCGTTCAAACTGCTTTGACCGCATCACGTGACTCAGGCTCGCTCAGCCCAGAATAGATCAATCATGTGATCGCCTATTGGCATTGCACTTGGGTGGTTCGGCGGTCCGAAGGGTACGGTATCGGGAGTGGAAAAGCCGTGATCAAACCCGGGACCGTGGACTCACGTGATTGCTACAGTCGCTTTGACAAGACTTGCCGGATTCGAACCAGGCGACTGGGGCGAGTCTGACGGCTGTAATAATATTAACACATTTTACAGCAAAAGTGAAGATAAATAAAACAGTGACCCTTTCTCCATTTAGGGGCCACCCTTGTATTTTTCTTTTTATTAAATACAACATCTCAGTTCATGGAAGAGTGAGGTGGCAGAGGGTAAAATGCAATGTCCAGACATTGGAATAGTGGGGCCACATTTGGACAAAACAAGCAAGAGAATGAACGAGAGGAAAAGAGCAAGGGGAGGTGATGAAATTCAGTAATATCCTTGTGAGAAGGTTGGGATAATGGGGATAGAAAAGATCACTGGTTGGGATGGAGGTTGGCATGAGATGGTAGTACACCACCTACTGGAAGCACTGGAGGGAAGACAATGGAGGGAAGAGAGCAGGCTTTGAACACGGGCACTGATGCCATCTCAGCCCATCCATAAAGCAGGGCCGAGGCTAGACAGAAGTTTCTCCAACTCCGGTGAGAAAAACACAAAGTCCAGTAGACAGTGGGTACGACGGAAGAATATTGGGACAGAGTGAGATGGTTTTCATACAAAAAATTTGAGGCAAACATCGAATTGAGACATTCTGTCTCATCTCTAGCAAAGTGTGCGGTGATGACGTTTGATGTGAAGGATGGGAGCATACACCAGAGACAGACTTGACAAGGCACCACCCTGACTTTTCAGGAATGAGACTGGTTGGAGTTCAGACTTGAGATTAATAAGATGGTATTCTATGGCTTGCTTAAGGATCTCCACTCTTTCCCCCCTCTTCTTCTTCTTTCATGTGTTCCGATCATCAGCCATTCAAGATGTAAAACCAGCAGATCTCAATCATTCTGAGCCGGCTGATCAAGCTGTCCGAGAGCATTCCAACTCCTACCAACTGGTGGATGGGACACTCCTCCACACTCCCCCCCCCCACCTTCACCCTTCCACTTGTTGAGCGAATATTTTTTTAAAATAAGAAAAAAACTTCAAATATTTAATTTAAATGATATTTCAAAAATCAATTCTAAGTCAATCATAGACTACCAAATGAAAGGCCAGTTCGTAAATCTTGATTAAAAAATACCTCCTTAATCTGAGTGAGCATTCCCAGAAGAATCACTTCCTTCAAATTTGTCGTCGTTCCCAACAAAAATTCCACTGTACGCAACTGGAAAGAGATCGCCATCGATCAGCTTGGTGACGAGAAAATGCATACATTGCAGATGATGACTAATTGCAGTAGTCAAGACAGTCCTTTTAAAATATGTTGATGAGTATGCACTTATACTTTTGGTAATATCGATTAGAAACACAGTTGTATATAATGTTTCAAAAAATATATATTAACTATAAATGCACAACCATTGCTATATGCGGAGATGCTAACACCATTTGCAAGTGTTTCAGTCACAGATCTGGGCTGGCGGTACTTCCGAGGAGGTACGCACACTTACCTCTAAGCTGTGTCACATAGGTATGAATCTCAACCCAGTTAGAAACTGACACCGTGGTGTTTCACAGGTAGGGCAAGGCAACAGCGTGAGTGCCATCCCTCAGATGGACTTTAAGACTAAGTGTTCCATCTGCTTGTGGACGTTAAAGATCCCAGTTATTGCTGGCACCATTAACAAATTACAAATTCCTGCCCTAACCGACAGAAGGCATGACATCATTGGCACGGTCACACCTGCAGCCAATTGTGCTACCCCGCAACCTTGTGTTGCATATGAAAAAAGAAGTCAAAAAAAGAAAACTTAAATTTAAAAACACAGAATTGGAAACAAACTTCAGGTATAATGGACATGCACACCCATTGTAATAGTTGTATTTAATAATTTTAAATTTTGTGCAAGGTTTGCAATTTTTGCGCAAGATTTTTTTCTCGCAAACATTTCAAGAAATGAAGGTTTAGCCAATCAGTAGCGTGTACATGCTCCGCACCTTTGTTAAACCTTGAGAGCAACCGTCACCAGGTGGGAAATCTGTCCAACTCACATTACATCGAGTCTTGGATCGCACAATGAGTTGCAATCTTCACCATTTGGCACCAATTTAGCAAATGCTTTCCCGACGGTTCGGTGCTGGGAATGCGCGGAGGATGCTAATGACAGGAAGTGAGTTTGGTTGCAAAAAAGTGCACGTACAAGCCGTATTTGGGTGAAAAAAGTAACAAAAAATAAAACAAGTACCGGTACAACGTAAACCACCCCAATGTCAAATAAATAAATAACAATCCTCCAGCACGCGACGTCGCAGGGGAGCCTTCGGCACCCGGCAATGCTGCCTCGCAGCACATGGAGTCGGAATTGGGAGGGAGCGGTGTACAATAATTGATTAATTAATTGCAGAATTAAAATAATTAATTTCTTAATCAATTGGCTAATAGCATACTTAAACCACCACCGTTTCATCCGAATCTGTAAGCTTTTGAAAATAAAGTGATTAATCGAAAAATCAAATAATAATTAATTGATTAATGAAGAAATCAAAAATACCCTTTGCAGCTACCAAATCACTTCTTCTTCACCGTCGTGTCCAAATAACAGCTTCCTAGCTCAAAAGATGCCTGAGATATTGCCAGGATGAGAGATAAAATAAATAACTAATTAATAAATCGATAATGATCAAGTAATCATCATCAATTAATTGATTAATCAAAAAAATAAAAAATAACGTTTTTGCCAAAGCACATTTTCACTTTTGTCCCCAAATTTCAGCTTCCGAGCTCAAAGGATGGCTGAGATATCGCCCGGACAAGCCAGAGAGCAAGAAAACCAACGGAGTAAAAACTGAGTACTCCCTTCCTTCGGCGCCCGGCGATGGCGTCATGCATCGCCTCGATATGGAAGTGGGAAGGAGCGGTGTCCAATACATGAAACAGAATATTTATTTCACTACAATATTACGGTGTATAATTTTTAAGGATCAGCGTATGATTGTGCATTTGCACTTCAGTGTACAAAATATGCAGTTTGTGTCGAGATGGACAGGACAGCATCATCACAAATGGCGAGAAAGATATTTCCTTCGAAGCAATTCAAGGCAAAAACGTACTAAAGAGCTGTCAGATCCTTTTTACAAATCGTGTTCTCGTTACAAGAATTGTAATTTGGAGTTTCTAAACCGTTGAGCCTTTTCGCATCGAGCGGAGCTGCTGTCGTACCGCATTTTGCGGCGTACAAGTCGAATTGGCTACTTCAACTACGGTAGTCAGCAAAACTGTCAGTAAGAACACTCGAGGTGTTAATTCCTCCCTGACACTCACAAAGCATCGCCAGATATTGTACTTCCAGGGTTATGAATATTAATGAGCAGTGAGCGGATTAAGGTTCAATTGCTCACCCAATCGGCAATTGGTCTGGGCAATGAATTCTGTAATGTGTCGAGGCCCGGACTTCAGGGGGGGGGGGGGGGGGGGAAGTATCAACTTATACGCCAAAAAAGTACGGCATAATAATTGGAATATTCATCGTATTAATTAAATTAATTAACATTGATCACTTTTTCGATAAGTTTTGAATTCTCCGTAATGCTCACGAGTGCATTTGGATGAGCTATGATTAATTAACATTCAATGCCACAAAGTTACACTCATTAGGAATGTTGGTGCACCCTGTATTTCGGGAATGTTTCGGTAATTTTTGCCAAAAAAATGCGGCACGTGGTGGTAAAACACAGGAATTTTCAAAACAATTCAAAATAAGTGGCCGGTACGCATCGCCCCCAGTTTTGTGTGCAGCACGTATAACCTCAATGGGTAACCTGTGGTCACACCTGGAAAAGGGTCTTTGCCTCACGATTACCAGTGCTGATAGGGGCCGGAGAGAAGAGCTCATGCCTTTGCATGCACTGCAAGAGACAGAGAAGATAAACACTGGTTAATGCAATCGCCTACCTGTTCACTTGCAGCTAATGCTGTTTTGTGTTTCGAATGTTTAAAAATGTGTTCAAGACAATGTGTGCCAAACGGAGAAAGTGCACACCTGCTGAATAATGCAGAACCTTTCACGGAAGATCTCTGCCTTGTTCTGCGGAGATCCCAGCAGATTGGGTTGTGGATGGTGTGTCATCGCTATGCTGTGCAGGACAAATGGGGGTTAAAAAAGGTGGGAGAAATAATTAAAAGGTTTACAATAGGTAACATTTCATGCATCTTTTAACATCAATATTTTGGCAACCCAAGAAAAATAAGTACGGAACATGTTCCACTGGGAATATTATGCTATCTGTGAATATCCTGCACCACAACATCCAGACTCAGTGGTGTTGTGGTTGGAGCATCTGCTCTGAACTGGGAAGTTGGCAGTTTGATTTCGACAATGGCCGAGTCATAGCGGACGACAAATGGAATGTGCTGCTTCCTCGTTTGATGCTCAATATTTTAAAGATATACCAAAGACCAGAAAGCAATGGTTGGTGGGGAGAAGGGAGGAGAGGGATCTCCCTCAAAATCAATGATCTCTCCGACTCTCTGGAAAATCCTCTTTATCTCTTTGCTGATGACTCCACCCTCTGTCGTACCATCTGTCATCCCTCTGACCGGCAAAGAGCAGCTTCTTCGCTCACTGCAGATCTGGATAAAATCATAAACTGGTCCAACACGTGGAACATGTTTTTCAATCCGGACAAATCTCACACTCTTACTATGTCTTTCCGAAAGGACTTTAGAAACCACCCATCTACTTTCTCACAATTCTTGGAAGAAGTCCTTTCTTTCAAGCTTCTGGGTCTCACTATCTGCCATGACCTTTCCTGGGAAAGCCACATTTCCAAACTGCCTCCCAACAGCAGTCCGACTGGGAATCCTCCGTGCAAAGTCCTTCCGGCCCCTTGAGCTTCGACACTTTACCAAGCTTTCGTCCGCAGCCTGATGGAGGACTGCTCTCCCCTCTGGGCTGGTGCTCCTGCCTCTCACTTTTCTCGGCTTCACACTGTGGAAAGCAAGGCATTTCGGATCATTGGCATCTCCCGCGATGAGGCAGAGTCTTTGGGCCTCTCACTCTCTCACCACAGGCAGGTCAGTGGTCTTTCTGTCTTCTTCCATCTCCTGCTGGTCTCGCCCCCCCCGCTTTGTCTGTGATATGTTCCCCCATATTTACGCAGTGCACTCAAGGTCTGTCAGCACCCCCCTTCTGGTAAAACTACCAAAATCACGAATCACTGCTCACCTTCACTCTTATTCCTCTTTTTTCCCGCCTTTGGAATAAACTCCCACACTCTCTTCAATCCCATTCTTCCCTCCAGGCCTTCAAAACAGATGTTCACCACACCTCTTATCGTCCCCCATCCAAATCCTCGATCTTTTCCACCCCCGTTAATCCACCCCAAACCCACCTCCTTCAAATTCCCAGCTTTCCTTCATGAAAGTCACTGTAATGTCCATATTGTATACCCCATGTTCCCGAACACCATCCCTCTCCCTTCCATAGATCTCCTAATGTCTCTGTTCCCCACTATTTTGTCCTTCCCACGCCCCTCTTGTCTCATACCCCCCCCCCTTGCTGTGCGTTGTGTGTGAGCTCTCATACGAGCCTCGACAAGGTATACCAAAAAAAAAAAAATGCCCCACAACTTAGAAAAAGGGCACCCACCACAATATGGTGCCGCAAGCACCCCAGGCATTCTGGCAAGCAACTTCCCCAAGGTCAATAGCTGTGTTTATCTTGTCAAGTTTGGTGTTTCTTGTGTTTCTGTCTGCAAGTCTGTATGAGACGGCTCTTCCATGAGCCTGAGAGACTGCAGCAAAAAAAACTAAACAAAAAAAAATCCTGAAATTTTATTCAATGAAAATATTTCATCTAAACCAGTTTTCTCCACAATAAATTACAGACATTTAGCGATGAACTCATCCCTTGACGGGAAAATTCCACTAGAATTGGAGTTTTTCAGTAAGAAGTGTAATAACCCCTCCTACCAGGAGCGGCGCTATATGATACACATTTACATAGAGAGAATTGGGGTCCTCCTCCCATCCTATCATCTATCATTGCTTTTTCTTTTACCCTCTCCCCTCACCACCCCCCCCCCCCCCCCCCCCCCCCCCCCCAACTGCAACCACCAGTTTTGAACTCATTCTGTCCAGCGGTTTAGGAGTGCATAGAAGTCAAACAAACTTCAAATTACAGTATGATTATTGCAGCATATATGGCGCTGCATAGCATGATGTCACTGAGAGAAACTAAGCCTGCTGTTGGCTTAAGATCTTAGGGTCTTTAGTTTGAGCCCCTGTCATGCCGTTGAAATAACACCAGGTGGACTGACTCAGCCTGTCATCCTTCCGAGGTCAGAAAAATGAGTATCAGCTTACTGGTAACAGGGGCACCACATCAGCGCTTCCAGAAGCCGATGCAACCAGCAGCCACAGGCTGCATACGAAACAACAACTGAGAGAAACCAAAGTATATTATTACGCTGATCACGTGGGCCAAACGGCCGATACGCTCCAAGCTGGATTAAGGGCCGATTCACTCCTCCACGAATCTTGAATTGGGAGTGCCCACGGCTGGTCGAGCAGCGCGCTGGGCACCTCACCTCATCGGGGTCGGAATCAAATTGAAACCCTCACAGTGGTTTTGCCGGTGAGGTGGTGAATTTAATAACGGGTGTAAAGTGCCCGTAACCTGAATATCCTCGAAAAGGATTTAAAGCCAATGCAGCTATTTTCACATAACGATCGATAACAGTCTGAATAACTCAAATGAGACCCAGTTTGTTTGATGGTTTATAATTATAAACGTGGAGGGGAAGGAACAAGGAAGGCCCTCGTTGCAATACAAGGAACGTGTTCCACTGGGAATATTATGCTATTGGTGAATAGTTTATGCAATACGTGTCGGACCCCGCCATTCGCAGGAGATACGTTCATGAAAAATGCCACGAATGTCGGGGCATTGTTGTTGGGTTTTTTTTTTACTTACTAATTTTTTTTAATTTTTTTTTTACATGGTCTAGGCTCGTGGAAGAGCAATTACACAGAACAAATCAGGATACAACAAAGGGAACAGCAGAAGAAAGGGGAAACACCAACAGCAGAGTGGAGGGAGAAGTTAGACAGAGATGGACAAACAAGGGATGCAGGTAACGATGAGGTGTAAGGGAGAACACAAATGGTGGAAAATATGGATACATAAATGACATCTTGTTTGACCAGTTTGTGATTTTGTCAAGGTCTGAGGAGAGGGGAGAGGCTGCTGCCTGTCTATCAGAAGAATGAGGGATGTCACAGCAGAGAGTGGAGTCATCAGCAAAGAGATGAAGAGGATTTTCTCGAGCATCAGTGAGATCAGTGATGAAGATTAGGAATAAGATGGGACCCAGAACACTGCCTTGGGGAACTCCAGCCTTGACAGACAGGGAGAGGAGATGAAAGGGTTCCGTTGAGAGCCACATGTTGTCTATGAGAATGGAGGAAGTCGGTAATCCAAGAGTGGAGTTGGTCTTGGATTCCTTAAGCAGACAGTTTGGAGAGCAAGGTAGGATGCCAGACTGTATCAAAAGTTTGTGATATGTCCAGAGAGACGGACCTGATATCATGTCTGACATTGAAGGCCTCCACCATTGCTGGGAGAGTAGAAGCAGCATGTCCAAGCTAATTGGTCTGTCGTTAAGGGGATCTCCTTTCGCACCTTTTTATTATGTAATGCTGTGATGTTGGCCAATTTCCAATTTTCCAGGTGGATACAGGAGACCAGTCCTGAAGTGTATAATAATAATAAAATAAAAAAATTATTTAAAAGAAAAAATTGGAATATCCAAAGCGCGAATGTAGAAGCAGGTCAGCGTCACACTTTATGACCCGCGAAGACATGGAAGAGCAATTAATACCCCGCGAATACGCGGGGTCCATGAATAGTGAATCCACGAATAGTGGGATCTGACAGTATAATGATATATGCACCCCAAGCATTCGTAAGGACGGAGGGCTCTTATTTAACCAGCATAAGGCTTTATTGCACACCACAGGAGAAAGATCAGTGAGAAAAAGAAAAGACACGGAACACGTCGTCGCAATCCGTTCGGGCTCTACACGTCCACAGCAGAGTGTGTCTGGAGTAACCAGAGGTAAGCACGGACCATGGTCACGCAGGTCAACTGGAGAGCTGGCACGATGCTTTGTGCGTCCACTTCAAACATGAGCCTCCAGCTGACCCCCAGACCAAACAACCCTTTGCAACCTCGGTTTCGGTCCCACCCCATGATATCGCCGAGCCCTGCCCGCTCTTATTATTGGCTGTTCAGGCATCACTCAAGCTGAAACTCCACCCCTAAACTTCTCGGGTCCCCCCCGAAGGTTTGAGGCTTGGCGAAAGCTTGCCTGAATTTGTGCCCCTGTTGGCCCACAAGGCCACCAACTGTTTTGGAAGCCAATGACATCATCCCCCAAGAACAATCTTCAGAATATTATTTAATTATTTTTTTAAAAAAATTGAGGCATCATATTAATCTCCGATAACAGGAACATATGCATTCACATAAAAGTTGATGAAACGATTAAAAAATTCGGTCGTAGTGTCCTCAAAAATGGTTTCAATCTTCCAGAGGCACTTACGGCAAAAACTTCTTTCTCTCTTGGTTGTAGACAAATCTTGGAATGTCAAAAGCTCCGATGATGTTGAAAACATTCTCTCTGTGCGTGTGCAAACAACAAACGTGAAGAAATACACGGCAAATCCGGCGCAACAACGGAGTCCTTAAAACATACAGTTTTTGCACAAGGGGCAAGTAACAAGTTGTGAACAATAAAAAATTTTAAAATCTCAAATAAAAGTGACAATGCATACTATTTGACTGGAAGGAGCATTTGTACAATCTTGCATTGTGCAATGGTTAATCAAACCGGACATACGTTTCATCCGTGACTCCAGACGTGCATTCCTTGAAAGCGGCTTCAACTGTTGAAAGCTCGATCACGTTCGAAGATACTGCAGGGTTCATAATTTTGTGGCGAGGTGAGAAGAGTGAAGAATGGTGAAAGGCATGTGGAAGGGATAAAACCAAGTCATTTGTTCATTCGCTTGTCCGTGCACCACACTCTACAAAAAGTGTCCATTCTGCTGAAGCACTTTTGTTGGTGAGGGTTACAATACTGGATGGGTCGCCACTCCAGCGCAGGATACTTGGCTGAAATTGCAGGAATTTGGAATTTATCCAGGGTGCCGGCGATAACTCACCTACTCTTCGTGAAAGGCACATCTTCATTGTTCACTAATGCCAGTCGACGGGACGCCTGGCTTAATATTGCTATCCGAGGCACACACACTGATGCCTGACTCGGCTTGTGAAACGCGAGGATGACAGTTTATTGCTGGGCCGAGATTCGAACTGAGGATAGACAGGTCAAAGATGAGTGCACATACCCACAAAGTATTCTGTTAGGTGAACGAGTCACTCAACATCATATATTACCAATTTGAGTTGTTTTTAGGTTGTTGTTGTTTTTTAATATACAATGTCAAGGCTCATATAAGAGCTACCACACAGAACGTATAACAAGGAGAGCAGGAGAGAAAAGGGACGGGAGAGGGAAGCACAAAACAGTGGGGAATAGACACATGAAGAGATCTGTGGAAGGGAGCGGGATGGGGCGGGGTACACGGGGTATACAAGATGGACACTACAGGGACTTTCAGAAAGGAGAGTAGAGAATTTGAAGGAGGTGGGTTTGGGATGGATTAGCGGGGGTAGAAAAGATCATGGTTTTTGATGGGGGAAGATAAGAGGTGGTGGTGAACAGCTGTTTTGAAGACCTGGTGGGAAGATTGGGGTTGAACAGAGTGAGGGAGTTTGTTCCAAAGGTGGGGGAAAAAAAGAGGAATGAAAGCATGAAGGTGATCAGTGATTCTTGATTTTGGTAGTTTAACCAGAAGGGAGTTACTGGCAGATCTTGAGCGCCCTGCGGAAAAAAATGGCGGGACAGAAAGCAGACAGAGGCGAGGGGGCGAGGCTGGAGAGGAGACAGTGGAAGCCAGAAAGACCACCGACCTGCCTGCGGTGAGAGAGTGAGAGACCCAACGATCCAGCCTCACCGCGGGAGATGCCAATGATCCTAAACGCCTTGGTTTCCACAGCGTGAAGCTGAGCAAGATGTGAAGCAAAGGAACCAGCCCAGAGAGGGGGAGAGCAGCACTCCATCAGGCTGTGGATGAAAACTTTGCATGTGGTCAGGAGCTCAGGTGTGCCAAGGAAGGACTTTGCACGATGGAGAATTCCCAATCGGCGACTGCCTTTGGAGGCCAACTTGGAGATGTGGCTTTCCCAGGAAAGATCATGGCAGATAGTGAGACCCAGAAGCTTGAATGAAAGGACTTTTTTCAAGAGGATTGTTGAGAAAGTAGATGGGGGTGGGGGGGGGGGGGGGGGGGGAGGTTCCAGACGGTCCTTTCAGAAAGACATAGTGAGAGTGTGAGATTTGTCAGGATGGAAAGACATGTTCCAAGTGTTCAACCAGTTTGTGATTTTGTCCATATCTGCAGAGAGTGAAGAGGCTGCTGCTTGCCGGTCTGAGGGATGACAGATGATACGGCAGAGGGTGGAGTCATCAGCAAAGAGATAAAGAGGATTTCCCAGAGAGTCGGAGAAATCATTGATGAAAACCAGAAAAAGAACAGGGCCCAGAACCCTACCTTGAGGTACTCCAGCCTGGACAGTAAGAGGGGATGAGAGAACTCCATTTAGGGCCACACGTTGACTGTGACAGGAGAGGAAGTCTGAGCCAAGAGTGGAGATGGCCTTGGATACCAGAGGAAGATAGTTTGGTGAGCAGGGCAGGGTGCCAGACCGTGTCAAAAGCACGTGATATGTCCAGGGATATGGCTCTGATTTCATGTCCGGCATTGAGGACCTCCATCCATTGTTGGGAGAGCAGAAGCAGCATATCCAGGGGAGAGTTACCTCGTCTGAAACCAAATTGATGATTGGAAATCAGACAATTGGAGAACAGGAAGGATTTAATGTCTGAAGCGATGATGGATTCCATAACTTTGCTGATTAGGAGAAGGCTGATTGGTCTGTAATTGCAGGGATCAGTTTTTGCACCTTTTTTATGCAGAGCAGCTATCTTTTCTGATTTCCAAGCAGATGGCAGATGACCTTGAGCAAGTGAGAGGGTGAATAGAACAGAGACAGAGACAGAGACAGAGAGAGAGGGGAAGAGCGGCAGAGTAGGTTATTTCTCCAAAATAAGCTCATAGACTGGGTCGTGGTGTCCGTCCATACATACATACATACGTTAACATTTCAATAAGACATCTTCTCCTCACAAACTACCTGACCGATATGGACCAAATTTGGTG
>CM068952.1:171704353-171742694 GCA_035128595.1 Eptatretus atami | reverse complement strand
AGCACGGGAACGGACCAGACGAGACGAGCACCCGCGGGTAGACAAGAACACCAGCAGGCAAGATGAGGCTTCTTCTCTTTCTCCTTTCCTTTCTTTGTGACCGGGCGAACCTTTTCTTCTCCTGTCCCTTCCCCGCGGTTTAAGGGTACCGCTCTGGGGAACTCACCTCCGGAGGTGAACATCCCATCTGGCTGGAACGGGCCGCCCGAGGTGGTCAGCCTCCTATTGACGAGGCGTCTCGGGGGTGTGTCGAGGCATCTCGGAGCCCACCCACGAAGAGGCTCCGTAGTAGCTTTCGGCACGCTTGGGGCGCGCATGCGATGCTCGCCCTTCGCTCATTGGCTGGAGGAAACTCTCTATGCCCTTTCTCGGGGCGGAGCCTCGATCTGAGGCGATGGAGGCTCTGCCCACGCCTTCAGCCAAAACACGTGGCAATGGCGACCAGGTTGAGTGAGGGACGGTGCCGTCGTTGTTGTAGTAGATGTATAAAACCTGACTATAACATAACTCACAGCGCACACACGAAATTCCCATTAGACATAGGGGATGGATTCCAACTATAAACACATACTTATCGAAATAACTGAACTACGGGGACTCTGGCTGTTTGTGTGCAAAAGGTTTCCAAATCCGTAACACGAGCACATGAAATCCTCTGGCGAGTAGAGTCCGATTCATGATGTTGCATTGATGGGTTGACTGACTGCCTGGACACAACTGAGGTTGTGGATCTAATGATGTCGGTAATCTACTGATGTGGATCCGTGACCAAGGTTACAAGTGGGTCCGCCGTTTGGAGAGGTCCTGGGCTGAAAGGATCGAAACCTCGAGGAAGAACGGTGCCCAGCTGATCCATGCAGTCGGAAAACCATTCACTTACTTACAGGTTAAGGTTCTTACTTTAGGTAAGGGAACTATGTTTTGAGGGTTACAATTTTAATAAACTTTAATAGAGGACGTTGTGAAATTAACATGCTAACAATAAAGTCTGCAGGCCCCTGCTGGTCAAGTATGAGATGTTTATGTTTACAGTACTGTACAGTTTAATACGAATGCCTTATGACAAATTATGATGTATTGTGAATAATATAAAGATAACCAAATAAATGTCTGAATGAATGAATGAATGAATGGGTTGAAAGAAAAAGAGGGGGCTCATTGCCAAAACCCATGGCGGTTAGCATACCTCTGAACTCTCTTCGGTTGAGAAAATTTGTTATCCTTATTTATTATTTTTTTTCCTCCTGTCGACACAGACCGACTCTAGTCCTTATAAAGACTAGTCTTCCATAATGGGTTGCATGTCCTCCTCCTGTTTCTACCTTTTTGTATATTCGCGACATTGCTCACACACACGTAATTGTTCACCCGCTGACGTTTGTATTGGTTTTGAAATGCTTAACAGTCTTGTTTAACTCCTCCTCATTTGCAGTCGGTATTGCCATGATGTTTGTCCGAAGATGCCTTGGCCCTTCCAAAGAACGCGGCACACGACCCATCCCGTCCGGGCGAAGCGGACATGTGGCAGTCTCGCACGCTGGCTGCATGTTCGTTTGGGGGGGCTACATGGTGAGTGTATTAATTAACGCTGTTCAATACGTCAGTTCCCCATTCTGTTGGCTCATTTTTCAAAATCCTGACCTTGTGCAAAGCTCAGGATGATCTCCGACATACCTTTGAAGCTGGGACATCATTTTAATTGGTGAAATTGGAATTTTTACCTCCGCTACCTAAGGAGGACGGAGGTTATGTTTTCAACTCTGTGTATCCATCTGTTTGTCTGTGAGCAGGATATCTCAAAAAGTAATGGATGGATTCAGTGTGTGCCAATGACGAATTGATTCGATTTTGGTGAAGATCCGGATCCTGATACGAGATTATTTACCATTGACAGATATGGCCAAAAATGACATATAGCTTGATATCTCAAAAAGTTCTGGACGGATTCGGACAAAACTTGGTGGATGAGTTGGGTAGGTGACAAGAACAAACCGATTCGATTTTGGAGGTCCGAATCCAGATCCTGCCTTCCAGTGGGGATACAAAATGTAAGCTGTTCAGCCGATCTGGTTTTTAGCTCGCCTGTTCGAAGAACAGAGAGCTATAGCGATACCCCCGGCGGAGCGGAGCGCACTGGAAAATGTAAAAGTTTTGGTGCAAGTTATTTAGAAGCTTGCAATTATTTAATATGTGCACTAGGATGCTGATATTGGCAGGAGGTTCCTGGGGTATACTATTGGTGTAGTGAAGTTGAAATTAAAAAATAATTTCAAATGTAAATTTCACTCGTTTGAACTTAACTTTTTGTAGCACATCAACGTTAAAGTTTGGTGCAAGTTATTGAGAAGCTTGCCATTCATTTAATATGTGGACTAGGATGCTGATATTTGGCAGGAGGTTCCTTGGGTAATACTATTGGTATAGAAGTTGAAATTAAAAAATGATTTAAAAAAAAAATTCAATTCAACCTAAGATGGTGTCAAGCCACAATGCCGCCTGTTTATACTAGACGCTTGCCATTCATTTAATATGTGTACTAGTTAACTGATACAATATACAAATACATATATTGCTTTAAAATTATTTGGATCAGACTTCACTGCAATGCTTATAAAATATATTATTAGACGTCTTTTAAAAACGATAAAATGTAAATAACAGGGAGCATTGGGTGGCTTTGACACCAACTCTCTGGTTAATGTAATTATGGTATCCATTGTCAGAAAATAAATTGTTTCGTTTATTTCCGGAAGAAGGAAACCCTTTAAAGTATTTTTTAAAAGTTTTTATATGAGCTGTAATTTGTGTGGCATTTGGAAGGATTATTCAGCACGGGCACCAGTAAGTCGAAGAGAGAACTCCTGAGTTGGTACGGAGTTTCCACATTCCTCGATTTGTGCCGCGGCAAAACTGCGTCCTTTAAATGTTTTTGGCACTGCTATTAAGATGAAAAATAAAAAAATTCCAATCCCGTACGTATAACTAGCATGTCAGATTGCTTGTGAGTTAATGTCCTTTATAAATAATTGGTACAATTTGTGGAAGATCGTCGTTGCCACCTCCTTTACAACACTACTGGCTGGTATTTTTGTTCATATCTTCATCTGTTTTCAAATGATGGATTTGCTCAATGACTAATGCCCCCACTTGTGTGAAATTAATGTTTCCTTCTGTTTGTACTTATTATGTATGATTACCGGAGGAAGGCATTAAGTGTTTAGTTTTGGTTGTCTGTGCTATTCCGCTTTTTCTCGAATAATCTTTCCATTATTTATTCATTTTTAAAATTATTTAATTTATCAACTTCCAATTACAGTACAGTACTATCTTTTTTCCAATTTTCTTCATTCGTTTATTTATTTATTTTAGTACACTTAACTTTTAATTTCTTTCAATTTTCAATTATTTATTTATTTTAAATTTTCAATGTTTTATTGTTTTTTCAATTTAAAATTATTTATTTTTTATAACATTTATTTTCATTGTGGCAGAATTTCAAGTGCTTCCAATTGGCTAATATTAAGTTGGCTATTCCGGGAACCATCAGTGATCTCCGATCGCAGCCCTCTATTATTTTATTTATTTATTTTATTTGAAACACGTTGACCACGTGATGCAAGTTTCGGAAGGTGATAGATAGTTGGGGGGGGGGGGTATTGACAGGTTAAACGAGTGAGATTAACACAAGTTAATTGTCTGTGGTATTATCGTGAGAAACGTCTTTGTTTTCTCAGGAAAATGAAATGATGGATTTTTACCTGCCGTCTCCTGAAATGTGGATCTACAAAATCGAAACTGGGGAATGGTTCGTGATCTCATCTTCTCTCGTGTGTTTGTAGTGAAGGAATTGGGTGACCCTCCAGCCTTCAAGTCTATCAGCACTCTCTTTCATACATGTTCCCTTTCTACCATCGATTCGTTCGTGTGTCACGTCCATTTTAAGAAATGCAAAGGAAATACTGTACTCATGTGCTGTGCTGTGCATTTTAAAATGCACATTTTTTTTTCCCCAAGGAATTCATTTTATTATTTTTATTCATCCTGCAGGCAGAAAACGGTGGTGACTGGTGATTGCCCACTACCTATGTCCGGGAGTTGTGCCGTGTGTGTGAGCGGAAAATTGTACATGTTTGGTGGGCATCATAGCGGTGGCAACAGCAATGAGGTTTGTGAGTATGGAAGAAGGATATTATGAGAGGGTGTTTTGTACCATTGCGGGTTTGGGATGTGAGTATCGACAAAACGAGTGCCTGTATACGTTGGGAGGGTGCTGATATATCTTGTTGCAAGCATGAGAAATTTCTCTGTTTCTGTGGATTTCTTCTTTATTTTGGGCTACCACACACATATCTCACACATGGACATGCACAGGACTGTTCGACGAGACAAACACAGCCAATGAGCTTGGGGAAAGGTGCCATCACTTCCCGGGGCATTCTGAGTACCATAGAGATATGGAGATTGTGTCTTGCATATAGGGCCTGTTGGGAATTGTGTCTATGGAAGGTGAATATAAACTTTTTGCAGTTCTTTGTGATTAAAATATGTCTGGCGGTGATTTTACCGGTTCAGGCAGTTGGCTCAGCATCAAGGGTCCTGAGTTTAAATTTGATGAGATTTTGGTTAAGGTCTGGATCCAGATCCGGCCTCTTCGTGGGATACAAAGCGTTAACTGTTCAGCCTGGCAGAGGTACGCGCTCTATCGAGTGCCGTTCTAGTTATATTTTTGTTTTTCGAGTGAAGATTCCGTCTAAATCCAGCCTGCTCTTTCTCCAACACTCCATCCACAGCCTTCTGCATCATACTTAGCATTATCTTGCAGAGCACCTTGCTTGCAATACACGGACGATCCAGTTAACACATTCACCAAGGTCTCCTTTTTTTGGCAGTTTAACGATCGGTCCAACTTTCCACACTTCTATACTTCTTGTCACCATATTTCACTAATCAATTTGTGTAAATCTGTTGTTTTTCTCAACATTTCATTTGTACCAGTTCTGCAATTATAGCATCCAAACCTTGGTGCCTTTCTTTCTATGCCTCAGTCTTTTTGACTTCCCTCACTTCAGTTTCGTTAATAGTACCAGTCTCTTTTTGTAAATCTGTTCTTGCCCTTCTTGCATTATCAATTTGTTCTCCTACCATTCCTCTGTTAAGTAACTCCTTAAAGTGTTCAGCCCACCTTCACATCTGTTCTTTCTCTGAAATGAGCATACGTCCTTTATCTTTCGCTGGTTTCTCTGCCGTCCGTCAATCTGATGTCAACTTATCGCCTCCTTTCTGATCTTGCACCCCCTGCTCTTTCCATGCTTTGTCCTCCCCCTCCCCCTCAACCCAATGTTTCTGCATGGGAAACACTGTCCACAATTAACCCCGTTCTGGTGAAACTCCCAAAATCCAGAATCGCTGCTCACCTCGACTCGTTCGTTCCTCTTTTGTCCCACTTGTGGAACAAACATCCACATTCTCTTCAATCTCATTCTTCCCTCCAAGTCTTCAAGACAGCTGTTCACCACCATCTCAGATCATCCCCCCTTCCAAAACCATGATATTTTCTACCCCCATTGTTCCTCAATAAGTTTTTTTGAGTTTAAGTTGAGATCCTTTCTTTATTTATTTATTTATTTTTCGAACATGCTTTGTTTCCCAAAACGTTTCCAACAGTTTCGGTGCACACATTGTTTATTATTCAACACACTTCATCAATTACTTCAAAGTCGATCACATTGCTTTGTTCTCGAACTGCAAATCTCTTTTGTGTTTCCACATTGTATTAGTCTTGTGCTTCTTTCTCCTTGAATTTATCAAGATCAAATATCCTTCCCCTTGGTGCAGGTGCTCCTGCGGGATCTTACGAAAGTAGAATTAAAATGTTGGCTGAAGGAAAAAAAAAACAACAACAACAACTTCCGATATTTCGTCATGTGCCTTGATTAAGTCAATAGCGAGACCCGTCATAATGTATTTACGTATTTACGATATATAGTGTATTTCCGAAATAAATAGTGTATTTAGGAAATTACAATACGATAAATGGAATAATCTTTAAATAGTAACGTGAACTTTTCGAAACTTTAAAGCAAATGTCCGAATATATTTAAAAGTTCATGATAGACGCTCTCAAAAGGCATCGTCAATGCGAGGATGTGTACATGTGCTTAGTATTTAAGGAGATCCGGATCCTGTATATACAAGAGCCGAGTCCTAGAGGTTAAGGTTTTGTTTTCACAAGAAGAAGAACAACGCCGAGCTCTCTATGAGCAGCGTTCGCTACGCGAGACGCTGCTAAAAAGTTTGTTATGTTCCAGCCTCTCAAGAGAGACAGACTTAAGATATGAGAGCTGTGGAAAAAACAATGTATAAACTGGAAGGGCACTTGGTAGAGCGCATACCTCCGCCACATAATGCCTGATACACCAGAACATATCGGGGCCCAATACATTATTGAAATACTGCATCATGCTATACAGCACGATATCGTTTTTGGCCCTATCTCAACGGTGAAGAATCACTTTAAAAACTAAATAATTATCGTATCCAGATCCGGATTCAGATCTTCACCAAAATTGAATCAATTCATCGTGGTCACACACACCCAACCCGTCCTCAAAATTTCGTCCAAATCCGTCCGCAACTTTTTGAGATATCCTGCACACAGACAGAACGGGGTGAAAACATAACCTCCTTCACCTTCGGTGGTGGAGGTAACAATAACTTTTAAGACATTGAAATGATAACAATAGAGGCCAAAAAGGAGATCAACACAGCAATTTATAAACTTCCATGTAACTGATGTTCAAATAATTATTAAATGACAAATACCCAAAATATTCCTGTTCATGTTGAATGAGGCCTTGGCGAGTACAGTGAGCAGGGGTAGGAGGGGGGATTCCTCGCTCACCCTCCCCATCAATATTTTGTTAATGCATTTAACTTGTTCAATTGAAGTTACATGTTTCTATTCTCTGTGATTACCATGAAAGATTTGCTGCTTTTTATTTCAAAACGGAGACATTCTCATGCCTGATGGTTCACAAGTTGGAGGAGGAAGTGAGTGTGCTATATGAGGTATATTAATTGTGGTTAAGGTTTCCGAGATGTCAGCGGTTCTATTCACACTCCGGCCTAGCCATACCAAATGCCTTAAAATGGTATGTCGTGCTTCCTTGCTTAACACTCAGCATTTAGAGGATAGAGCATAGACAAACCCACATGGATTGGCATCCTTTGGTGCTGCCCTCCAATATTGTCTGGTTATTAACTTCCCACAAGGTGTGTGTGTGGCAGCTCTTTCATGAGCCTGAGAAACTGTATATCAGAAAGTGCGTTGTAGATGCTTGTTGTTTACTTTATCTTTTTTATTTTTTTTTTCCCCTGAACCATAAATAGATCTACATGATCAACCTTGAGCGAGGCATTGAGGAGCTGCGTTGGGTCAAGTTGTCACACACATCTGGTCAGCCACCCACGTCCAAAGATAAGCTTGGTTGTTGGGTGTATCAAGGCAGGTCAGAGCGAAGGCTGATTTCAATCTAAACGGACATTCTGTTCCGGTTGCCACTCGCTTGTCAGGAAAAGTGCAAAACTTATCGCCCCTTTTCAGACTCATCCTTTTTGGTGGTTATGGCTACCCCCCTCAAGAGCATCACCGTGGCAATTTTGAATTTGATGAAGCTTCTCTGTGGGTGAGTTTCCGGCGAGGTACACAACAGTTTTCGTCACGAGCAAACTTCTTATTTTTGCCCTCGCTCTTGGAGAGGGTATTGCACTTGTGTCTGTCTGTCTGTCTGTCTTTGTTTGTCCACACAGATCGTGAGTGTTTTTCTCTGCAACCGCTTGTCAGATTGCCACAATTTTCACCATAGCGACTACTCACGTAGAATGTTTTACTGATAATTATGACGCCATAGGTCACACGGTGTGGCAGCCATGTTGGAAAAACCGGAAAATTTTGGACCTCTGTATCTCAGAAACTGCAGCATGGAAAAAATTGAATCTTGGCACATGGCATGTACTCCTCATGGGGAATAAGTGGGGGTGGGGGGAGGGTTGATGATTTCATAGGTGCCTTCATTATGACATCATCATTGCATTTGTGGAATGCTACAAATGATCAGCATGGAATTTTTTGTGCGTCATCTCAGGATAAAGTGGTCCACAGAAAAACAAACTGATGATGTCATCGGTCATGTGGTTTGGCAGCCATATATATAATATATATATATATATATATGTTTTCTTTCAAAAAACCTTCAAAATCTTCTTTGAAATGTCTGAACAGATTGAGACGAAGCTTTACTTCTCTAATTAAGAACTTCAGGAGGGGACATGATGACTGCCTATCCACAACGAAAAAATACGTTTACACCTCTGATGTCAGAAGTCACATGGTTTGGCAACCATATTCAGGTCACGTCAGGTATGGCAACATGCGCCGGAGCAGCGTGTCGCTGCGTCCACTTTCCGCCAGTACTCCAGGAGCCTCCGTCGAGCCATCCCCCAGGCAGATGTCTGGCCCATCACCATCTCCTTGAGATGCTGATCAACCTGCTGCAACCACGAGGCACGTGGTCGGCTCATTGGCCTCTTCCATTCAGGAGGCTCCCTCGCTGAGAGAATCTGGTGAGCAGGATCAGCAACAGGAAGACGAGCCACATGTCCATACAGCTGCAGCTGAAGATCACAGACGATGCAGGTAACAAATCTTATTTGAGTCTGTCTCAGCAACCGCTCGTTGGACACAAAGTCTGACCAGCAATAGCCAAGGATTCTCGGAAGAGACCTGGTAGCAAAGGAGTTGAGTCTCCATCTCAGATCCTTGGTCAGAGTCCAAGTCTCACATCCGTAGAGTATGATTGGAAGCACCAAGGACCTGAAGACTCAGACTTTTGTCATCCTGCACAGGTACTGACAGCGCCGCACCCCATAATCCAGGGAATCCATGATTCCCCAGGCCCGACCCAGACATCTATTGACTTCTGGCTCACAGCCAGTGGAGACATGTATATCGATGCTAAGGTAAGTGAATTTCTTTGTGACCTTAACTTCCTCACCACATCTGGAAGATAGCAGCATCTGGAATATCTTAGCTTTGACCAAGGAAACCCGTAATTCCAGTGGCTCCGACTCCTCATTCAGCACCTCGAGGGCCCCCAAAAGGATCTCCAGAGTCTCCGCAAAGATGACTGTATCGTCTGCGAAATCAAGGTCAGAGATCTTGACATTCCCAAATGATGCACTGCAGCTCAATCTCTCCGGCATCCTCCTTAGAATCCAGTCCATGCAAGTGTTGAAGAGTGTGTGGTCCACAACACCACCCTGATGAACTCCAGTAACAACTGGAAATATGTCAGAGATGGTATCACCACATCTCACAGCACTCTCAGTACCAGAGTATAGTTCAAACATCAGATCGATCAGTTTTGGTTGCACCCCATGAAGACTAAGAATCCTCCAGAGGGCATCCCGATTCACTGAATCGAACGCTTTGCAGAGATCAACGTAAGCTGCAAGCAGCCCCTGCCGAAGCTCTCGTCTGCGTTCGGTGAGGACCCGAAGAGCAAGGATACGGTCAATCGTTGACCTCTTTGGTGTAAAGCCTGACTGCTCTGGACGCTGGTGCTCAAGCAGATGGTGGCGAACCCTATCAAGAATTATCCGAGCAAAGACCTTGCCTGGCACTGAGAGCAGCATCACCTCTCGGTAGTTGTTTTAGTCCTGGCTATCACCCTTCCCTTTCCAGAGAGGGACAACAAGGCCCCTCTTCCAGTCAGTTGGGATGATGCCTGTGTTCCAGGCAGAGCACGGAACTGCATGCAATGATACGAGTACAGCCATATTGGATTTACCCTAAAACCCATAAAAAATCATCTTCTCTGGAAGGGCTGGACAGATCGAGGGGAAACTTCACACAAATGTTCCCCAAGCCCTTGAGTACACCATGGTATTCACAAATAAGTGAAAGGTCACATGGTCTGGCAGCCATATTGGATTTAGCAAAAACCTTTTTAAAATTCTTTCTCTTGGACCGCTTCATTGATCGACACGAAACTTTATAATTATGATCTAGTCGTGATGAGGAATATATTTTTTAAAATTTCAACCTGATTGGACGTATGGACTGGCAGCCACAATTATTTATTTTTTTGATCTGGGTTATTTTTATTTTATTTTACTTTATTATTATTATTTTTAAAGTAAGGCTCACTTGGCTGTGGTGTGAGGGTAGAGGAGTAGCAGCTGAATCCTCTTCAGGTTCCTCCTGATGACTTCATCTTTGTTTTTTGCTTGTTCGGGTTCCTTCTAATTACTCCAATACAGGACGGTACCTATTTGGTCTTCCATTAGATCCGAATTGAATTTATTTTAATCCCGTTCTGGATTCAATTGAATAATAATAAACGTCATGGGACAGGGTCAGGTGTCCGATCAAAGTTGGGTTGCATCAAAGCAGGACGTCTTGGTACCCGGTCATCACTGCCAGCAGTTAAGTGCCAGTTCCAGTTATGTCTGTTATTAATGACATAACACACCAGTACACAAACACCACACAAAACACCAACTGGTGAGGGTCTGAAATCTCTGATTGCTCTTTTTCTTGTTTCTTTTTTTGTCAGATATCAACTTTTTATATTGTAACGGACTCGGTCTCCCTAATGCTTGACACGAGACCGCTGGACAATTCTTGGTCATCTTCAAAGATTCCAAGTGGAGGCGAATGCACATGTGTGAATAATCCACCACGATGCGATTGTTTTACTAATCACAGTGCGCACTGTTTGCTTCACATAGACGGGGGATTAACTTCTGCTGTGGGACAGAATCACGGCTCAAATTTTTTTTATTTATTTTCATAAATAAATACTGGGAGCTAAAATGTGCTGCTGTGCCGTTGATGCATTTCCCCCTTTCGGTTAGGGCAGGTATTTGGGATTTGTTCAGGGTGCCGGCAATAGCCCGCCCCCTCCTTCGCAAAGGACACCGTGGGATCTTTCAACATGCACCAACTAATGCCACATGGGACATCGAGTTTAAAATCCATCTGAGAGACTACAATACAAACGCATCGATGAATCGCCCTTCCTGTGAAATACTATGATGACAGTTTATAGGTTAGACAACTTGGAGGTGAGTGTGCGCACCTCTAGGTCATCCTGCCAGCCCTAATCGAAAGATCAGTGACCAAGACACAGTTAAAACTTGCGATCAGATACCGGGCTATTGGAGAAGAGAAAAGGCTTCATGTTTGCTGAATTGATGGATTCCACGACTGTGATTTAACATTGTGTTATCTGTGTTCTATAATTTCGCGGTGTGTTATCAACATTGAAGACAAGGTGCAATAAACAGGCAAGCTTGTCCAATATATCCCCCTTCCCCTCCTGCATGCTGCAGCCTGCAAATATTCCCAGAGGTTGGAATAATCACGTGCACGTCTTCGATCCTCAAACCCGACATTGGAGTCAGCCTGTAACAACTGTGAGTGTCCTGTTCCTACTCGTTAAGGCCACAGTAATCGAATGGGTATTGTCAACTTCACAGCCTGTACCTGGTTTTTTTATGTAAAATAACTTGAAATGTAAAAAAATACCTGCCATTGAATGTCAAAAGACTCGTGTTAGTGTTTTTTTTGTTCACTTTTTCAAATAAATTTATAATTGCTTTTTCCCAGTCAATTATGATTGACAGGGCATGTGAGCATGGTTGGGAGATGGAGCATTCTATGAGATGATGTGACGCGTTTACAGGGAAATGCTCCAGTTCCACGAGCAGCGCATGCCTGCACGACGCTGGGAAACCGCGGCTACGTCTTTGGAGGGAGATTTCTGGTATGACCCGCTGTTTTTTTTTTTTGTTTTCTCTCTTTTCACAAGAGAGAGGCTCATGGAAGAGCAAAGTTAATTTGAAAGTGAGGTAGCATGGTAACAATTTGGCACAACTGCCAAGGGGATAAATGAACAGGAAAGGAAGAGAGAGTTGGAGAGGAAACACTGAAATCGGTAAGTTGGTTGGGTTAGGAAGGGTTAATGGGGGGTAATAAGATCGTGGGGGAGGACACGAGTTGGCAGTCTACTGCCTGATTCAAACCGTGGAGGGAATTGTGGGAAAGAACAACCTATGGAAGGTGGTTCCATAAACGAGAGAAGTGAGCAACAGAGGAGTTGAGGTGTGCAGTCAGCCTGGAGTTTGGAAGTTTAACCAGGAGGAGGTTACTGGAAGAACTACAATCTTGAGCGGAAATGGAGGGTCGCGGGGCTGATAGAGCAGAGGGAGCAATATTTAAGAAGCGGTTAAAAAAAAAAACAGACCCCGACCTGCCTCCGATATGAGCAACAGACTATCCTACGATGTGCTCTGGCCTAATCATGATAGATTTTCATAATATTGAGAGTTTTTGTTTCAACAGAATCCAAGAGAGACAGATATGATGCTTGGGCATTAGCCTGTAGGGGAACCGTGGAGCTCCCAGGTCGGATTTACTTTGACTTTCATTACTGAACAGGTTCCAGGAGAAGAACTTGCATATTTCTCTGTGCAGAGGATGGATTTCTGACAAAATGAAGACGAAGGACTTGAGGAGGGGACATAATGAAAAAGAGACATGCTGGCTGGGTTGTATGTCTGTGTGTACAGAATTCAAGAATGGATGATCTTCACTCGCTTAACCTGGACACGTGGGAGTGGAGTGGCAAGTGAGTCTATCTGCAGGTCACAGTTAAGGTGTTCTTAGCCCTCTTGCTCGGCGTTTCTCTCCCTTCTTTATTCGTATTTTTTTATGAGATAAGTGCACAGATCCAGAACTAGTCTTCTTTCTATCCACGATGTTGTATTCGCCCTTCTTGCTAAAAAATATGCAATTTGGTGTCTGACTTTTTTTTACTGTGATACATTCAGTGGTTACTTATCAAATCTCAACCACACTTGAAAGGAACACTAAGGGTCACACGATGGAGGCCGTGGCGACTTAATTTGCTCCCCTCCTTGTGTGGGTTTTACGTTTTGGGCGAAATCTGTGTTAAGACTTAAGATGGCTAATTGTGGCCGTTTACCAAGGCCACTTCTAATAAAAAAAAGTAATAACACAAACGATGTTGGTACAAAACAATATTAATACTAATATCCCCCCTCTCCAAGGGGTTTTTCTTCCTTGAACAAATGCCATATTAACGTGTATAATAGCTTTTCGTGGCGTTTCGTGGAAAACTCTTACAGGAAGTTAAAGAAAACAACCCACAAACGTTGGTTGGATAAGTGTCAACCCCCCTGAGTTGATACTTGGTGGAAGCACCTTTGACAGCAATTACAGCTGTGAGTCTGTTGGGATAGGTCTCCACCGACTTTGCACACCTTGATTGGGCAATAATTGCCCATTCTTCTGTACAAAACTGTTCAAGCTCAGTCAAGTTACGTGGGGAGAGTTGATGGACAGCAATCTTCAAGTCAAGCCACAGATTTTCGATTGGATTGAGGTCGGGGCTCTGACTGGGTCACTCAAGGACATTGATCTTTTTGGTCCTTAGCCACTCCAGTGTAGTTTTGGCTGTGTGATTCGGGTTGTAATCATGCTGAAAGGTGAACTTCCGTCCCAATTTCAGCTTTCTTGCAGAGAGCAGCAGGTTTTCCTCCTGCATTTTTCTGTGTTTTTCTCCATCCATTTTCCCTTCTATCATGACAAGTGCCCCAACCCCGCTGATGAGAAACATCCCCATAACATGATGTGCCACTACCACGCTTCACAGTAGGGATGGTGTTCTTTGGGTGATGTGCTGTATTGGATTTGTGCCAAATGTAACATTTTGCATTGAGGGCCAAAAAGTTCCATCTTGGTTTCGTCAGACCACACAAACTTTTTGCACATGGCTTCAGATTCTCCGGAGTGTTTTTTTTTTTGCATTCCTCAAACGATACTCAAGTTTGGCTTTTTTGAGTAATGACTTCCTTCTTGCACCCTACCATAAGCCAGACTTGTGGAGTGCTTGGGATATTGTTGTCAATGAACGCAGTGACCAGTCTTTGCCATAAAGGCATGTATCTCTTTCAAAGTTGCCATTGGACTCTTGGTGGCTCTCTGATCAGTCTCCTTGTTTGGAGGGACGGCCTGATCTAGTCAGGGTGTTGGTAGTTCAATACGCCTTCCACTTCTTAATGATTGTCTTGACTGTTTTACAAGGATATTCAAAGCCTTTGAAATATTTTTATACCATCCCCTGATCTGTGCCTTTCCACAACTCTATCCAGAGGTCTGTTGAAAGCTCCTTGCTGCTCGCCTGAAGAAAAAAAATGCATTGGGGCCGAAAAATTCTCATGGTTGAGTCTTTTCTGTGAAATGCACTACCCAGCAGAGGAAACGTATAGGAACAGCTGATTTTAGTCTGAAATAATCAGAATCACTACATTTTAACACAGGTGGAGGCCAATGAACTTTGTGTGTGATTTTGAAGGTCGGTGGTTACACCTGAGATAATTACCTCTGCCACTGAAGGTGAAGGAGGTTATGTTTTCACCCCTTTCTGTCTTTGTTTCTTTATTTGTTTTGTGCGGGATATCTCAAAAAGTTGTGGACGGATCTGGATGAAATTTTTGTGGACAGGTTCGGTGTGTGACAAGTACAAACTGATTAGATTTTGATGAAGATCCAGATCCAGATCCGGATACTAGAATTTTTTTTCAGCGATTCTTCACCATTTGAGAGATCGGGCCAAAAACTATATATAGCACGATATCTCAAAAATGTTGTGGACACGTTGGGTGTGTGACGAGGAATATTTGATTCAATTTTGGTTAAGATCTGAATCTGGATCTGGTTTTTTATGATTACCTTTTTAAACATGATTACCTTACCTTTTCAAACCTTTGATTACCTTTTTTTGATTATGATTACCTTTTTAAACAGTCGTGATTAATTTTTTTAAGTGATTCTTCACCATTGAAAGATCGGGCCAAAAACGATTATATTGCATGACATTTCAAAAATGTATTGGGCCCGATATGTTGTCGTGGATCAGGCATTATGTGGCGGAGGTATGTGGCGCTCTACCGAGTGCCGTTCTAGTTTACAATTGCTATTACAAGGGGGGTGGACACTTATCCAAACAAGATATTCCAGTTTTGTATTTTTACTTGATTTTCTGAAATTTGTAGAATTTGTTTTTCGCTTGGACGTTGTGGGTTATGATGTGTACAGTAAATAAAGGTGGGAAAAGTCTGATTTAATGCAATTTAATTCCAGGCTGGAAAGCAACAAAAGGTGAAAATTTTGAAAGGGGGTGTAGACTTTCCATAGGCACTGTATGATTACCTTTTTAAACAGTCACTACTGCTGTTTAACACTAAACTGAAAGGGAGGAAAGCTAACGTGTTCATTTACCAACCAGCTCACTAGCGCTTGCCAAGCCAGCTGTTCCTCATCAACGGTTTTGAATGGAGTGCTTGCTTGACTGCTTAAGCCACTTGCCAAGCGCTTCACAAGAAACTTGGTAACTGAACACACCCCTGATGTTCTTGAGGCCCAAGCCTAGATGCACTGTAATCTAACTACTCCAGAGAGGATAATAACATGACCCTTCCTGCTGCTCCCATCGTGAGTGGGTGTAATCGTAAAATAAAACAAAAATTCCCAATCCTCTATCACCTTTTTTACAAGTGGTTACTCTGCATAAAAGACCATCAACTTATGAAATACTTGATAATGGTGATAATTTTGATCGATTTGAAGAAAAGAAAAAAAAAATACAATTCTCTCTGTTCACTCGAGGTGGTGAGCTTTCACAATTATTATTATGGTGCAAGTTTCAGATGATAATCGATTATAATCAGCTCTCGCTATCACGGTGTTTCCTGGGAATTTATATTTGCTGTGAAATTCCATTGAACTAGAAACATGTTATCGCCAACCAAGGCTAACGAACGTTGTTGCTTTAGTTTCACTACCCATTTTGGTTGTTGGTTATCCAAACACTGATGTTTATCATGTGTATCTCTCTGATCAGATTTACCTGCATGCACATCACATGATGCGATTATTTATAAACCCCCCAAAAAGGTGGCTGTTGCTGCTTCTTGTTATTCTTATTCTTATTTTTGTCAAGACATGAAGCATATTGGGAGTGTGTTGGTGGTTGTAAAAAGTGTTACTACTCTTTTTTTTTTGTTGTTTTTCTACTAAATATTGAGCAAAATACTGTTGCGGATCCGGGGTTCGAGTTCGATCACAAGGGGAAGCATGCGGGTTCCTCCCGAACACCCAGTCCTGAGGCCGCCGGGCACAGAACTCCTCACGTCGGCGGGTTGCAAAGCAGTCACGAATGCCTCCTGTCAGGGTGTCACTACTGCCAATCCAGGGTACTGCCAATGCTGTCAGGGTGTCACTACTTCACGTGTTACTGTTTCTGATGGATTGACCGGACCAAACGAATTTCGTGCCTTCGATGCATACTTGCGTAAACTCACCGTATCAGGTGCAGCCGAGCTGCCAAGTACGCACCGGCTAACAAGAGCCAATCAGTGGGATAAAACTTCCCAGCTACACTATGTACGGACCATGCTGGACCAATAGGGAAAAGGTTTTAATACAAAGCAATATGTACAGCAGAGGAGAGTAAGGATTCATGAGGTACGGCAAAAGAAAAATGGTTATATACAAAAGAGGACACAGTGCAGAGCTAACCCGATATTAAGAACTTCTACAATCTGGGGGTGTCTAAGGTGTGTGTGATTTGAGGAGGTGCAAGGGAATGCCAAGAAGAGAAAATGGGAAGAGGTGCGTGTCTGTGGGGTCGCTCTTTTGCGTCTACAGCAGACGAGACAGAAGATAAGAGACAGAACGTGCAAGAAGATAGCTTAACAATGAAGTGTGTGAGAGTCTGTAAATGTAAATACTAACGATCGGATAACTGTGATCAGTCTGGCGCTCGGTTTGCTCGCCCACCCAGTGCTCTGCTCCGCCTGCTCCGTTCCGCCTTCTGCCCCATACCACCAATCAAGCCAGAACTGTCTCAAGCTAAGAACTCTCTTCTTGAACTCCCTTTGCATGGTATACCAAAAATGGCCTCATTCACCCCGAACTTTGTCACACAATGGAGCTCCAAGATTAACATGGGGTGCGGTTTCTGGGGGCGCTTTCCGGCCACTAAAGTTTGCTGAACACCAAACGGGAGTCGTGATTGAGCGGAGCACCACAGCTCGTCAGGCGATGTTGAACGGGTTCCAGTGCATACTTGTGCTTTGAGCTGCATGCCAAAACGTTCCTAACACAAGCATCTGTTGTGGTCGGTATCCATGCCCCCCCCCCCCCCCCCCCCCCCCCCCGACATCTTCAAAGGACAGTGATGGGCGTCCAAGGTGGTGATTGTGGTTGCGGCATTCATAGCGGTTATGGTGAGGTGGTTGAAACGTTGTAGTGGTTATGGGGAAGAAAGCAAGGTTGAATGGATGTAGGGATTTTATTAGGACGTTGTGATGGTTATCAGAATGATGTAGCATTGTGAATCGAGTCTGGAGAATATCTGAGGTGATCAGTTCGGGAATGGCACAAAGTTTGAATGAGGTTTTGGTGGCTGTGGTGGGCATGCTTTGTGAAGAGGGGATCGTGTGTGCAGCAAAGTAAATGACATGGGTAAAGGATATAATGAAGACCTACCTAAAGCCCTCGCAATGCATTTTGTCCCATATACCCACGAGACATGAGGGAAGAACAATCGAAAATGGATGACATAACTATCTCTGGACCGCTATATGTTGTACGCCTTTGCCGGATTCGCAAAACTGCAACAGTACAATAGGACAAGTGCTTTGAAGACAACTCTGCCAACTACTAAACCTCACTCCTCCCATTTACCCTCTAGCCTCCTCTTTTTTTTATGCCTCCACTGACTAAGTCGCCAGTGGTGTTATGTTCTCCTGGTTGTCCATCCGTCCATACGCAGATTGGGGGCGTACGTATGTCCATACCATTTTTCTCTGCAACTGCTTATCCGATTGACACAAAAGTTTCATTATCGGTGCAACTACTCATGTGGAATGTTTTAATGATAATTATGACATCATAGGTCACGTGGTTTGGCAGCGACATTGGAAAAAAGGAAAGTCTTTGGACCTCTGTTTCTCTGAAACCGCTCCTTGGAAAAAATTTAAACTTGGCACATGTGAAGTACTCCCCACGATGTCAAAGGTGGCTTCATTATGACGTCATAATTGCATGCATCGAATGCTTTATCAGATCAAAATGAAAAATTGAGGGTCAAGGGCTAAATTGTATGGGGGGGGGGGGGGGGGGGGAACAAAAATGATGATGTTATCGGTTACGTGGTTTGGCAGCCATGTTGTTTTTTAACATAAAAATCTTCTTTTCCGAAATGACTGAACAGATTGAGGCGAAACAAAATCTTCTCCAACCATGACGTCATAGGTCACATGGTTTGGCAGTTTTGAGTTTTTTGTTTTGAAGAATAAACCTTTAAAAATCATCTTCTCCAGAACGGATTGACAGATCGAGGGGAAACTTCATCCACATGTTCCCCAAGTCATGGGGACACCAGGGTGTTCACAAATAATTATTAATAGGTCACATGTTCTGGCAGCCATATTGAATTGAACGAAAATCTTTTTTTTTAATTATTTCTCTTGGAACCGCTTCATCAGTCGACATGAAACATCACAATTATGATGATGTCGTCAGGGGGAATATATATTTTTTAATTTCAACCTGAGAATGATTTAATATTTTGAATCTGGGTTCAGGGATTTGAATCAAATTGGTTCAAGTATGTATAATGATGTAATAATGTGGGCGGAGGCATATCTGGTGGCGTCACAACGTCAGAGTGCCCTTCTCGTTCTTGCTTTTTAATATATATATATATATATATATATATATTTCATACCACTCCTTGCCTTTGCATTTGTAATATGTGGATTTAAATGCATTATTAACACCCACTGAGCCTAAATCGGTGTGAACAAAAACATTGATTAAACAGTCACATCCTGAAATCTTGCCAGCCAAGAATATTAGTGTGAGTGATTGGTTCTGCAGGACTTGTATTTATGCAACATTTACTATCTTCTATGTTTTCGGTCTAAGCCGACGTTAAATTTCATCACGTCATTTGTACGGGGTTTAACTCGTTGTTGGACGATGCGAGTTGCGAAGGTTTTGTAAAAATTCTTTTTGGCCATCCTTCTTTTATTCGCCTATGAACTGTTTTTCTTTTGTGGTGCAACAGGAAGTTATTTTTTGTAACATATTAATTAAATAAGCATTGTGTAATTTTATATTAAGAATTAATTTTAGAACCGATTCATTATATAACCATTCAATTGCTCGACAAATCCAGGACGGTCTCGCCTGCTCCCATGTCCTGTAATCTACGCTTGTTTGATGGACGTTCGTTACCATCATTGTTGCATCCCCCAATTGATTCAGGGGGGTTGGCGGGAGGGGCAGTAATCCACCGTAACTTCTAATACTTTCACCAACAAAGTAATGCCAAACCTCTGCCACCTGTTGGTCATTTTCAGGGAGTGTGGTTGCACAAGTTAACTTTGTCTTTCTTTAAAGAACTTAGGAAAAGTTTTTTCTAATGGCTGCATCATTTACCTTGTTTGGAAAAGATGGTGTGAATGAGTTTCTGATTATTTTGAGGTGTGCGTGTGCACAGGATTGTTGTGCATGGTGTCACCCCGATCGGGCGTTCGTGGCATTCCTTAACGGCCGTTTCTTCAAGTCATCTCTTTTTGTATGGTGGCTTCACAACAGACCGTGAACCCTTGGGTAAGGCTTCATCATTTCGGTTTTCTTGGTTTATTTGCACACAAATTTCTCCCAAATGGGCCTAACATTTAACAATGAGGTGCTGAGAGAGAGAGAGAGAGAGGACTCTTGAGGTGTACCAGTTCCTTTGTAAAAAAAAATCTTTGAGGAATCACTGGTGTACCAATTGAATGTGCTGTACAAATAGGAATGACTTGATGATTTGCTTGTTTGTCTTTTCAGGTGATGGTTGGATCTTTAGCATCAGGGAAAGGCAATGGATTCGTATCACGCACGTCCCAGAGAACATGCCAAGGTTAGCTGGGTTTTAACGGAACTAGAGGCCATGCAAGTATTGTAGCTTGTGTTTTCGTCACTTTGATAGCTTTGATTGGTAAATGTGTTTGGTCCTGAGTTTCATTCCTGAAGAAGCAATTTGGACTGAACATCCATTCACGTGTGCTGCCACAGAGGAGTGTTGGACAAAATGCCATTGGGGTCGTCTTCTGCTTTTGGATGCAGCAAATGGCTGCGGGTAGCACAATTTTCTGGGGCACAACTTATTTAGGGTGCCCATGATAGCTTGCCTACTATTCACGAAGGACACTGCTGGATCTTTGACGTCCAGAAACTAATGCTGGCTTACAGTACCCCATATTTAACGTCCATCTGAGGGACGGTACACATTGGTAAAACACCTTGCCTGCAAAGCACCAGGATGACAGTTTATAGCTGGGTCAACATTTGAACCCAGGCTGGACAGCTCAGAGGGGAGTGTGTAGACCACGAGGAGTCTCGGGCCAAGGCTATCCCATCAGCCCGTCAGATGGCTAGTAGTCCTTATGTCCTTCAGAGAGGATGGTTAAGTGTGCAATGAATGCAAAGCGGCCCATGTGTGCCATTTGTATCATTTCCTTGGCTACGCTTTTACGTGAATCCAGCGCGTGTATTCATGAGGGCACTTTGTGCATGCTCTTTACAGGTTATGGCATTCAGCATGTCTGAGTGAAGAAGGAGAGGTCATCATTTTCGGTGGCTGCTCCAATAATATTCTGGCTGGCGAATTTTCGGTACGTGTCGATTTTCTCAACCTTCTTTTTAATCGAGTTGAACCCAATTGGACATTTCTGAATACTTATTTTGAATTTTATGATGAGATCCATATACAAAGCTCACTTACTTCCAAAGCTAGACAACTCGGAGGTGAATGTGCTTACCTCTAGGCTATCCTGTTAGCCTACCAATATGGTTTTGTCTTTCTGTCCATTCTCTGAGTTTTGCTTGATTAAAAAAATAATAATAATTAAAAAATTGGTTCTAATTATTACCTCTGCCACCGAAAGTAGACGATGTTATGCTTTCACCCCTCTGTCTGTCTGTCTGTCTGTCTGTGAGCAGGATATCTCAAAAAGTTGTGGACAGGTTGGGTGTTTTACAAGGCCGACTTGATTAGATTTTGGTGAAGATCCAGATCGGGATACAATATTTTTTTGTTCAGTGTTCTTCACCATTGAGTGATAGGGCCAAAAACCTACATATAGCACAATATGTCAAAAGGTTGTGGATGGATTCGGATGAAACTTGGTGGATGAGTTGGGTAAGTTCCAAGGACAAGCCGATTAGATTTAGTTGAGGTCCGGATGCAGATCCGGCCCATCAGTGGGATACAAAATGGAAACTCTTCAGCCTGGTAGAGGTATGCGCTCTACCGAGTGCCGGTCTAGTTGCATATGTAGTCTAATTAATCTATAATGTAAAAGGAGCTCGGTGTCGGTGTGTGTGCCTGCGTGTGTCCGTCTGTCAACAATGTCACAGTGCAGCATAGCAATACACACATGCACAAATATACGTACACGCAGCATATAACGTACTGCACATACATGAGAGGAGAGTTTCTTTCCTGGCATGGCCCGTGCTTAATAGGTACCCCAGACAGTTTGATCAAAAGAAGGAAGAGAGGGGGAGGGTGAGAATTTTTTTTTTAATTTTTTTTTGATTTTCCTCTTGGTGTGTTGTTTTATATATTCAGAATTCAGTATCTAAAAAGTTGTGATGAATATCCCATTAACACTCCCCCCCCACCCTCCCAACTCCTCACTCCCCAAGTGTATAGCTCGGCCATTATCGTCTAATTTTATATTCCTCCAGTAACAACAACCGTTTTTGTGTTGTGTTGGTTTTTTTTTTTTTGCAATGACGTGAACATTGGTATTCCCGTCAACAAAGTGACGGTTTTACATTCCAGTTATTCGAATTATCCCTCTAGAGCAGGGCTCTCCAACCTTTTTGGGCGGAGGGCCACAAACCAAAGTGGTGAGGGCGGAGGGCCACACCCAAAAAAGGACGCTAAATTCCGGAAAAAAAAATATATATATAATAATATGCGGAAATTTAAAAAAAATTAGTGCTGAATATATTTTTCTTGCCAACGAATATGATAAATGAATAATCGTGTTAAAAACACATGTGTCTAATATGAATCATAATAAAAATTACAGAACGCTTTGATCATTGACCCTGACAAATTGGCAGTATCGCGGGCCGCATTGTAATGTAAACTTAATATGCACCGCGGGCCGCATAAATCCGTCTAAGGGGCCGCATGTGGCCCACGGGCCGCAGGTTGGAGACCCCTGCTCTAGAGTCTAGATATTTTGGTCCCTCTTTGTGAAATTTTTTGGAAACTTCTCTCTTAAGTAATACACTCCCTTACGGCTGCCTTGTGAGTTTTGTATAAACCTTTTCCCTTTGTTATTGAGAATGGAGTCATCCCTTTCTTGTTGGTGGTGTGTGCCTTGGAGTAAATATTTGTGCTAGCTCGAAGGGCAGAATTGCCTCTTCCTGTGTTTACATTTTCTTGAAGCAAGGACAGGACGCCGTGCCTATTTCAGTGAAATACTCACATCACTGACTTTTCTTTCAGTTGCCACAAGTTGGTGTGTTTTTTTTTTTAATTAGTGGATTTTATTTTATTTGGTCTTTCTATTTCAGTTTTATTAAATAATTGCTAGACTGTCACAAATGCAATCCAAGTAATGGCCACACCGTTGTGTGTAAGGTGTTCAGGATTTTGATTATGAAATAAAATATGCTTGACATGAATACAAACTATGATAAAGCATTGCATGAAGAGGGATTTCATTGTTTTTATAAGCTCAGTGCAGTGGAGGGGACAAGCCAATAGTCTCAGAATCGCCCTCTCCCCCTCCCCTGCAACAGTAGAAAGTAGGGAAGTGAGAGATAAGATGAAAGAAATCTAAGTCAGAGTCTTAGAGTTGGGGGTTGTAGATCGAAGGGTAAATCATTGCGAAGCATAACTACCTTAAAAGGAAAAAGAATGCCCGTCACTGCGGCTTACAAATACACAGGGTGACACAGTATAGGTGACATGTTGAAGCCAGAGTGAACCATTAAAGAAGGGACGATGGCAATTCTGCCTCGTAGCAATCATGGTAGTCGTGATGAAACTACTCTATTAGTGAGCCAGGGGCTGGAGGCTGTTGTTGCCAGTCTATTGATGGTTTTGACCCAAATGCAATCAATAATGTGAAAAAACAGGAGGAGGAGCACCACCATCGGGGGGTCAACTTTATTTTGTGTGGAGTGCAAAGAATAAAAGAATAGGAGCAAAAAAATTGAAGTAAGAAAGGAAAGAGAACAACATCAAATGACCTAAAAATCTTATTAAGTGAGCAAGTGGTGAGAACAGCAGCTGTACATCACAAACGGCGGTCTAAACTGCTGACATCGGAATTCTTCCGGATCTTTTGCAGTCGAGTCGAAAGCAACATAGACTGAAAAGAATGTCTGAAAATGTAAAATTAGGGTGAAAACGATGGAGGTGGAAGGCCTGTCGTAATACGCTCTCCCATCGGGAGCAGAACTATGTGGTACACAATTACAGAGAGAATTTGTGTCGACCCCCTTCCCCCCCCTCCTTTAGAAACCCCTGCAGTGGGGAGGGGCAAACCAAGTTGCTACAACCTTTGTCTTATGAGTTATGATGGACCCTCAGTCCCCTTGGCTAGCTTGGTTGAGATTGGATAATTAACGACCAAATGCATCGACCAAAAAGACAGACACCAAATTGCGAATTTTAGTATTATGATTGTGATGTTTATTATTATTATTATTATTATTATGTAACTAGACAAGCTCTCAAGTGTTGTCATCTAGCATTCTCAAGTGCTGGTCTCCATGTGCAATGGAGCAGAACACAAATATTACACTCATTAAGTAAATAATCGCTCATTATCCCCATGCTTTTTGAAGAAAAGAAAAAAAACTGGGAGATATTGTCATCGGCTCTATCAGTGTCTGATCAATTCAATCGATTGTAAGAAAACCTGCTTCCTAATCCTTTTTGAATACTGTATGCACAATTTTTTTGTTTTGAGACCAAAAATGTGTGGTGGGGAGGATTAGATATGCTGTCTGCTCTCTTCCAAAAAGGAGAGTCCTTTTCGGAGGAGAGCGGACAGCAGTTGTCCAATTCGGACATGATGTCCCCCACCGATCGACGCCCAAGAAGGGCATTATTATATATTGGGCCTTGTTGGGTAAATCTGTAAAAGGTAACCATCTAGCTAGATTTAATATACTTCCTGGCTCGAAAGAGGATACCAAGCTTCCTGGAGGCCTTTCTAGCAATGGTGATATGAGGCTTCCAGGAACAAACAGAAGAAACTTCATGTTAATGTTGTGGGTAAAAGCAAAAAAAAACACCTGAAATGTTAATCCTCGTTTTGTTTTTCTCTTTGTCAGGGGCATTCAAACGATGTTATCATTTTTAGTATCCAGCCCAAGTCTCTGATAAGGTGAGGTTTTCCTTGCCTTGAGATGAACAATTTGTTTGAAGTTGATTTTCGATTACGCACTGTATTTCCGCCTTTTTTGTGAAATGAATTCACATTCCGGTAGAAGAACATGGAGGCCAAACGTTGATGGTGAGCTAGCGAGAGACTCGGTTTAATTATTCTTTTGACTCTCGAAGGAGACTTTTAGTTTCCTTAATTAATGGACCTTCGGGGATTGCCCTTTATCTAACTGCAGACTGTGCCTGGATGCGGTCGCCTACAACAAGGAACTTCTTGGCAAGCAGTGGGATTGTTTGCCGCAGACCCTGGTTTCTCGAATCCGACGGCACGTTGCCAGCAACTTGTCTGGATCGTAAGAACCTTTTCAGGCTGCACTTCCTGATGATCATCCTTTTATCAGACTTCATGCCCACCATACCTATCCCCACACCCTCCACCGTGCAAGAAAATGCCAGATCCTGAATACTCGAGAGATCATTTGCATTAACACGCTTTGAACTAGAATTTTGGGTGCAAAGTACCCTGGTACAGAAATGAACAGCTAAGTCTGGGGTAAGCAGGTGGCACCTGAACTGCTCTTGTATTCAAATAGCTTTCGTGCTTCAACTAACACGCATTTGCCTACTGTGAGCCTTCTCGTCTAGTCTTGCAAAGGTCGTCTTGGACATACTTTGGAAAGATCTGGTCTTGAAGTACAAAATGCCAATTTTCCTTTCTTTTCTTAGTTCCATAGTTGTTCATCTGTTGTTGACAAATTGTAAGTCGATGGCAGCCATTGGACTATGATTTGCATTTTGAGGATGAAATGCATCAATTCGTTGAGATGAACAATTTAATAACACAAATTCTGATCAGAAGAATCGGAGAAGATCCTGCACTCTTTTGTTGACATTCATTTGATGACAACCAACATATATATATATATATAACATTTTTAATTTTTACCCATTTTCAATGGCCCAGGGAGGAACGTTTACTTGTTATGCATGCAGGATAAGAACGTACTCAGCCAGAACACACGTCCATTTGTCTTTGTTCCGCACATTCTTCTCTTTGTGGTTTCAATGTTAGTTTCTGGCATTTTCACGTTTTATTCGCTTCATGTTTCCTTCCTGCTATGTGAGGAGACATCTGCATCTGGGTTGAGGATATCAAAAGAGCAGCTATATCTGCTCCTCTGTGCCGATGCCGCTGGGTCAGTTAGGTCGAAGGTTATTTTGATAAAGGCCACATGTCTCCAACTCTTCGTTGTGTTTTTTTTTTTTGGGCTGGGCGGGTGGCTCTTCTTTTTCATAATTTCGGGTTTTTGCTTTTTTTTTTAAACCTTTTTTTAGGCATTGTAATAGGTTTGGGATGGCTAACCTACTTTCAGTTTAAGAAGAGAGTGTTTTAAAATATTCCAAACCTGCTTGAGAGGTGCGATCGCCGACACTCATTTCATCTTAACAAGAGTCTGTTGCTGGTTACACGAATGAACGTGCATTTGCATATGGACACGGTGCCTGGTTGATCAGTGGTTATTTGGTTATTTATTTATTTATTGACTTGGTGAGGGTAATGTGGCAAAAGGACTTTGCTGATAGTTGCATTGTAATTTGAGGGATGTCGTTTGCATCATAAATATTTTTGATAATGAAGGTTTGATGCTTGAGGGTGTGGGGCTGAGAATGATGAACTGTGATTTCAGTGGGGTTGGAGGGGTGGGCATTGTTGCCTGGTATCTTGGTTAATGGGAAAGGCTATCTGCATGCTTGTTACTGCTTTCTGTACATATTGATTTGAACCAAAGTTGTTGAACGGATACTCAAACTCTTCTGACATGTGAGAAATTGTCCACCTTTTGGAATGTATACTTTCAAAATATTTTCTGTAAATGAGCCATGTTTGTCTTTTCTTTTTTTTTTATAATCCGTGCTGATTGATTCAAATTCACGAAACAGGTCTTTGATAACGCAATGGCTGCCAAAGGATTTTTCTCTTTTTTTTAAAGCTGCTTACTCGATTGGCTGAGTTAACTCAATTTATTGTTTACTAGTTTTGCCTTCATGTTAATTACATATATTTGGGCCTCTGTTAAAGGCCTTCCTGTTTGTGCAATATTGTTTCCTTGGCTTTGTAAGCTGCTAATCATGTTTGTCATTAAAAGTTTAAGGTGAAAGTTAAAGGCTTTTTCTTTTTCTTCATTTTTTTCTTCCTCATTCACACATTGAAATCTTGTTATTTGAACTTGCTCTCAATTTGATTCTTGCCCATATCCCGACGATGACGAAAGACTGGAAGAAATGTGCAATTCCATAAAGCATGGTGACTTTTGAAGATCATATTGTTGTGGTGCCGGGTATCGGTGGTGAGCATGACCGCTAGAGGGAGCAGTAGAGTCGGCTCCACTGAATACCCGGAATTTAGGTCTTATCTTTCAGATAACTCCGAAGGTATGGGTCCCTTACAGGACCATGAATCGCCAATAATTCGACCGCGTGGAATATGGTTAATTGCCAACTTCAATATACCTAAGTATCCACGCGGCAAAGCTTACTGGGGAATTCACACCCTCGGCAGGCCTCCAGCGGAACGAGCCGTTACCGTGCTCGAACCGTGTGTAACCCGAGCGGATGGTTACCGAGGCCCGTCGGTCCAAATGTACAACTACGGCAACGGCCTTCCTAATCCCCAATAAGCACCGTGGCAAACCAATGGCAGAAATGACAAGGAACGAGCTGGTACATTCAACAAGAGGGGAATTTATTTACAACAATAATTGGGGAACGAGGGGAGCATGTAAGGAGAGTTGTCCGACTAAGAAATGTAATGTACAATGAGCAATGAAAGCACTTACACGTTTCTACTTGAAGACAGGGCCCACGGACACAGACACCCCCCCCCCCCCCCCGCCCAAAGAAATGATGGCCGCGGCCTTTATTGATACCCCCAGCTCGGAGGGAAGGTGAGCTGGAGGTAAAGATGCTAGCATGGACCTTCTGCTCGTGTGGCCCTTGACGATCCGGCTCGGCGGGACTCGAACCCGCAACACGATGCCGCTTCAAGCACCAGGTACCGCGCTCCTCCAACCGGCCACGCACCAATCAACCAAGGCCAAGGAGAAGATCAGAGACTACGATGACCCAGGACCAGATGACCAGCCAGCACCAAAGACGCCAACCTCCCCAGCCTGGCGTTCCTTTATATCTTTCTTGTCCGGGGTGAGAAAATCGCCATCTGAGGCGGTCTCCACCCTCATTGGCCGGGTTGTCGTGGGAAAGTCGCCCCTCTGTGGCCATCTCAACCTCATTGGCCGGGGTGTCGTGGGAAAGTCGCCCTCTGTGGCCATCTCAACCCTCATTGGCCGGGTGTCATGGGAAAGTCGCCCTCTGTGGAAATCTCCACCTCATTGGCCAGGATGTCGTCGGAAAATCGCCCTCTGTGCGCATCTCAACCCTCATTGGCCAGGGTGTCGTGTGAAAGTTGCCCTCTGTGGCCATCTCAACCCTCATTGACCAGGGTGTCGTGGGAAAGTCACCCTCTGTGTGTGATTGGAAAAGGGGCACGCCCCTGCCTTCCTGGGCGGAGTCTCGATCTGAGGCGATGGAAATCTCCGCCCACGTACGTGGCTGGACACGCGTGTGTAATGGCGCGATGTCCGAAGTGAGAAGTGATGGTTTCGGTTGGCTGGAGCTCGATTTGTATTGCAAAAACCCTGACTAAAAAAGTAATTCGCAGTGCACACATACTTTTACGAAATAACTAAGCTTAGGGACTGCTGTCTGTCTGTGTGCACAAGGCTTCCAAATTGTTAACACTATATCGTTTTTTGCGCCATCATGTGACAGAATCACTTTAGAAATGAAATAATTCTCGTATCGAGATCTGGATTCAGTTCTTCATCAAAATTGAATCTATTCTTCCTTGTGACACACCCAACCTGTCCAAGTTTCGTCCGAATCCGTCCACAACTTTTAGAAAATATCATGCTGTATATCATTTTTGGCCCTATTTCTCAATGGTGAAGAATCACTTAGGAGATTCTCGAAATCGGATCCGGATCTTGATCTTCACCAAAATCTAATCAGTTCGTCCTTGTCACACACCGAACCTATCCACAAAGTTTAATCCGGATCCGTCCACAACTTTTGGAGACATCCTGTAAACAGACAGAAAGGGGTGAAAACATTCGGTGGCAGAGGTAATTAAACGTTTCGTTTTTAAAAGTTTCTTCAACCGTTTCGTGGGAGTGCTTGCTTGAGTGGTTAAGGCACTTGGCGAGCGCTCTTCAAACTTCGATGGCAATACGGCAGCTCAGTTCTCCATGGGGACATTTCCGGAAAAAGAAGGCAAAATAAATTGGATGATTACAATGAGTAAAAAATGTTTTCAGTTGTTATAAAGCAATGAATTGCCACATTGCAGGATGGCCGAGAGGTACGAATGCTCGCTCTAAGCTGTCTAGCCTGGGTTCGAATCTCGACCCAGGTACAAACTGAATCCCAGTGTTTCACAGGCAGGCTGATTCATCACTGTTTTTCCGTGTCTCGAATGGACGTTAAACTGGACGTCACATCTGCCAGAATTTCCCCCCCCCCCCTTCCTCTCCCCTCTCCCTGCTCCCCACCCCCTCCTTCCTGCTCCTGCACCGCTCCCCCTCTGTTAAGGACTGATGGTTTCGTTTTTAATTTAAAATTGCTTCCCCATAGTCAATAGTGTATCATGTACAAATTGTATTCAGAGTGAGCTGACTGGAGGGGTGCAAAGGTCGCTGGATGTGCAAGCGGGCATACAGTCAGGCCTTTGCCAGGTACAATAGCGTGGGTTTTAAATGCTCCAACCGGTTTGCATAGAACTCGGCGCTTAAAAAAGATGTTGCTGTTTGGGCGTATTTTATCGCCCTTCCCTCGCCCTCCTTCGTGCTGCCTCTCCCTTACCTTCCCCTCATGCCACCTTCCCTCCCCTTCCCTTGTGCTGCCTTCCCTTCCCCTCGCACTGCCTTCCCTTCCCCTCGCACTGCCTTCCCTTACCCCTCGCACTGCTTCCCTTCTCCCTCGCACTGCCTTCCCTTCCCTCGCACTGCCTTCCCTTCCCCTGCACTGCTCCTTCCCTCGCCCTTCTCCTCCCTCGCACTGTCTCCCTTCCCTTCGTGCTGCCTTCCCTTCCCCTCCCTTCGTGCTGCTTCCCTTCCCCTCACCTCGTGCTGCCTTCCTTTCCTCACCTCACGCTGCCTTCCCTCCCTTCACCTCATGCTTACATCCTCCAAACCCCTCCCCTCTCCACCCCAGATGGACATCTCCCAGCAGTGTCCATGAGCTGTATTGATGTGCTGTTTAAATGTACCCTTGTTCAGTCCTACCCAACCTCCCTCCTCACAAGTCCCATGACCAAATGCAAGTTGAGATCTCCCCTCATGCTTACCTCCTCCCTACTTCCTCTCCTCCTCCCTACTTCCTCCTCCTCCTCCCTCCCAGCTCACCCCTCCCGAAGCGTATAGCGACATTTGGTGAGGCGTCACTCTCCCCACCCCATCATTCTTTGTCTCCCCACCCCCATCATTCTTTGCTCTCCCACCCACCATTCTTTGCTCTTGCCCCCCCCCTTCTTCGCTCCCCCATTCCTCACCCTCTCCTAGCTCCCCCACCCTTCCTCCCTCGTTGCTCCCCCCTTGCTCCTCCTCCCCCCCCTCCCCTTTCTCTCTCCTCTCTTCTTCCCCACCCCCCCAATCCTCTTCCTCCCTCATCTTTCCCTCCTCTTCCTCTTTTCTCCATCCTCTCTCCCTCCCCTCCTCCTTACTGCCCCTACCCCCTTCATATCCCCGTCAGTGAAGCGACGGGTTGTATTTGCTAGTCTACAGGTCCTAAACAAAACAGGTTTTAAATGGCCGGAAGCTATACCCTTGGCGCTTATGTCACTGAGGTCAACGGTAAATAGACGCAGCGGACTGTCCCCACATGAAATACTGATGGGAAGGCTGATGCGAGTGCCAGTAACAGCTCCATGAACTCTAAAAGAAATACATATTCACATAATGGATGACACGATGATTAATTTATTTGTTGCGTTATATAGTGTGGGAGGGGTCAATTAACAAAGATCATCAAGGTTTCCATTTGCAGGTGGAATGGAACTCCTCAGGCAGGGGAAGTATGCTAGCTGTGGAGTATGGAGTGCCGGGGAGAGGCTGCACACATTTCTACCTCATGATACAGTAGAGCCTGCGAAGAGGGCGATCGCAGGAGAGCCATGGACTCTGTTTTTAATGATGTTACAAAGTTTTGTGTATATATTTTTTAATATTATTTTTAAATATATACAGTATATGTATTTTTATTTTTGACGTTTGCACGTGGTACATGCTTTGGAGCCTCATTGACATGCATTGCTGTCTACGCTGTCACCGATGATTCGCCAATAAGTGATGAAACCGGTCCGGTAGTTGAAGGGGTGTGTCGCATTGGGATTCTCATGTGTGTACTTTGTGTGAACATCTTTATAGTTGTTGAGGAACTCTGGGAAGGGTTTGAAACAGCGCTAGCACTTATCTTGTGCAAGTCTTCTTGGGTTGCTTTATGCAGCTAGTTGGGCTAGAGGAGTGTGGGAGGGGTCAATCATTTATATAATCCTAGCCACCTGGGTGTCATCGATTAGGTGAGAGCTGATTGGCTCTTCCCTCCATTCACAGGTGAGATATGTGGGTGGGTTTTTCTTTATTTATATATTGACTGCTTTTGACGTTTGCACGTGATACATGTTTGCTAAGGGGGTGTTTAGCATTGGGATTCTCATGTGTGAACATCTTTATAGTTGTTGAAGAACTCTGGGAAGGGAATATTATTCGTAATAATATAAAACACTTTGGGATGACGATGCAGAATAGAATAGCCTTAGATATGATCTTAGCAGCACATGGGGGCACTTGCACCATAATTGGGAAGGAATGTTGTACCTATATTCCAGCCAACTCTGAAGAGATCCATGATGTGGCATAGCAAATAAAGTTTCAACTTTCTTATTTGCTATAACAAGGGATGGGATTTAGGGTCATGGGTGAAAGAAATGATTTTGGTGGTTGGGGAGTGTGGATACTCCATATATTGTTCATTGGACTGATGCTATTTGTTGCTGTTGTTTCATGTATGAAGGCAATAATCGGAGCATGTGTGAGAGTTTTTTAGTCACAACAATGGTGGATTGGGGGCACATGAAGTTCTTCTGGACCTTCCATATTTGAGCAACCATGAAGATCCAGAAAACCCAGAAAATGAAGAATTTAGTGTAAGCTTTGGTCGAGGCACTGTGATGGTGGAATATTATGAAAAATACGAAGCAGACACACATGCCCCCCAGGATTGATGAAAGCCCGTTTGAAATAATCCAACAATTGTTACGAAAGAATCAGAAACACTTGAATGACCTTGATAAGAGAAATGTGGAACTTTGAGTAGAAAGTAATAAAGATGGGAATGGGGGAAGAATTATAACGGCTTGCTCGAATAAGAGAATGAATAACATATATTGGAAAAGTGGTGATTACCTGTTGGATATATTTGGTGTGCATCGGGTTCTTTTCTTACAGGCTGCTTGGGTGCCCCAACTCTAAGGGGAGGTGGTGGCATCCAAAGAGAATAGAGCTTACATTCACTTGCCCAAATGGTGACCTACCACGGAGCTCAAGTTCTGGTGGTGCTGTGGAGGCGAATCCTGCCGCCAGCCAGACAAATTTAATTTTTATGGGTTTGTTTTTACAGAACAAACCTTTGAGTTGTTCTATAAGAACAAAACCTGATAATTATGGAAAATGAAATAAAGTTAAATTTGTGTGCTTGGTGGATTTAATAAATAGTGCTTAGAAATGCATGAACAAGGAGATTTGTCCACAGTGGTGAAGGACCTTTGGCAAATGTTGCATTTCTATATCTTATCTGTACGAACAAAGAGCTACACTTTCTCACACAAATCCTGACCGGACGCCGTGATCTCACACTCCCCCGTCCTGCCTCAGGGCACACCTGGCCCTGATATGGAGCTGTTTTTCCTTTGTTTTAATTAATTATTGCTTTACAAAGCTCTTTTTAGTTTGACGTTGATTAAGTTTCCTGGTAATGATGCTTATGGTATAGATAGACCATGCCTTGTTCGTAATAATATAAAACTCAGTTATACTCTGCTTATAGTTAGAGAGTGCTTGGAGATTTTACAACAGGCACTCCCTCTGTACGTGTGTATTATTCAATAAATTATATTACCCCCCGCCCCCTTCCCTTCCCCTCACCCCTCATAAAGAAGGAATTTTTTTTTTGATTTATAGCTATCCAAAATTTCCATGACATGAGAGAGAGGGGAGTTGGGGGAGGTGGGATGGGAGAGAGAGAGGGGAGACATTTCCTTCTGTATCCATTCTGTTTATCCCCATTCTTCCTCATAGCCATTGTTTGTCCTTCAACTCCGCTGTTGGTGTTCCTCCTCTCTATTGTTCATTTTGTCCTGTTGTGTCCTGATCCATTTTGTGTTCTCGCTCTTCCACGAGCCTTAACTGAATACAAAAAAACCCGTCATCGGTTGGCAACCATTGTAAAGGTTTCATGGGCTGAATTATCTTCTCTTGTGTTGAAGTTCCTTGGAAGGGAAGTCATTTATTATATACTAGCAAACATCACCTGTCGTTTCGCTGACAGTAATACTAAAGGGGGGAGGGAGAAAAAGAGGGAGAGCTCAACTGACTGTGGTAGAGTTGTCACAGTCAAGCCATCATATTCAAAATAGATATAAAGTTCGGATAAATTCTTTCTGTCCACAAAGAATGGGATTGGTTGACCTGATGAAGGTGGCCTCCATTGCACGAAGGTGAGCGAAACTGCGTCCTCCACTCAGGATTTTAAAGCAGCCAATACGATATTGCTCTGCTCACTGAGGATTATTCAGTAAATGGTAACCAATTGCAGAGGCACAGGGAATAGTTGGACTGTGTACATTCTTTCAAGCCCGAGTTGGTTGTCTGATCCCTAAAGGGACGTGTTGTTCAATGTGATCCTTCAATCTCAAAGATATGTGGCCCACATACCTAGCATCGCACTGGCACTGAAATTCGTAAATAATCTTACTTATATGAGAGATGGGCAGAATATCTTTTTGGATTGATGGAAGCAACCGGCAGGTGGTGAAAATCACTTGTGGTTGAACAGCATAGTAAGAATGGGACATTGTCTGTTTGATCTGGTTTTCAAACCGTTGAGACACTTTGCATTTCCAAGGTAGACATCGGTATACAGGACATTTACCAGGTCTGATTATAGGATTCTTTGGTGAGTTCAGGAATTTGTGAACATATCAACTGATGATCTGTTCAGGATACCCATTCTCAAGAAGAATAATCTTGATGGTCTCAATTTCAGCATGGAGTTCATCTGTGGAGCAGATCTTTCTTGCTCTATTGACTAAGATACCAATCAATCCAATCTTGTATCTAGAAGAACTGTAAGAGTCCTACCTAGTATACTGTCCGGTAAAAGTAGAGTTATGGTAGACTGTGGTTTTATAAGCGTCGGCCGATTTCTCAACTAGAATTCACCTTAGAGATGGAATGCTCCAGCATACTTCCCTTCTTGGACGTCTTGGTCCAAGAAGGGAAACCTGCTTCCCCATCCCCTCCCTCATCCCACCCCTTACTCTGCTTCCTTCCATCACAACTCCCTTCCCTCTGGACTCATGCTTCACTCCCATGCTCCTCTCTACCTCTCCTTCCCCACCCCCTCCTTCTCCTGCCCTGCCTTCCTCCACCACAACCCCCTCCCTCTGAACCCACCTCACCCTTCCTCTGCCTCTCCACTCCACCCCTCCCATTCCACTGCTTCCTCACTCCCACCCTTCCCTGCCTCTTCCTCCACGCCCCCCCTCTGGACTCCATTTCCTCGTGCCTATCTCCCTCCCCCTTCTCACCCTCTCCTGCCCTCTTCACTTCCACCCTTGCCCTGCTCTTCCACTCCCACCCTTGCCCTGCCCTCCTCATCCACCCCTTGCCCTGCCCTCCTCACTCCACCCTTGCCCTGCCCTCCTCATTCCCACCTTGCCTGCCCTCCTCATTCCCCACCCTTGCCCTGCCCTCCTCACTCCCACCCTTGCCCTGCCCTCCTCACTCCACCCTTGCCTGCCCTCCTACTCCCACGCTCCTCCTACCTACCTCACCTCCCTCCAGACCCCCCTCCCCACCAACCTCCTCCCCCAACTCCCACCCCTGCTCTGCCCTCTCACTCCCACGCCCCCCTCTCCCCTCCAGATCCCCCCTTCCCCACCAACCCTCCTCTCCTGAACTCCACCCCTGCTCTGCCATCCTTACTCCCACGCCTCCCCCTAACCTCTCCTCCCTCCAGACCCCCCCACCAATCTCCTCCCACCCCTTGCCCTGCCCTCCTCACTCCCACGCCCTCCTACCTCTCCCCTCCTCCCCCCACCCTCCTCCCTCCCCCCCCACCCTTCTCCTCCCCCCCCACCTCTCCCCCTTTCCTCCCCCACCACCCTTCTTCCCTCCCCCCACCACCCCTTCTCTCCCCCCCCCCACCCCTCTCCCCACCCCTTCCTTCCTCCTCCCCCCCACCCCTTCCCTTCCCCCTCCCCCCCAACCCCTTCCCTCTCTCCCCCCCCCCTTCCCTTCTTTTCCTCCCCCCACCTTCTTTCCTCCTCCCACTCCTCCACCCCACCCCTTCCTTTCTCCTCCCCCCCACCTTCCCTCTCTCCCCCCCACCCCTTTCCTTCTCCCTCCCCACCCTCCTCCTCCCTCTCCTCCCCCACCCTCACTTTCTCTCCCCCCCCTCCCTTCCCTCCCCCCACCTCTTCCCCTTCTCCTCCCCCACCCCTCCTCTTCTCCTCCCCCCCACCCTCCCCTTCTTCCTCCCCCCACTCCCTCCCCTCCCTCCCACCCCTCCCCCCTCCACCCCACCCCCACCCCTTCCACTCCCCTCCCTCCCCCCCTCACCCCCAGCCTTCTCCCCCCTCCCCACCCTCCCCTCCTCCCTCCCCCCAACCCCTTTCTCCCCCCCACCCTTCCCCTTCTGCTCCCCACACCCCTCCTTTCTCCTCCCCCGCCATCCCCTCCCCTTCTTCCCCTCCCCCCCCACCCTCTTCCTATCCCCCCCCACCCCCTCCCCCTTCCCCTCCCTCCCCCCCCACCTCTTCTCCCTCCCCCCACCTCCCTTCTCCCCTCCGCCCCCCCCTCTTCGCCTGCCCCTCGTCGCCCTTATCCCCCCCCCACTTTCCTCCTTTGAAAAGGATTTCAACCGGTTTTGGGAGCGTCGAAAGACGAGTCTTGAAAGAAAAAAATCAATTAAAGAAATCTTTTCCATTTTAAGTATAATCCACCGATCCTTTGTTTAATAATAATAATAATACATAATTGGTTCAATTTTTTTTCATCGAGAAGTAAATTTAATGGCCGCGATCCCCGCACGACGCACTCTTTTTCTCCTCGTCGTCGTCCTGGTTTAATATTACCTCAAGTTTCGTGTAAAACTCGCAATGTGGACAAATCGTTAAATCTGCTGAAGAGACGTGTCGTCCACATAATGGTGAAGAAGAAGAAGAAGAAGAACCTCCGAAGGAGGGTAGTGAAGTTCAGGTACAAGGAGCGCCCTCCTCTGACCGTTTGGTCCCAGCTTCCGTGCTCAACGTCCCACAGAGTTCCGCCTGCTCTCCCATCTCGGGCCGTGTTGTCAACCGAGGATCCGGCTCGTCTCACTCCGACCTGGACTCTCGGGCTGCGTCACGAAAGCGTTCAGGTAACGCGTCCGGAAATCGACGGGGGCCAGGGGCCGGGCCCGGTTCGAACCGTGTCTCGCCATATATGGGCTCCGGGTGCCTTAAATGGGGTTGCTGTGCCTTAATATGGTGGACGAGGAGGTAAGACAAGGGCGGCCTCTCCCGCCCTGGAGTTTGATGGCGGGCGGTGTATGTGTAGGGGAGTCACGCGCACGCAGAGCTGACGAGGATGGATGACGTTTCCTCTTCTTGCTGTTTTCCTCGTTTGTTTTTTTAATTCTTGCTCTTTCAAGATCTTTGTCCGTTTTTTTTTTTTTTAAGCCCTCCCACTTTTTGTTTGTCTGTCTCAAATATTCTTTAGAATGCACCCGGGAATGTTTAAAAGGTATATTGAGATTCTAAGTGGAGCGAGCCCGTACGTGCGTGGCCGTAAACGTGCAAAAAAAAAAAGAATTGTGACGGATCGATTGTGACGATCATAGCAGCCAGTGTCCTGTCATTGGAGATTTGGTAAATAAGTAGGACCAATAACTGGGAACACAACTTGTCGAATTAATATCAACCTATGAAAAGGTCACATCCACAGGGCCTCAGCATATACCTAGCAAGTTTCAATCAGAAAATCGGACCAGAGGTTGTCACGAGAACGGCAGTGTAGCAAGACAGACAGACACGAACAGACAAGACACACAGAGATTGCTGGAATTTATGATGGACTAGTATGGCCCGTAGGTTGCGTGCCCATTAGGTGAGTGCCACGAGTTGGGCAGTCCTCTCTCTCATCCTCTCTTCGTCCTCTCTCTTTCCGTCGTCCTCTCTCCTGTCTCATCTCTCTCTCTGTCCCTCTCTTCTCTCTCTCTCTCAACCTCGAAAGGCACATTCCGCGGTCCAGCGAATATTTCCTGGCATGTTCAATCGTGCAAAAGTAATAATAATAAATAATATAAATACAACATTGAATTGTGGATGTCATCAGCAGCACGTGGGTCCTTCCTCTCGTCCCATTGGCGTGGTCCGATCAGATAAAATGGCCGTAACTTGGGAACCGCTTCGTCCGATTAATATCAAACATTGAAAAGACAGATCCGCGCGGGCCCTGGCAAATATTCCTGGCAAGTTCAATCAGAGTCGGACCGTTGATGCGTGCCGCAAAAAAAAAAAAAAAGAATAAACATTAATTTGTGACGTCATTCGTGACGTTCATAGCCACCTGTGTCTTTGTAATTGGTCGACAGATAAATGGCGTAACTTGGGAACCTGCTCGTCCGATCGATATCAAACCTCGAAAAGGCACATCCGCGGGTCCCCGGCAATATTCCTGGCCAGTTTCAATGAGATCGGACCGGCGGTCATCGAGAAACGGCGGTCGCAGACAGACAGACAGACACACACACACAGATTGCTGGAATTATAGATAGATGAGCATCTGTCTAGTCTTGGGCCTTAACGCTCTGAGTCCACTGAGTCCAGTCTTGGGCATTCCTTTCTTGCACCATGTACTATCCAGCATTGTCAGATAGCATACCCCTCCCTACTTGAGCATCCAACCCCTCAAGCCTTCATATCACGTCCTATTCATCGATTCCATTAATTCCAAGTCATGTTCACATGCTCTAACATAAAGGGGGCACTGCATCAGCGGCACTGTCATGCTCCCAGCAATGATACAGGCAGGAACGATTGCTTCGAGGTCTGCATCTGAGCTGTCGAGCCCACTGGCTATGAATATCGCCCCGGATATAAACTGTCACCCTGACCGTTTCGCAGGCAGGGGCGAGGCGGTGTGCGTCCCCATCCCTCGAATGGACGTTAAGCCTGGCATCCCATTTGCTGCCATGAGTTTGTGGATGTTAAAGTTCACACGGTGCCCTTTGCAAAGAGAAGGCGAGCTATTACCGGCACTCTGAACAAATTACAAATTCCTAGTCTAACCTATAGGGGGCACTGCATCAGCGGCACAGCTGCACACCCAGCAACAAATTATGCTATGAAGGAAGAGGAAGAATAAGCAACGACACAAACCAGAAGCTATGTTGTTGATGAT
>CM068952.1:171673952-171697247 GCA_035128595.1 Eptatretus atami | reverse complement strand
TAAGCGTCTTGCGTAGCGAAAGCTGCTCATAGAGAGCTCGGCGTTGTTGTTGTTCTTCTTCTCTCTTGTTGTTTCTTCTTCTTCTTCTTGTTGTTCTTCTTCTTGTGAAGCCAAACTTAACCTCTAGGACTCGGCTCTTGTATATGCAAGATCCGGATCTCCTTAAATACTAAGCACATGTACACATCCTCGCATTGACGGTGCCTTTTGAGAGCGTCTATCATGAACTTTTAAATATATTTGGACATTTGCTTTAAATTTCGAAAAGTTCACGTTACTATTTAAAGATTATTCCATTTATCGTATTGTAATTTCGTAAATACACTATATATCGTAAATACGTAAATACATTATGACGGGTCTCGGTATTGGCTTAATCAAGGCACGTGACGAAATATCGGAAGTTGTTTGTTTTTTTGTTTTTTTTTAGCCGACAAAACCTTTAGACGCTGCTCTTGGACACATTTGTCCTTGTTTTTTGATCTAACAATAGCAGCACAATCAAATGCATGTGTTTTGCTTTACTGCATCTGTACAATCTATTTGCCAAACAGATTTTGGTATATTTAGGTACCAGCAGGTACCCGCAAGAAATAAAATCTGACTTCAACAATATTCCTCAAATAACAGCTAAATATCATGTGAACTTAATGTGTTCACTCAAAATGTTGCTGTTTAAGTCAAAAAGTCCTCACTCCTCTTCGTGCCCCCCCCCCCCAGCCAGAGCCTCAACCCCACTCTCTCTGTACTACCTCCCCTTTATTCCATCCTCAAAGCAAGAGGACATTCTTACATCTTATATACTGTATCCTGCGAACAGTGGTGTCTGTCCGTGCGTTTGTCTGTCCTCCCTTTTAGGCGCAAGATATGCCCCGTGGAATTGCCACTCTCATAGTGATTATGAGTAGCCTAATTGTGTTCATAAATGATCCTAAATTAATTCTCTTCTTCATGATGCATAAACACAATTTTTAAATTGAATTATGATGAACACCGTTTAATTCACATCTCTTGATATTCCGTTGTATCGCGATATTTTATGCGACAGACAGACGGATGTGACAAACATATTATTTTATACTAACAGAGCCCCTGGAAACTCCACGTAATGTAAAATGTGACTTCAAGACCTCAACCCTCCTCCCCTCTCGTCTCTCCTCTTCTCTCTCCACCTCCCTCTCTCCTCTCCCCATCCAGTCTCTTGCCTTGATCCCTCCCCCTCCCTCCCACTATGTCCACTTCCTTCCCCTCCCCCCTCCTCCATCTCTCCCCTGTCCTCCCTCTCACTCTGTCCCCCTCTGTCTCTGTGTGTGTGTCTCTCTCTCTCTCTCCTCTCTCTCTCCTCTCTCTCTCTCTCTCTCTCTCTCTCTCTCTCTCTCTCTCTCTCTCTCTCTCTCTCCTCTCTCTCTCTCCTCTCTCTTCTCCCTCCCTCCCTACCTCCCTCTCTCTTTCTCCCTCCCTCCCTCTCTCTCTTTTGTGGTGTCCGAGGTGCAGACAGATACGAGCCGAGAGTGTAGTTGTAACTCTGGTTTATTGCGTACGGATGCGCACCACTCCGAGCCTCTAGCGGGCGCGTACAGATATATGCATGCCTAAGCACGTGACTATTATCACAAATACTCCACGCCCCTCACCGCCTATGCCCATACACCACATCTTTCTCTCTCTCCTCTCTCTCGTTCTCTCTCTCTTCCTCTCTCTCTCTCTCCTCTCTCTCTCTCTCTCTCTCTCTCTCTCTCCTCTTTCTCCCTCCCTCCCTCTTTCCTTCCTTCTCCTCTCTTCTCTCTTCTCTCTCTCTTCTCTCTCTCTCTCTCTCTTTTTCTCCTCCCTCCTCTTCTCCTGTCTTCTGCTTCTCCCCTCCCTCCTCCAACCTCTCCTACATCCCCCTCTCCCCTTCAAGGCCAGGAAGAGCTTCCAAAGGAGTCCTATATAGTATTTTAAAAGCTTTCAGTAGTTACGACACACTCCCCCTCTCTCCTCTCTCACCTTTCCCACCGTTCTAGTCCGCCCACCACCCCATTGTCCCCCCTCCACGACGAAGTGCTTCAAAGGGGTCCTATATAGTATGCATGCATCTCATTGCTCGAGGTCCTTCAAGATTTTAGAGGTCTCGAAGTGCCCCCCATTCCTGTCCATCTTCTCTCCCCTATTCTCTCCCTCACCTCTCCACCTCCTTCTACCCCCACATCAACACCCAAACAGAAACAGCTATTAAAAATACGTTTTCCCTTATAAAATTTCATATTTTCGTTGGATTTCTTCCCGTTTTCTTTTTGCAGCAAGTCTTAAACCAATCTTAGGACTATGAAAAAGAAATCAGATATCTAATTATAGAGTTGAGATAAAGCAGTGAGAGAGTCAGAAAGAGTGAGCCTCACAAAAGAGGCCGACGAGAACCCCAGAGCTATGCGGAGCGAACAAAATGGTGAGATTTGATTTTGAAGCCCCTTCCTGAATGGACAGACACACTGAATAGTGGTAACTGTAGATAGACAGGTGACTTCCTTTACAAGGAACTTCAACACATGGAGGAGGCCCAGGCCTGCACAAGAGTTGCCACCCTATGTTTGTCCATACTCTATCCTTTTCAATCCTGAGTATCAAGCCAGGAAGCAGCGTGTGCGCGTTTTGAAAAGTCTTTGGTACAACTCACCCGGGGGTCAGGTTTAAACTGCTGACCTCCTAGACTCAAAGCGGAAGCTCGATTCATGACATCCCAGAGTCTGGTGAAATGGTGTTATGATCGCGGGTCTTCAAAGGTAAGAGAGAGAGAGCTCCACGTCCACCCGGATAATTTGGGCGCAAGTCGGTGTTTCGAACCACACAACCGCGGAAAATTAGCCTGACAAGAAGGCTGAGTGAGAGCAGTCAAACAATTAGATTTCATGGCACTTTTGTGTGGATCCCAAACTGCCCGTTTTAATGGGTTAAATCTACCAATTTGCTCATGTACTACTGAGGCGTTCCCCCATGACCGTACAACAAAAAAGAGTTCAAAGTATTGTCTGCGTCTTTAAAAAGCTAAACTACTGTCCCCGTATTGAAATGCAAATGAACTGATATTTATATATTTGCATTTGAACCCGTCTCGGTCTGCCTGGCCATGCGACTTGACAATAAGGCACACTCTAACAAAAGTTCCCGTGACATCCTTAACGTGCGTATGTGACAGTAGGGTTAGCATCCCCTTTGAGGGAAGGCTTTGTGCTTTTGTTGTTTTTTTTTTCCTAAAACTTGTTTAATCATCTTTGCATCATAACATGAATCTGTTTTATCTGGGAATTTTTTTTTTTTTAATCTGAGAACCTTTTTACCTCCACCACCGAAGGTGGAAAGGGGTTATGTTTCCACCCTTGTCTGTTTGTGTACAGGATATCTCAAAAAGTATGTGGACAGATTCGGACAAAATTTTGTGGACAGGTTGGGTGTGTGACGAGGACGAACTGATTAGATTTTGGTGAATATCCGGATCCAGATCCGACTACGAGAATTATTAGAGCAATTCTTCACCATTGAGAGATCGGGCCAAAAACAATATATGGTATGATACTTCAAAAAATTATTGGGTCTGATATGTTCTAGTGGATCGGGCCATTGCATGGCACAGGCATGCGCTCTAACCGAGTGCCCTTCTCATTTTGGTTTATTTCTATCTTGAAAGTTGACCCTTTTCATGTCCATTGCCCAAATTCATCGTCGTTCTTTGCTGGACAATTTTTTTGTTTGTTTGTTTCCGAACGGCAATGTTGCAAACTTGCCTTCAATCCAAATTTGAAGAAGGTTCTTTTCACCAACTGACTGCGGAGATTTGGTCTAACAGGATGCACCCACCACTCAAGCCGAGCCTAAAACCGTGTTGGCATGACTCCGTTTTTCCTGCCGCCTGCATATGATCGTCCATTCGAGCAGAGTGGAATGCTCTCGTTTCCTTTCAGTGGGTGTTTTAGATGGACGAGGGCTGTTCTTTCTCGGCAATCCTTGAGCCAAACTGGCAAGATGGATATGCTGCGACTTGTAATCCTAGAGCTCGCCTAAAGTCGCTAGTTAAGTCCCTGGTCTGAGGTGCGCTGCAAGCCTCAAGAGAAATGCTGTGTCTATGACTGATTTGAGACCTTGAACGTGTATCGGCTCCGAGTGATAAACACGCATTGCATATTTTTAATCCATTGAAACCAATCTCTCTTCTCTTCTGCGTACACAGTGGTTTTAAAAGCCGCCAAAGAATAGTTAGAATCATCGAAGGCCAAAAAATGGCCTCTTTCTATTCTGTTGGACACAAACTGTATATGCCCACTCGTTACCCGATTAACAGGCTTTCATCCCACCGCGTGTCTGCTCACTTTGGGAAAAGATAAAGACACAATGCAGGTGAGCTCACTTCGACAGCCCACGGTGAGATGACTAGGTTGCTTCGATCGAGGTAGTTTCAGGGGCAGCACAGTTTTCAACCCGGTTGGGTGGTGCATGAAAACAATGTATTGTACTGTACATGCTCTGCACGCATGACATGAGAGAGCATGCATTCCTTCAAAATGCATACTCAGGTGGCTGCCCCAATCATTTCCAAAATAGGAACCAAATTTGCAATGTGTAAGCACAAAGTGCTCATTATGTAACGTGTTTGTATTTGAAAATTAATACTAAACAAGGGCTGTTTTAAGCAGTGCACATGTTGATGCTCACAGTGCTCAGTGCACATTAATACTGTGCACATGTTGATGCTCAACTTCAAGACCAAAACTTCACTCACTTGGACGGGCCTGAACATTCTTTGTCTTTGAATCTGGTTGAACATGCTTGAGAAACCTTAAGAAAGCACTTTTATGGTTGCCAAGTCCACCCACAAACTGCTGATCAACTGGAAGGTCCCTGGTCTAAGAATGGCAAAACATCGCACAGCAACATCTAGATCATCTGATCGATGTGCAAGTCCTCTTCACCAGTAATATTGGGTGGTCTGTATGTATGTCGCGAGACTACCGTTATTCTCAGGTTTTCCGTCTGTTTGTTTGTATGTAATGGACAGCTCTGGAGGCCAGAGGAGTCAACCGATTTTGATGAAACCTGACTGGTAGGTTCATACCAGGATCTAGTTGTATGCTTTTGAGCACCGTTGCTATGGACGCCACCGTTGCCGAGCAACGGGACTTTGAAATTTTTGAAAAAATCCGAAAAATATTTATATATATTTTTTCTTTTCGAAAATCAAAAATCGGCTTCCGTGCTTTTATGCGCACTATAATCAACCTCTTTGTCAAAAATTTTCAGCCCGATCCGTCAAAAACTGTATGACTAGTATGCAATTATATAGCGACCACCCATGTCACCTAACGGCTTGTTGTAATGTATCTGGTCTCGGGGGTAAAATGGGGTATCGATTCGGATAGTTATTTTTTAATCCGTGCTTGCGTAACTGTGGCATAATTCCCATCATGGTAACACGTGTTGAGAATGTTCTGTTGTAGTCTCCCCACCCAAGTGTCTGTGTCTAAGCTCTGCCTTTTCCAACAACGTCTTTCCCAACTGAAACCTCCTCCTTTGTGATATTTTTTCTTTAAATGGAAATTCTTCTCACAGTGACAGCCAATGAGCATGGTGCGATTGCAGGGAGCTGCCAAGCAGACTAAAAACCAATGCACGTCTGGAGACCTGGATGACTGCATCAGCCAATGTGCATGCCCCACGCATGATTCATTCAGTCTGGTGATGGCCCATGGGGACTTTACAAAAGTGCAGGCCACATGCGTGACGTTCTTCTTTTTGGTTTAGCTTGGTTAGTTTGTGACCTGACTGCGGGGGTTTGTTGTTGGAGCGGTGTGCACGAACAAGTTTCAGTGGGATCTTTGGGGCAGAGAGCACAAGAGGTCCCAGACAGAGGCACATGAGCTGCAGCGATGCAAAACCAGCACCGATCTGCGGCACACCTGTGCAGGATCTCAATGGCCGACTGGGTTGAGTGAGTCCATGCCGAATGACGGACCCACGGCACATGCATGAGCAGTGCCACGCAGGACAGGTTCTTTGTCTCGTCGATCTCCTTCTGAGTCCCATGTTCCTCCAGTGAATTCGTCAAGGCGTAATTGTTTAGGTCATTGTGGTTTTGGGGCATGTGGTGTATAATTTATTTATTGTCTGTGATCTCTGCTGAGCAGATTTGCTGTTTTTTCCTTCCTCTTCTTCTTCTGTGAATAAATCCCCGTTTGACATGTGTGGTCATCAGGAGCGGGATTCATAGCATACATTGGCTTCTTCACCCGGGAAACAGACAAATTGGGTCCGCGCTCACGCGCCTCAATCACGGAGAGCTGACAACGCCAGGCTCCACTCAGCCTTCTTGTCAACAATTTTGCCACGGTCGTTGCGTACCGGGACGCCAATTCGCACCATATTAACGCGGCGCACACGGAGATCTTCTCATCCCGTACCTGCTTGGCGGCGTGTCCGTCATTGAAAACTGGGCGACCATAACAACATGAATATGTTTGATTGTACCATTTAAAACAGTTCAAGCCTTTTGTTGCTTCGTCTTTGTGAAGAGTGTGTTCTTCAAGAAAGGAGGGGGCAGCAATGCTCATGGTTGTATTCTTCATCCCACATCTTAATTTACTTATCGGTCTATCTCCTCTTTTTATTATCCCCCCCGCCCCCCCTCCCCCAGCTTTCTTTGCAGTCATGCAGAATGCTAACGTCCCTGTGTCGGAGAGTGACGCGGAGAGTGTGGAGAGTAATGAAGAGTGTAGTCATGGCCACGAGGCTGGGCGATCCGGTCTCACCCATGTGGCCGGTTTCGCAGCAGGTCAATCGGGGTCTTCTCCTCGCCCTGGGAAAAAGACGAGGGGCAGAGTGAAGATCAAGATGGAGTTCATTAACAACAAGCTGCGACGGTACACAACGTTCAGCAAACGAAAGACTGGAATCATGAAAAAGGTTGGCCTATTAATTTTCAATTGATTTTCACGTTTCCTGATTGTGTGCTCTCAATGGTTGGAGAATTTTGTGTTCAAATCTTCCATCGCAAAGAAACTATGAACCGGGTGAGAAACAAAGTTCATGCTCTTGCAGGAAACTTGAAGAGAGAATGAGAAGTGCACAGGTATTCAAAAGCATAATAATGGAAAGAGGAATTGGAGATGCCCAAAGGCCAGACTTGTGTAAGTTAGAAAGCTACCGGAGCTGTAATTCATTCATTAATTTGCATGGAGCGTGTTGCTGATGGTCTGCATCATTGCTGGGGAGCATGGCTGTGCTGCTGAAGCAGTGTCTTACTGTAGGTTAGAGCAGGGATTGGTAATTTGTTCAGGGTGCCAGCTATTAATTCACCGACTCTTCGTCAAAAGACACCATGAGATCTTTAACGTCAACCAACTACTGCTAGCACAAGCAGACGAGTCCTCCGCCTAACGTCGATCCGAAGGACGGCACCCGGTGAAGCGACGCTACCTGCGAAGCACCAATCCAACAGCTTAAAGTCAGGTCAGGAATCGATACCAGATGAGACCACTCAACAATAAGTGTCCTACCTCTGGACCATCCCGTCGGACAATAGCTGTGTTCGAGAAAAACTCTTGAAAATTTGATGATTACATTGACATCTTGTTCTGCAGTTATTGCCCGTGTACCTTTGAAGTGATGTGGAAGAATCAAAACCCATTCTCCAGACATTCATTTATTAACATCGAGCAAATATGGTATTTATTTGAGTGGTATTATGAGCCCATCAGGCAGTTGGAGTGTCAAAAATCAGGATTTAAATTTTTTTTTTTTTTAAAAGGAAAGTGTTGTTTAAGTAATCCTTGTTATTCGTTTCAAAAGACCATTTGTTTTAAGAAGAGTGTACACAATTCTACCTTACTGATTTGATATTATCCATGTCTTGACACTTTAAATTCAAGAAATCATTATTTTGTGCCGTTAAGATGCTTGATCTTGGACATTTTAATTGAAGGATCCACGCAGTACGGTGCTCAGACACAATACGTGACTGTTAAGATGATGTCTGAATGCGAAATTAAGTTGGTTTTTTTTTTTCGCATGTGCTGTGTGCGTGAGTTTACAGTGACTCGATTCTGCTCGCCGGGCACTTTTAACCTGCCGTTGCGAGTGCGAAATCTGCAATTCGAATCGTCTTTCAAACATAATGTTCAGCATTTCGACAAAAGAGTGGCAATTTCAAAATGGTTAACCATATTTGGTTCTGTTCCTGAATGCAAGTCGGACTTACGGAAATGTAGGAATGTGAGAAATGTCGATGGATGAGAAGTGTTGAGTTCCTGTAATTTCCTGTTAATACACGTCGTGGTTGCAGTGGCTATAACACACGACGTACAGTGCTGATAGAAAGTCTACACCCCCTTTCAAAATTTTCACCTTTTGTTGCCTCATAGCCTGGAATTAAATTGCATTAAATCAGACTTTTTCCACCTTTATTTACACATCGTAACCCACAACTTCCAAGTGAGAAACAAATTCAACAAATTTCAGAAAATTAATTAAAAATACAAAGCTAGGATATCTTGGTTGGATCAGTGTCCACCCCCTTGAGTTAATACTTGGTGGAAGCATCTTTGACAGCAATTACAGCTGAGTCTGTTGGGATAGGTCTCCACCAACTTTGCACACCTTGATTGGGCAATATTTGCCCGTTCTTCTGTACAAAACTGTTCAAGCTCAGTCAAGTTACGTGGGTAGTGTTGATGGACAGCAATCTTCAAGTCAAGCCACAGATTTTCGATTGGATTGAGGTCGGGGCTCTGACTGGGTCACTCAATGACATTTATCTTTTTGTTCCTTAGCCACTCCAGTGTAGCTTTGGCTGTGTGCTTTGAGTCATCATGATGCTGAAAGGTGAACTTCCATCTCAATTTCAGCTTTCTTGCAGAGGGCAGCAGGTTTTACTCTCGGATTTTTCTCCATCCATTTTCCCTTCTCTCCTGACTAGTGCCCCAGTCCCTGCTGATGAGAAGCATCCCCATAACATGATGCTGCCGCCACCACGCTTCACAGTAGGGATGGTGTTCTTTGGGTGATGTGCTGTGTTGGGTTGGGTTTGTGCAATTGTGTAACATTTTGCATTTAGGCCAAAAAGTTCCATCTTGGTTTTGCCAGACCGCAAAACTTTTTGCCACGTGGCTTCAGAATCTCCATTCCATGTGTGACTGGCAATTATATTTTAAATCTACTGTCCCTTAGTGGCAGAAATTAATAAAGTATCAACTTTATGCACATTCATTTATTATATCTCTGTTAAAATAATTGTTTGTGATAAACACAAAACAGATTATAATATATCTTAAAAGTCTGCATGCTTCAATGTTGTTGTGGGAATGACTCCTGTTGTGGTAAAACTGTTTATTATAACGTTAGCTGTTTCTTAGTATTTGCTTTGAACAAGCGTAACGTAATTAATTGTGATGTTAGATATGTGTCGCCATAATGTGTAAATAGACGTTCGTTTTCCCTGCTGCCCTCCTGTTGTTTCTACTCTCCACCGAACCTTTGGCTATGCTTTGGTATTACCTCCACCACCGAAGGTTAAGGAGGTTATGTTTTCACCCCTATCTGTGTTTTTTTATGTGCAGGATATCTCGAAAAGTTGTTGACGGATCCGGATGAAACTTTGTGGACAGGTTCGGTGTGCGACAAGGACAAACTGATTCGATTTTGGTGAAGATCCGGATCTGGATTTAACATTGGGTGGAGCCAACGTTGGGGTCAAAAACGAGATATAGCATGATATGGATGATGGCAACTTGGTGGATGAATTGGTTAGTTGACAAGACGAGCCGATTCGATTTTGGTTGAGGTCCGAATGTAGATCCAGTCTATCAGTGGCATACAAAACTTAAACTGTTCTGTCTGGCAGAGGCATGCACTCTACCGAGTGCCCTTCTAGTTATTGTCGCTTCATTTCATGTAATCCTTCCCTTGAATATTTGCTTGTTCTTAAATATACCTGGTCTCAGGGTGGAATCCTCTTGGTCTGGCTGTCTCATTTGGTGGTTTCGGGTGGTTATAGTTTTTTGATAGAGTGGTTCAAATTGCTTCAAATCACGCTCGCAACCCAACGGTTTGCTTAGCCAAATTAGATAGGTCACAGGCGCCTATCGGCGCTTCTTCGGGTTAATTGCACGGTCCCAATGAGTGTAGTAAAACAGGCCTGAGAGCTTGCTCGGGGCTGTGGACTTAGCCGGCGGTTGCTGTCGTTTTGACATGACCCGTGGGACTTGTACCTGGTAACCGGAACGGAGCTGCGGCTGTAATAATATTATAGTGATTTTAGGCATTATTTAAGTTTACAAACCGACATATCATTTTGGAAATTTGTTATTACATCAGAGACAAAGTTCCATTTTGTATTGTCTACATGTATATGTGCACAGGAAATAAATAGATGACCCCTTTTATGAGTCCCCAACCGGTTTCACTGGAGGGCACCATAGGTTTGCTCTCCGTCTGTCCGTCCATCCCACCTGTGGTTTTTCAGACTTTTTTTCCCCCATACCCTTTAACATATTCACTGAAATTTGGTACATGGCTTTATTATGATAAGTTACAGAACAACTTCGAGTTTCAGGGCGTCTCGTCAATTTTTCACAGAGTTATGCCCTTTTTAAACTTAGAAAATGTCACATCAGTCGGGGACATGTATTGCAAAGCAATCCTCGCTCTTGTTAAAAATCTGTCATTATGCAGCAAACAAAACCTCTGAATTTCCTGATATCTGTGGAAGTTTCCGTGTCTTTCATACAATTAACAGAAATCTGATATCACCACCAATATGTCGTTTTTGCTTATCTCTGCTCCCTATTGCTCTGCCCACCTATTCACCTGCAAGGCCTATGAACTCTCAACACTAACCGGGACACAGGTGATGCTTCTGGTGGCGAGTGAGACGGGCCACGTGTACACGTTTGCGACACGCAAACTGCAGCCCATGATCACAAGTGAGAGCGGCAAGGCTCTGATCCAGACTTGCCTCAACTCTCCCGACTCTCCTCCACGGCCCAACGGTGGCAGTGACCAGCGCATGAGTGCGACTGGCTTTGAGGAAACCGAGCTATCGTATGCAATGCCCGATGGTGAGACAGCGATTGCAGAAGATAAGGTGAGTCATTGCTGGCAGGATGAAGCAAAGATTATGGTTTGCCTGGCAGAGTTCCAGAATTGTCGAGTACCACGCTGTATAACGTGTTCCATTTTAGTTGAGTCCCATTAGCTTTCCGTATTCTTCCAGCAGCAAATATAGAAATATACACATGCATTTTAAATATTTAGACATGCACAAGTCTTGGGGTATGAGAATCCACCTGTTCAACTTATCAGCCTACCAAAGAAAAGAAGAATAAAAAGGTATGCTGAGGTGGAGGGTCTGATGCAGTAGGAAAAGTGGATTAAAAAATACAGGAAGCTATTTAGCAGGAAATTATATACGGATCCAGTAAATAAAATTCACATTTTTTTTTTGCAAAGACCACTGGGTCGACAACCACCACAATTGGCACACAGACCAAGTCCGACATGGGGTTTTGTCCTCAGGGTATTTTCCTCCACCACCTCAGCCTTTAAAGATCCCTCAGACCCTGAAGATCCTTAAACCCCCTAATACCCTTAAGACTACAAAACCCTTATAATCCTTTAGACCCCAGACCCTTGAGACCCCTTTAAGACTCCATCCGTCCCTGAAACCGTGTGACTATATGTCCATTAATTATGTACTATTTGAACTTCAGTTGCACCCTGACTACATGTACATCTATTAATTACGTACTATTGAAATGTACCTCTTTAAACCTTTCGACTGTTGAGACCCTTCGACCTTTGAAAACCAATTAAGACCCCCAAGACAACTCAGACCCCCAAACCTTGAAGACCCAGAGGACCGTTTATGACCCTTAAGACCTCGAAGACCTTCAAAGACCCCTTTTACCTGTAAGACCCTTTCAACACTTTATGCACCTTTAGATCCCTTCACCCTTCAGACCCTTTATACCCTTTAGACCCCGAGAGCCTTCAGACCTTTTCACCCCTGAAGTCCCTTTCGACCTTGACACCACTTTGACCCTTCCACCCTTCAGACATATTAGACAGCTTGGACCCTCAACCATTTAGAGTTTTTGACCACTTGGACCTCTTTAGACCCTTTTTACGTGTTTGAGAGATTAGAACCTTACGACCCCTTAGACACTAACTATTGTTGGAACGTACCTTTTAGCGTTTAGACCATCTAGAACTTTTTAAGCGCACGCCACACAAACATCTTCAGTCTTCTTGCAAAGCACAGACTATACTTTTTTCTGCAAGTGATGCACAAACTCAACCCACCAAATCGAGTTTGTTGATATATCTAATACATAAAGAAAGTTTGTTTGTATGTTTGTTCGTTTATGCATTCGGACCCTGCAGGAACCAGTGCGACCAAACTTTGCATGGCTTCCTCTTTCATCACCAGAGGAAGGTCGAGGGCTGTTTGGATAAAAAAAAATTGACCCCAGATAAAACCAAATAATTGGCCTTCAGGCCAAACGGGTCTTATGCTTATACATTGCTGTGTTTTTTTTTTGCCCGGGAGCAATCGAGTAGTATGTATTGTGAAGATCTTATGTGAGGTTGCAGTGATTTGTTGTCAGCAACACAAATTTAATTAATATGGTGTTTACACGTGTGTCTGTTATTAAAAAGATTCCTTTACACAGGTTTATTACAACACCTCCTAGAGTAATATTTTTTTAATGAAGATCATATTGTTGTGGTGCCGGGTATCGGTGGCGAGCACGACCGCTAGAGGGAGCAGTAGGGTCGGCTCCACCGAACACACCGGAATTTAGGTCGTGACCCTCGGATAAGTCCAGAAGGCACGGGTCCCTTACAGGACCATGAATCGCCAATAATTTGACCGCGTGGGGTAGGGTTAATTGCCAAACTTCAATATACCTAAGTACCCACGCGGCAAAACTACCGGGGAATTCACACCCTCGACAGACCTCGAGCGGAACGAGCCGTTACCGTGCTCGAACCATGTGTAACCCGAGCGGATGGTTACCGCGGCCTGTCGGTCCAAATGAACAATTTACTGCTTCGCTATTTCTCAACACGCACCGTGCTAAGCCAATAAAAGAAATGACAGGGAACGAGCTGGGACATTCAACAAGAGGGGAATTTATTTACAATAATCGGGGGACGAGGGGAGCACCTAAGGGCAGAGTTATCCGAATATAAAAGAAATGGAAATTTATACACAAGCACTGATACAGATGCTACTTAAAGGACTGGCCCGCACCAGACACACACCCCCAAAAAGAAATGGAACCCGTCGGGTCTTTATTGATACCCCCAGCTCGGAGGGAAGGTGAGCTGGAGGTAAGAAGCTAGCTTGGACCTTCCGCCTCGTGTGGCCCTTGACGATCCGGCTCGGCGGGACTCGAACCGCAACTCGATGCCGCTACACACACTGGTACAGAGGCAGCGTCGGGCTCCAGCACGCTCCTCCGGCAAGCGACGAGACAGCGAGCGCCAGCAGACAAGACAGGCAAGCGATTCTCGGAGGGACAGACTCGCAGGCAGGCGATCCTCCGCGGGACAGGCTCAAGGAAAAAAGACCTCCAAATATATTCTCCAAATATAATTAAGAAGCTTTGTAATTCAGGGCAAGATGGAGGAGATTCCGCATGGCGCGTTGCATCATTGGAAACTTGTGAAAAAGCATAAGAATATAAATTGCATGAGAAAAGGCAATGAGTCTCTGAAAGTACCAATAAAAATGAAATGAAGAAAAGAGGAAGAAGGTCCATGTGATGTGGGACAATGTGTATTTACGAGATTTTGTTTGGTTAACTTGTATTATTAAACATGAGGATCCATTACTTTCAGACGTGTTTGTGCTTGCGCCCACTCCACATATTATATGTGGTCATGAACTAGCACTGACCCTCGCATTACTCCGCTAGTTAGGATGTACCATCTGAACATATGGCTGTTTACTCCTACCCGGTTTCCTACATACGTACTTGAACCATTAGGGACATTTGGGCTGAATTCCTACTTTGGTGCAAAGCTGACATGTTTGTGGCAATAAACAAGGAGTCCATCTTGCAGCTTGGTGGTTTTGAGTAGAAACCACAACAAAGAATACAATTTTAACTCTTACTTGGTGGTTGCCTTTCCAAACAGATCAGATTGTGATCATGTTGATCAGGGGCCAAAAGGGAGGGGTGGGGTGGGAGGTATACGGCTACGCTACCCGAGGACATTCATGGTGCCACTTTTGTTTCTATCCAGGGATTGGCTTGACTGCAGCCTCGAATAACTGGGTAGTCTTCCGGGTGTGAGACACTGTTGCGCTGCCATGTAATTATTTAGCTGAAGGACTCAGGGCCATCATGTTCCTGCATCCCCTTTTTCTCTCTTCTGTCTTGTGCCTAACCTCACAAGCCAGCATGGATGTCCCACAAGGTGTAAACATGAACAATTGCAAAATAAAATTCCAGTTAGATTTGCAAAAAATGAAAATAAAATCGTTCAAAAGTATTGGTGCTCAATTTACTAACAACTGTCTAAGTGAAACCTCGAAATCGTTTTTTGACTTTTGGGTGGTGGTTCATCACCAGGAGGTGATGCGCACAGCGCTGGTCACCGTACGCAGTGTGCCAGGAGCGTTGCAGACACCTGGCGGCACCATCTCTACTGTGCAGCTGGGCTCTAGCCCGGGATTTCCTCTCACCAACTACATGGGCTCAGTGTTGGGCCCCACCGTCGGTGGAAGCAACAACATCAACAAGAGCACTACAACACCTAACACTGCTACTATTGTGCCAAGCAGTCTGACGGTGATGCCAGGTACAATAAGTCTTGGAAAATAGTCATGTGTGTTTTATTGATTGATTGATTTTCATAGCCAAGGTGGAAGAGCTAGAACACAAAATGGATCAGGACGCAACATAACAAAAGGAACAGCAGAAGGAGAAGAGAAAAATGCCAACAGCAGGGTGGGGGTGCCCTCCCCTTTCCCACTCTCCTTCCTTTGCCACTAACCATCAGTGTTATCTTGTCTAGATCCACCCTTAATCTCTTGCACTCCATTGCAATTTTCCAAATTATGAAATTCTGTTTTTGCTGTCAACACTAAGGCAAGGGCAGCAAAGATCAAGGAAACCAGTTCTGGTGCCCCTGATTGTTCAAGTTATGATCCTATCTCTTTGTACTTGTTATGGAGAAATCGATTCTGCTCCCCATCCCTCTCTGCCATCTCCCTCTACCTGGCAGGGACCCTCTTCCCTGCAGGAACTCCAACTGTTTCACTCGGATCACTGGTACCACAGCTTGCCTTGTCCTCACAGTGTACATGCAGTGGATCTTCAACCCAGAGTGCCGCTCAGACAGTGTTCAGATTTCCAACGTCCGCTCACCAGATACTTTCAATCGGTGGGTCTCAACCTGGTATAGTTACAAGTTTTGATGACACTGTGTTGATGCTCGATTGAATTTGGTGGCACGCTACTTGCATTATGTTTCAAGGTATTCTCCAATTTTGGACAGACATTGGTCCCATCGAGGTAGAAGCTTTCCGATGCATTTGGTGTTGAATTTTTTTGGACGTGTCCGTAGCCAGCACAGAAAATCTTAAAACCTTGCTCACTAAAAACATCTTTCCCTGAAGGTACTCCTTCATATGGATGTCCGTGGTAAGCAATCATCACCATACTGTGGCATCTGATAATCTGCAAATTTCAACAAGCTTGCCATTTTTGTTGATGAAAGTCGAATCAGGTGGGGTGTGGTGGGGGTAGGGGAGGAGGAGGGCACAGTACACAGGTTGCTGCCTGCTAGTAAAATGGGTGCATCGTCCATGCACGGCATTCCACAGATGTGATGGGAAATATGTTCCTTTTCACATCTATGCCCAAGCATAGGATGTGTCATGAATCCACACCCACTAAATCGGTCTATTCCATTATACAGTATTGTATTGTATTTGACATCCAACAGGATGGTGCAGAGGTAGAGCACACTTACCTTTGAGCTGTCATGCCTGGGTTGCATTCTGGGCTGACCTATAAACTGTCATATCGATGCTTCACAGACATTGTGTTGCATCACAGTGCGCCATCCCTCCTGTTGACATAAAGCAGGGTGTCCATTCTGCTACCATTAGTTGGTGGATGTTAAAGATCCCACAGTTTGTTTTGCGAAGAGTGGGCAAGTTATCATCGGCACCCTGAACAAATTACAAATTCCTGCCACCTTCAATCGTACGTTGGGTCTGGCCTGTCAGTCGTTGAAAGACTTGGGCAAAAACACATTCGCCTGCAAATCCCACAAGAATGTAGGAAACCATGGAGGTCATAGAAGTAGATTTTATTGCATTTAGACATGTACAATAGCAAATGTAACTCTCTAATGAGCTACGATGCCTGTCTACGTAAAAGTAATTGTCCTTTTTTTTTTCTTCTGATATCAGGATTTGCTCTTCTTCCCCACACCATCCAGAAGCAAACAACATGGCTCAGCCTTTACAGACGATTCATGTGCCACCTACCTCAATGGTGCAGCAAGTCAGCAGCAGTACTACCAGCACTAGCAGTAGCATCAGCAGCAGCAGTAGCAGCAATAGCAGCACCATTGTCACGAGCAACAGTGCACCTTTTGCATTGCAGCCTCCTCCTGGCACTTTGACCCTGCAGGCAACAACACCAATACCAATCACTCTACAACCAAGCACAGGCCAGGTAAAGCTCCATCCAAGTATATGAGACGAGCTCACACGGGATCTGAGCCAGTGTAAGGATATCTATAATAATAAATGTCAGTGTGTCAGTGTGTGTGCCTCTTCCATAACTCCAAAACCATGAAACCTAGTGGCCCGAAACTTTGCAAGCATACCAAGGGAACTCCAAGGGAATGCATGAGTGAAAACTGGGTGTTTGGGTAAATTTAAACACCCCTTTTGAAGATAATTAATGGGCTTATTAAAGTAAAACAAAAAACAAGCTGACTCTTGGCTAGCCCGCGTTCACCTCACACAGGTCTTAATCTGCCATTTTGTTTTTCGGCTGAATCAAAAATGCCTTGCCTTGGAACAGCTCGTCACGGTTTCTGTACGATAGAGCTTCATACCTACGAATCACTGTATACATCGCTGATCACTGATCTTCATTCCTAAAAATCACTGTTTCCATCGCTAATCGCTTGCCAAGCCAGCCGTTCCTTATGAACTGATGTTTGTAAGCCATGGTGATAGTCGATAGCGGTGTAATTGAATTTTTTTTAACAGCAGTTGTCATTTTTGTAAATAGACAATGTTAAAGTGATAAAGTAAATGAAGTACATTTATAAACATGTGTTCCGTTGTCATAGTTAAATCTGACAAATGTTTAAAATGTAACCTTCGCTTCAGGGAGTTCTAGCTCCAGAGCGGGTACACAGGGTGGCACCCGCAGCTGGAGTTGCATTCCTCAAGGGAAGCCCATGTTAAAATCTCTTTAAAAATGGTACATGCTGTGTGAAAGCCGTATGCGGTGGTATTGCTATTATGTTTGAACGTGTTGTTTTAATGTACCCCATTTTGTTCAATCCTGTACTAATTCTGGTACATGGACCATCCCCCCCCCCCCACTTTCCCTCAAGTCCCCCAACCAAATGCAAGTGACACCCCCCCCCTTAAGTTACCAAATGCAAGGCCAGAACACCCCTTTCCCTCCCAGTTCCCCCTCCCCTCCTCGCTCCCCCATCCTCCTCGCTCCAGCGCCCCCTCCTCTTACACCCCTCCCTCCCCTCTCCTCGTTTCCTCACTCCCCTCCCTCCTCTCTCTCTCCCACCTCTCTCTCACCCCTCTTTCTCTCTCTCCCACCTCTCTCTCACCCCTCTTTTCTCTCTCCCACCTCTCTCTCACCCCTCTTTCTCTCTCCCCCTCCTCTGTTAATATTCCTGTCAGCGAAGTGACGGGTTGTATTTGCTTTATTCACGGTCAGTGACACAAAATACACCAGAATACTGAGACAGTGCTTCACTGATGAGTAATGATGAGGAGGTTCCAAGTGAGACAACTTCAAACTCGGTGATTGTGGTGACACGATATTCAATGCCATGATCCATGTAAGAATACCCTTTCACTTTTATGAGCAGGTGGAGGGGATGGGGGAGAGGAGGACAGAGAGTTGGGGTTCAGAGGGAGTCATGGCACCACATGGATAAACATGCAACGTTGATAAACAAGGATTTTAAAAAGTCAAACACCGTGATAAAATGTGATGTGAAATCCTCAGTGCTGAAGAGAAAGACAGAAGAGGGAGACAAAGAGGAAGACAAAAGAAGGAAGATAGAAGGAGAGCAATTTAAAAAGATAACAAAGAAGAAAGGAAGAAGTAGAGGAGATAAAGAAGGAAGATATAAGTCGGAAAGGAATCACAAAAATCCAGAGCAGCAGACGCTCTGCCCTCCCGTACCTGCGATCTCCCAGTCACTGTGTTGTTAATCAGTCAGTTGTCCTTACAATCTGATTCAAGATACACAATACAAGCCGATGAAACCTTTGTTCCCTGTGTGAAGCAGGTCATTGCCTAAAAATACAAAACACACAGGAAACGGCGCTCTGTGTTGAGGCACGGAGATGATTGCTCTTCTCTTATCAAAGCACCAGGTCTCCTCTGTCTCTGTCTGCTGTCTCTGTCTCTCTCTCTCTCTCTCTCTCTCTTCTCTCTCTCTCTCTCTCTCTCTCTCTCTCTCTCTCTCTCTCTTACCCCTCCCCCCCCCCCCTTTGGTATTCCTGTCAGCGAAGCGACGAGTGGTATTTGCTAGTCTATATAATAATAAAAAGAGAATGTGTGGTCAATGGTCTCTTTGTAACTCCAAGACCATGAAACCTAGCTGTCCGAAACTTAGCATGCATACTAAGGGAACTCCACAGGATTGCATGAATGAAAATTATGTATTTGGGTAAATTTAAACACCCCTTTTGAAATTAATTAACAGGGTGTTCATCATGAAAACCAAAAAAAGCCTTACCAAGATAGCGGTGCACCATCTTGGTCAGCCCGCTTTCATCTCAACGGGGTCTTAAGCCGCCATTTTGTTTCGGCCTACTCAATTATGCCTTGACTTGGAACCGTCCGCAATGGTTTCCATATGATAAAGCATTCAATTATTTTTCACTTTCTTCACTCATCATCGAATGCCTGATCTTCATACCTGCAAATCGCTGTATACATTGGTTTTCCCTCAAGTCTCGTTATCCTCTTTTGCCCCCTTTATCCTCTATCTCTTTGCTGATGACTCCACCTCTGCCGTACACCTCTCATCCCTCTGATCGCAGGCAGCCTCTTCACTCTGCAGCGTGGATAAAATCATAACTGGTCAAACACTTGGTACATGTCTTTCAATCCTAACAAATCTCACACTCTCATTATGTCTCTCCGAAAAGACCATCTGGAAACCCTCCCCCCCCCCCCCACATCTTATTTCTCAACAATCCCCTTGAAGAAGTCCTTTCATTCAAGCTTTTGGGCCTCACTATCTGCTACGATCTTTCCTGGGAAAGTCACATCTCCAAGCTGGCCCCCAAAGCCAGTCGCTGACTGGGCATCCTACGTTTCTGGTAAAACTGCCAAAATGAAGAATCACTGCTTACCTTCACTCTTTTTTCCCACCTTTGGATCAAACTCCCACATCTCTTCAATCACACTCCTCACTCGAGGTCTTCAAAACAGCTGTTCACCACCATCTAATATCTTCCCCCATCCAAAACCACAATCTTTTCTACCCCTGTTAATCCACCCCAAACCCCCACCTCCTTCATATTTCCCATTTTTTCTTCCTGAAAGTCCCTGGAGTGTCCATCTTGTTTTTTGGACCCCATGTACCTTGCCCCATCCTTCTCCCTTCCACAGATCTCCAATTGTCTCTGTTCCCCACTATTTGTGCTTCCCTCTCCCACCTCTCTGGTCTCCTGCCTTGTTATATGTTCTGTGTACTAGCTTTTGCACAAGCTTCGACATGGTATAGGAAAAAAAATTTTTGTAGGTGCTATAGCTTTCAAATTAGGAGCTTGGAGCGATGTTATCTTCTATATAAAAGCGAATGAGACGTTTGCTTGTGATGATACCCTTCTGAGCTGCAAGGTTTTTTTTGGGGGTTTCTTTTAATAAACAATGTCAAGGTTCGTATAAGAGCGAACACACAGAACATATAACAAGGGAGCATGAGACAAAAGGGGCGGGAGAGGGAAGCACAAAACAGTGGGGAACAGAGACATTAGGAGATCTGTGGAAGGGAGAGGGATGGGGTGGGGAACACGGGGTATACAACATGGACGTTACAGGGACTTTCAGGAAGGAAAGCAGGGAATTTGAAGGAGGCGGGTTTGGGGTGGATTAACGGGGGTAGAAAAGGTCGAGGATTTGGATGGGGGACGATAAGAGGTTTTGGTGAACAGCTGTTTTGAAGGCCTGGAGGGAAGAATGGGATTGAACAGAATGGGGGAGTTTATTCTCAAGGTGGGAAAAAAGAGGAATGAAAGAGTGAAGGTGAGCGAAGGTGATTCATGATTTTGGTAGTTTCACCAGAAGGGGGTTTGCTGGTGATTCTTGATTTTGGTGAGGTTATTTGCGACAAAACTTTATAGGATCACATTTCTTACCATGATGTACCTTACTAGGTATGGTTTTTAAATTCATTCTCACAATTCATAACTTGTCAACACACAAGCCACCGCTTGTCACCATCTCCAAGGGTAGATCCATATCTGCAATGCTTTATACAAAGTCCAAATTTTGTTGGATTTCAACCTGGATACCCATATAATTGTTGAGATGGTGAGCGCTGATCATCAAAATGTGGGATCAGATGTGAAAAATAACAGCCAATTAAGACGCTACAACGATCGGTAAGATCGGCGAAGAAAGAGTCACGTGGCCTCAAATGTGCAAATCGCTAATTATTCAAAAACTGTAAAACGTACAAACACCACCTGTACATAGATTTAAAAGTAATTTTACTGCTCATCCAAAAACATAAGTCTCAAGTGTGAAAGAAGAGTTTGTAGAAAAAAAAGTTACCACCTTAGCTAACTTCTTCAAATATACACTCTGTGAAAATTTCTTTGTGAGAGGAGGGGAAGTGTGGAGGTGAGAATTTGGGGGGTGGGGTAGGAGGAAGCAGGGGATGAGGGAAGGGAAGCAGTGGGAGGAGGGACCTGGCATTGTGTGTGTGTGTGTGTGTGTGTGTGTGTGTGTGTGTGTGTGTGCGCGCGTGCGTGCACGCATATGTACATGTGGTGGAAATAGCGCCACCTTTGGTGTTAGCCGGTATTACAAATAATTTTCCTTTGTCTTCTTCATCATACATTGGAACCTTCTCAAAATTATGATGTGGACAATGATATGTTGTGATGAATAATATTTCTTTCAAAAATTTAAAAGTGCATTTCCAAGAATGTGCCACAGCACATTGCCCACTTAAGGTGGGCCAACAAGGATACCCGTGCCCTCCGGGCAGGAGTGCCCACTAGTCCTCATAATTAGTTTCATGAGAACAAATTCTCTATTGTAGAACAATACCATTTTAACAATTGGATTTTTCTGGCCGACCGGGAACTAGAGGTGGAACCGTACAATCTGCGATGCAGAAATCTTTTGTTCAATGCCACTGTGGTGTCACAATTCTGGTGCTCCTGATTGTTCAAGGACACCGTTTATTTATTTAATTTATCAATTACTTCATCAAGCAGTTTAACAACGTAACAGTGACTGATTGTATGATCATTGTCATGACTCTTTTTCGAGTAAGTTATGACGATCATTTTTTTTTTTTTCAGACCTGCCTAGCAGATTGCATTGCAAATTACTAAATGGGCTTTCAAGTACTGTGCCGCACTACTTTACATCTTTGCTACGTAACTTATAATTGCGTAATTACGACACAGGAGAAGGCCATTTGACCCTTCATGCCTGTACTATATCCACATCACAGCACTCTCACCTACTGCATGCAGATAGTGTTTGCCAACTGGTACAGCTCAGACTAGATAGCTCATTGATGAGCACATTGCCCCGACTGAGGTCTGCTGCCTCTTGTAAATTTCCTTTAATTTTCCAGCAGATACCATTGCAGCAGCAGCAACAACAACAGCATCAACAACAAGCTGTAGCGCTGATGCTGCAGCCAGCAGCAACACCACTACCCACTGTGAGCCAATCAACCAGCACCACCAGCAGCAGCACAGTGACTCTTCTGGATACATCTCAAGGCGCTGGTAAACTTGGAAATGGGTGATTGATTCAAAAGCACGACTGCCAGCCTTAAAAGCCCTATCTCGCGACTGGTTTCATTATTCCTGGAGGTGCACTTATGCTGCTAATGCAGTGTTCCCATTAGGTCAAAGTGGGAATTTGTCATTTAATGGCCAGAAATGTCACGTTGAAAGGCATCCCAATATTCTGGGACAAAGTGGCTGAGGAGGAGTGGGGAGGATAGGAGGAAGAGTCTGGAAATATGCTTGCGTGTGGCGAGGGTGGAAAATTGGTGGATTGGTCATTAAAACTTTACTGGTTGATCTAAACCACTACAAGGTTAATTCACAGCATCGTGTGGGTTGGATTTTATCTTTAATCCATCCTTTGTTGCTAGTTGGGCCATATTGTGCTCAATTACCTATTGCGCACCTCACACTGTTGGTGCAATATATATCATACTATTACATGATATAAAGTAATTGTTGCAGCACTGCACCACAGTTAACAAAATAATTGCAACAGTGCAGCCAACAAGGCCTTTGTCCATAATTTAACGGAGGACTGCTCTCCGCTATCAGTTGGTGTTCCAGCATCATGTGTGTCTCTCCGAGATTCTGTGAAATCTAAACCTCTTGACATTATTTGAATCTCCCGTGATGAGGCCGAAGTACATAGTCTGTTGCTCTCGCATCACAGGCAGGTCTGTGACCTCTCCTCTGGTCAAGCTCCCTTTGCTCTCTCTCAACCCTCTAACGCTCCCTATGTACTCCAGGATGCATGCGTTCTTGCAGTAACCCCTTCCTGGTTACTGTATTTCCTTGCCTTCTCTGTTTTCTTTCCTTTTTGTTCATGCCTTTGCTTACTGCGTCCAATTGTTTCCCCCACTGTTGGTCAATATGCTCCGTTGCCATCACTTTTCCATGAGCCTCGATCTTGTCAATGAAAAAGAAAAACAGTGCGTGCCCATCTTTTCCCCAGACTGCAAAGTATCACCTGTTTTACAAAGGTGTGCAACAGGTATTTCATCCTATTTGTCATCAAGATACCAAGAAGTAAAAATCTAACTGACCTTCAG
>CM068952.1:171643630-171659371 GCA_035128595.1 Eptatretus atami | reverse complement strand
TGTGTCGGGTATTGAGGTTAAAAAAAGAACAAGTCGCTTCTACCTGCACACTCGTATCCTGCCCAACATGGCGTGGAGTCGGCTTTATTGGCCTCTGTATGTGTTTCGTGCAGCGTGGCCGGCTGACCCGTGTTCCGGCCTGAAAAACACCATTCGGCAGCCTCTTAAGAGTAGTATTGCAGGCCTTTCTACATGCAAAACCGGCAAATCTCCCAGACATCGCGAAGCTCGAGTCGACAATCCCGCATGGCCAAGCGCAACATCAACTCGCCGCCACTGCCGGTTTCGTGCTCGAGCCGGGAACGAGATCTCTGAGCTACAGAATCCCTCACCGCGGCGCTGCCGCGCGGAACTCCAACGGGCGCACGTGGCTGGATTTAACCTCCAGGAATAATCAGAAAAGATAGAAAGAGTGGGGATAAATGAAGGAAAAAAATTATTTAAGCCAACCCTAGCTATACTCAATCGCAAACGGCCTCCCTTGGGTTGTCCCGCGCAACAAAAGGAAAGGGGACTATCGACACGTACCAATAATGAAATAACTGTCTTGGACACCTATCTTGTAGTGCATTGCGGTTCTGAGAACTGCAACAATAAATATAGTATATATATATATATAATATGGTTACGGTTCGAGGAAGCCGATGCAATCAACATAACAGTTGTCCCGAAGTCAGCTTATCCGTAAGTATAGGTGTAAGAGAAACCCCGCCTTGTGTGAGTGGGGAAAATCCAACGGGGTGCGTTGCGATGTTTTTAGTTAGATAATAAATCTTTATATCCCCTCCCATTAGAACCAACAAGTACCTCCCTCTCGCATGGGCTGAACAAAACGTTGTTCGCCTACTCGCTCCACCGGCCGACTCGCTGTCGATGGCAAAATCCTCTTGCAAGTAGTTCCTTTCTTGCGAGTCCTGCATGGGAGTGGCGGGCCTCCGGTAGCGCAAAAAACCCCTCCAGAAAGGCCGCCCCATGGAAGCCCCGTCCAAGTCTGGGTGAAAGCAGTGACGTCGGCTTCACCACCCACCCTGCTGAGGGCGACCTATACATACGACAACCACCTCAGGGTAGGGGCTGAGAGAGTCGAGGGTTTTGTTGGTTGATGCTGAGAGAGTCGGAGGGTTCGTTGGTTTGGCTGAGAGAGTGGAGGATTGTTGGTTGGCTGAAGAGAGTCCGAGGGTTCGTTGGTGGAGTGCTGAAGGGGAAGCAACATGAGCTGGAAAGTGATCGTCCCTGGTGAGCTGGAAAGTGAGATTCGTCTTGGATGAGTGACCCTGATCCCTGCCTCGAATCCGCTCTACTCGAACCCGGCTTCTTCGCTGACACGCGTCCTCTCACGCGGGCGGTGCCGTGGAACCGAGCCGCAACGACCATTGCCAGGTCCGCACACGGAGCATTCGTTGCCCGCCGGAACTCCCAGGTACCTGAGAACGCGACCTCAACTCCCTGCCTCCCTTGGCGAAAAAGCCTTTGCCCATTCAACTGCGTTTTATTTTGTTCCGAGTGTGTTCTGAATGTGTGCCGCCGTCTTTAAGTGGAAATGTATAAGTTATTCGAACCTTGCAAAACTTGCCTGTTATTATTCCGCGACAAGTCTACTCTGTGTCTGCTTTATAATCTGTATTGTCGCACTACATTCTCAATCTTCCCCTGCAAACACCGCAATAAACCTGTTCCTTTACCACATAACTTCCTCAGCTTTATGTAATAAAATTATTGCGTAAGAAATGTTCCCAGTTCATTTTGTCTGTTCCTCCATTGGTCCGCATGGTTGGTCTAATGTTTTTAGCCGGTCTTTAACCCCGATAATGCTGTTCATTCAACAAAAAAAATACTAGGCGGTACTCCTTGGTAGTTCCGCTCGGGCTGCAGTCCGACCGGAAAATGGTGATGGTTATTGGAGATGGTAAGAGTGATCCGATCCGGAAGGCGTACCGAGGCGTTTGGTTCCCGTACGACACTGCGGGTTATAGGTAAATGGTCAGACAAAATAGACTCTACGCTACGGGGGAGATAATTGGCGTCCACGTCGGTTAAAGCGAAACCCGCCGCCTCACGGAGTGTCCGTGAGCACGGCTACATTCCGGAAGTCCTCTGGTGGAGACGACATAACTCCCCCACCTTAGCGGTCGTGTTCTTCGCCACCGGGAACCCCGCCCGCAACAAATATATATATATATTTTTATCAAGAAAATTTCATTACTTCTAAACAGCAGGCTCAACAAACATTTAATAAGTCTGGTTTTGTGAGAAACTCCACCACATAAACGTCTCCAACTTGGTGTTTTGCAAACAAAAGTAAAATAACAAGCGTACATACGTAACGCAGACAAGGTCTGGTCGGAACAGGCAGAGGATGGGCTTCGTTCATAGCAACGCACGGACCGACGCAATCCTACACCCAAGGGACGGGCTGGGTGACCTCCGCCACGACCACTGAAGGCAAACAGGTGCACAAATCAAACAACTCTCACTATACTCGAGAAAAAGAAAACCAACAAGTTCAACCGATCCACAATGCTCTTGTTTCTGATAAATTATTTAACATATTACAGATATTTTGGGTTGGAATGAAACCTGTATTGTTCCAAACACCCGCTACAGAGTACTTGCTCCTCTCTATCTTTCGGGGTGTATGTCACTTGCACAGACTAACTGGGTGTATCAATGTTTCCTCGTCAATCAAGGAACAAGATAAAATGAAAAACTAGTGTAGTCTGAATGTGAAGCTTGGTCAGTCTTCGGCAGCAGCAGGTAGAAAAATGGATGGAATCCACAGAACGCTGATCAAAGGTATTTTGCAACGCAAGGAATGTTGGGTGTTACGTTTCCGTCGGAAAGAAATGTTTTTTTGATTATCAGTCAAGACTCGTGGAAAGACAGAAAACGAATGTAACAAGAACAAAGAACATAGTGGAAAATGGGGAAACACACCCGAGCGGGGTAGAGGGCACGCGGAAGCAGAATGAGTGGGGAGAATAAGATCAAAGGTATGCGGGAGGAGGACAACAGAGGTGAAACATAGCTGGACACCCGGTTTAAAACAGTGCAAGAAGAGGAAGACAAAGCTGGGACGAAACAGAAATGAAACCAAAAACTAAAAAGATGGCGAAGGGAGAGGGAGAAAAATATAATCACCTGGAAAGGAACGAGTGGCTGGGAGGGTTAATGAGGGTAAAAAAAAGAATCATGGTAATGGGGGGTACCTGAGGTGATAGCAAATAGTCATCTTGAAGCCCTGCAGGAAAGAGAAGGGTTGAACAAGACTGGGGAGAATAAATTGGTTTCTGGCTTGTGTCTTCTCTTGAAGCTCATCTGGTGTCGATGGTATGGAGCGTTTCAGTACGGTATACATGAATAGAGTGTATGACAACTACAGATACCGCGGGTGACAAAAGAGATAATAAATGCACATATCAAATGTGCCCTGACATGTCCCGGAAACCAACTACCACCTTTTCCCTCTCAAATTAATTAATAACATTGAACGATTTTCTATATTTCACACTTTTTCTCTGAAGACTTGCAATCTATGGCTGCATGAAGGTCAGGTTATCCACCGAAATGCGTATATGATATTTTGGAATTGATCACAAATTGGTGTCAGGTTGCAACATTACTTAATGCTGACTGTGCCATTGATTGCAGTGCCCCTACACTTTGGAATTGGCCAGGGGACACAAAGCAGTAATAGCATCTTTTCAAGAAGCCACTGTGGGATCGACATCCACAAAGAATGCCAAGTAAACAAAGCCTGGCTTAACAATCCCGTGAAGGACGGCGTTCTTATTTAAATGTCACGGCCTGCTGTGAAAATACATTAGGATCGATTTGTAGGCAGTTGTGAATCAAACCCAGACTAGACAGCTCAATCAGGCGAGTGCACTACCTCGGAATCTATACCACTGCTTAAAGGTACAGCATTGTTTTTTTGTTCATGTTGCAAGTGCATGAATTCAATTTTATTCTCCTGGAAGCAAGCGAAGGCTCATGGAAGGGCAAGTAAATTGGCAGTGGGGTAGCGGGGCAAAACAATTGGGCACAGCCATAAGAACAGATATGACAAACAGCAATGGGTAAAAGGTCAGGGGATAAGATGGTGGATGAAACATGAGGGTTGACGTGCACATACGCCGTGCTTGAGCTCTGGAAAGGAAAGAGGGGTGAGACCAAAAACAGCCTCAAGGAAGGTTGTTCCATAACTAATAAACGAGGAAACAAAAAAAGCGAGTTTTTTTTGAGGTGTGCAGAATATCATGGATATGGGAAAGATTAACAAGGAGGGGGTTAACGGAAATCAGCCATTCTGAGGAGAATGAGGGGGAGTTGGGAATGGAGAGGCAGAGGAGCAATATCAGAGAAAGATGGTGAAAACAAAGACGACCTACCTTTTGTGAGAGCAACAGATCCGCTTGTGCTTCGGTCTCATACAGAACGTCCAGGAGAGAGAGAGAGATGGGATGCTGGAACACCAAGCCTAAATAGGGAAGAGATACTCCAGTTGAGCCTGTGCACAAAAGGTTTGCAAACAAGGGAGTATACTCTGAATTTTCCAAAAGAAAGTCTTGGATCGACGGAGAAATGTCCAGTCTGTCCGGCTTTGGAGGCCAACTTGCGATACTATTTGCCTAGGAAAGGCAGGCTGATGGTGAGCCGACAAGTTCAAGAGACTGAAGCTCTTCCAGTAGATGACCTAACAGAATAGATAGGTGGGTTAGTTTGATGATCATGTCCGCAACGAAGAGGATGAGAACTGGGCTGGCAGGAATGGCCTAAGAGGCACGCAAACACACCTCTAAGCTGTCTGCCGGTTAAATCTCGTCCAGCTACAAACTTTCATCCCGGTGTTTCACAGGCAGGGAGAATTCGTCATATGTGTGTGCCACTCCACCCACAGATGGACATTACACAGCCCCATCACATTTCCTGCATTCATTGGAGATTGTTAATAGGACCCTACGAGTCCTTCACGAAGAGTGGGCGAGCTATTGCCGGCAACCCCAGCCAAATCCGCCCCAAAATACTTCTGGGAAGGGCACCACCCAATAAAAAAACCCTTGTGAGGAAAGCTGCTCAAGTGACCACAGCCAAGAGATGAGAGGGTGGAGACTGTGAGATTTTCCAGGATTAAAAGACAATGTCCATATCAGAGGCCAGATCTAAATCATCTCAGATCACAGAGTGACAAACTGCTGTCTGCCCAGCGGAAGGGATGGGGGCACTGTGCGACACAATTGGAGATGTCTGCAAAATGGAAGAGAGGTTTTTCCGAGAGCAGTCCTTATGTGGAATTGCCGAAGACATGTTTGAAAGCTTAGAAGACTGAAAAGAGTAATTTCAGGGAATAATAAAGCCTGCCACAATCATCGACCAGCATTCCATAAATAATGTTTCTTCGACCACGAACTACGACGACTAATGCTTGCGCTTTAAATGCCCTCAAGTTATATCCTTATTTGCTTCATGGTTGGCTGGAGACGAGATTACAAGTTCCACGAACCGACTGGCCAGGTCCGAACATGCGCACGGAGCTGATGCGGGCAGGGAATTAGTAAATTCGTTCAGGGTGCCGGCACATAAACTAATCTACTCCCCTTCACAAAAGCACGGTGGGTCTTTAACGGCCACCAAACTAAATGCTGGCAGATGGGATGCCCAGTTTTAGCTTCATCCGAGGAACGTCACAAGCTGTCGTTACAACTCCCTGCCTGCAAAGCACCAATTCAACATTCATAGTTCGGTCAAACTAATATAATGAAAACCTCAGACAATACAGCTCAAAGCTAAAATGTTCTACCTGCTGAGCATCCTGCTGCCAAAACGTCGAAGGTTATACCTTGTAATCTTGGTTTTTTTAACTGTGAAACAACATTTTTGTAACGCTAAGGTGTGGTTGGGGTTTCTCAATGACCGTGGCAAAAAAACAAAGACAAAAACGGCAAGAAGAAGAAGAAAGAAGAGAAGAAAAGAAAGAAGTAAGCAACCGAAACAAATCAAATAATTAAATAAATAAATTAATTTATTCTCAATACTAAGACCTGAAACCTATTTTGTGAAAATTGAGTCAAAATCATACAAGCCCTCAACATCAGCTTCCTCCTATGCCAATGCAAACGTCCCTGTCATGGATCCTTTGTCTGGCCTGAAGTCCCAACGGCTTCTGGGAAGAAGAAAGGAAGGAGAAAAAATCTTTTGAAACAATGACAGACATTTACATCATTGAAGCAGTTTAGTCATCAATTTTGTTTCTTGGCCAAGTTCCTGTGTTCTCACTGATTCTTTATGAGGTTCAAGGTTCCTTGAATGTACAGTCAATTCAAAATCTAACTCGAGCGAAGTCGATGCGTCGACATCGGAAAGCCCACCCTTCCCCTAAGCAAAGTTGAAAAGATGGCAAAAAAAGTCCAACCAGGAACTGAAACCCAATAACAAATTTTGAGTTTTTAAAAAGCTTGTCTCTCCTCCCCCCCCCCCCCCCCCGCGTTTTGACTCGTGACCCCCCAAAGTCCCCACCCACTAGGCACAAACCAGAATGGCAAATCCCAATATCGTTACATATTTCATGCGTCCCCAACGTTGATTGCATATACACGCACAAAAGTTCATTAAAATTATTTTATTAAAATGTGCCCGTCATTGCATTTTTGGTAATTGGACCTTTTTGACCCATCGCCAGGGGGGCGGGGCCAAAAAATACTGCTCTTGCATATTCTTACCATGTGGTGATCATAACTACCAGGTTTCGTGAAATTCGGCACAACGTTTAAGAGGAGATAGCGAGACGGAAAGAGCAGACAGACAGAACTAGCCGGTAGGTGACTAGTGGGTGCGCAATACCCCATTTACTCTCAGTCCACAGTTTTCTCCGGGCTGAAATTTTTGACAAGGGTTATTCCAAAAGCGCCCAGCTCGATTTTGATTTTCGAAAAATGATAATATATATATAAATATTTTTTCGGCATTGTTTTCAAAAAAAATTTCAAGTCCGTTGCTAGGCACGGTCGGCGTCCATACAACGGTGCCTGCAAAAGCAACCCTAGATCCGGTATGAATCTACCTGTCCAGTGTTCATCAAAACGGTTGCTCCCTGGCTCGCAGCTGTCCATTACACTACACAACAGACCAGATCATCCTACAGCAGACGGAAAACCTGAGACTAAGGTAGTCCTATGACCCACCCAACAGACGACAAAGCGATTACAATATCCACCGTTTTTCCAAAAAGCAATGGGGAAAATTTATCAATTCATTAATTCTCATGCAAGAGGTCCTGGAATCATCAATGGAGCCACTGCCACTGAGCAGTAACCGTCTCCCTCAATCCGACATGCTCTCAGCCCGTTTAAACGCAGTCCTCTGCGACACATTCTTGAATATAGGTCTACCAAGATCACAAGCCACCCACCCCACCCAGACCCTCTACCTGGGGGGTTACTGTGCTGTTGTGTCTCCTGCTCCCCTCCTCTTCTGCCGTTTTGTCCAACTGTGGCCCTCTCGTAGTTGCCTTTCTTTACCCGCCCTACCAATGCTCTTCCAGAGTTTTACAGATCATAACTATAAGAGAGATTTGCTGCCTGTGGTGACCATTTTTCTCAGAGATGCACAATTGAAGGTTGCGCCTCTAATGTCACCAACACCAGCCCAGGGACAGGCGGTGGGTCCGGTCATACGTAACCTGTGCGGTACGTAACCTCCAAAGCCAGCCGAAAACCAGAAATATGATCCCTGGGACAGACAATTTATGCCTCATGTGACACGGCTTCGGAAGGTTGCCTGCCGGCATTGACTCGATCATCGAACACACCAGTGGTCGCAGTTCCTGAACTTGGTCAGTTTACTGTCAATGACAACCACACCGTACACTAGTGAAATCTGAAACAGACATGAGAACAACCCCACATGAAGTTGAGTAAAGAAAAATTATTGAAACCACTCCCCAAGGACTGCCGGCCGGTGTTGCACACCGGATCCGAGCTCAACCTGCCACGATAATCGATCACAACCCACAGAAGGTCATTCTAACAACCAAATTATTACTTGGTATCAAGATGAACAACCGACCACTTAGTGATTTTAAATATTAGGGATAAAAATTTCTTCCAACCATTTTCACTTCCAAAAGCACCAAGTGTTCACGGTGCTCCATGACAGAGCTGTTTATAATACCAAACAAGTGGACATTTTAAATACTTAATGTGTATCCCCTTCTTGGTTGCAGCCATGTGCCCCCTGCGACTCCACTCTAATGACCTGCGTCCATGAGCTGGTCCTTTGGAGAGAAAACATGTCTCAGCACGCCCAGAAATAATGTTGTGATACGACAAGATATTCCTTTGTATAAGACTTTTTGGGGGCTGCATCGTTCCGCGACAGCTGGTACTGCCCAATTAAGGGTATCTATTTATGGCTCAGCTATGAGTAATTTGAGAACTAAGAAACCACCTGCTCCTTCGACATTGGCAGTCGTTCCCCACCCTCGCAGGTAGGGGAGGGGTGTACCCCACTGACCCTGGGTACGACCAACAACGTTGCAGATTGCGTGAGATTGGGCCAGCCCTGTTTTGCTCCCTGGCAAAGTGCAAGGAGCATTACGTTTGGGTGTCCGTCCCGGCATAACGTCGTCCGTACTAAAGTTTCCTGTTTCCTGCAACCGCTATCAAATTGACCCAAAATTTTTGCATCGGTGTGACAACCATGGAGAATTTTACATATAATTATACTCATAAGGCCACTGTGGTGTGCAGCCATGTGGAAAAAGGAAAAACTTTGGATCCTCTGTACTCTGAACCGCTCCGGAAAACATTGAAACTGAGCAAATGAAACAACGTGATTTTTTTTATAAGTCACACGGGGCTTGTTATGGACGTCATATGCATACGTCGAATGTTATCCGATCGTATGAAAATTTTGAAGGGTTATCCAGCTAAATTGCGATGGCGGTGGGGGGGGAAATGGAGACATCATTGTCACGTGGGGCTGCCAAATGTTTTTAAACTAAAACTCAAAAATCTTCTCTCCGAACGGCTGACAAGATGAGGGAATTTTACAAGTATACGCCCAGCTATGGCGGAACAAAAGTTCCTCACGATGACGCAAGTCACATGTTGCAGCGTGAATTTTTGAAGAAAACCTAAAAATCCCTTCTCGAGAAACGGCTCAACATCGAGGGGAAACTTCCACGCCCATGTCCCCAAGCCTTGGGATACCAGGGTGCTCACGATAGTATGGCTTTAACTGTCTGGCAGCATATTGGATGAATGAAAATCTTGGAAATTTTTTTCTCTTGAACCACTCACAACTCGATGTAACATCACAATTATGATTCATAGCTTCTTCTCTTCGGCTTGCTCCGTAGGGGTCGCCACGCGGATCATCCGTAATGATCGGCAAGTGATTTGGCAACAGGTTTTACGCCGATCCCTTCCTGACGCAACCCTGGCGTCTTACGACAACAGGGCATATGACACCTATCTACCGGGGCAACCATTATGAATCAGTATCATGGGGATAATGCTCACGAAAAATATTCCACCAAAATAAGTGACCACATATCGTATTCGTTGTGTGTCCTGTGTCCTGTCCTGTCTGTCTGTCTGTGTAAGGAGCATTAGCTCCGTGGGTTTGATCCGAATCCTGATAAAAATTGGTGGGAGGTTTATATCAATGATCCAGTTGTGTTTCCTGAATTGGCGTGGTCGCATTGGGCGGAGCCACCCCAAAAACCAACATGGGTTTTAGGTGGTAGCCCGATTCACATTTGCATCTTCATCCTAGGTGTCGAATCTGCACAGGGGTTTCGGTATTTGGTTAGCCCAATGGCAGCTGCATAGCCCCACGGAGCCTCGAATTATTTCATTTTTGTCTCAAAGGTCAAGGTCACAAGCAACGAACTTAGAAAATTTTGACCTTGTGTTTAAAAGGGGGTAGCCGATTTCAATAGCATCTTCTCTAGGGGTTGTCCGAATCTACAGGGGTTCAGTATTGGTGCCCATGGCAGCTGCATAGCCCACGACCGATTTTTCATTTTTGTCTCAAGGTCTTAGGTCACAAGGTCCACGAAACTTAGAAAAATTGGCGAATTGACGTAAAAATATCTTCCGAGGGGTTCGCCGAATCTGGCTGAGTTCGGATTGTTAGCCCAGGCAACCTGCAAATAAGCCACACGGAGCCTCGATTTTCATTTTCGTCCAAAGTCAGTCACAACAAGTCACGACTTAGAAATTCGATTTTGATATAAATCATAACGACCGCCAACTTGAGACTCTGGAATGACAAATATTTTTTATTGCTATCTTGAGGTCATCCCACTAAAGAATATGACCATTTTGCTCTATCCTCGACACCTTCCGTGGCCCTCCCTTCCAAGTGTTTTACGCTGACTTATCAAATATGATAACCTGAGGAGTCGAAATGCCAAATACAGCTATATGAACGTATATTCTGGCATGTCAGAGGAAGTTTTTGCACCAAGGTCATATCCTTGACCTTGACCTTTAAAGTTCACAAAGGTCAAATTTTCTAAAGTTGTGGGATCGAACCCGGGTTTTCGACCTCTTCGACAACTAAACTCCCAATAAGCTATAGCACGATCCTGTTTCCTATTTTAAGTCCACGAACATTGTTTTGACGTTATGGTTATGCATAAGGTCAAAATTTTAAAGTGGTTGACGAAACGGTTTTCGCATCATTTTCAGCTAAATAACTGTCACCGACTCACTCATTGTGATCATTTTTATAACTTGGTCAAGACATTTATCACTATTGTCGTCATCCTGACTTCTGAAACATCTTACATCGTAAAGTAACCCCGCTCGTCCAATCGCGTCCTCAGACTGTATGTCTTAAATTCAACCTGAACGGACGCATGGTTCTGGCACCAAATATTTAATCATTTTGAATCCTGGGTTCCGGGATAAATCAAACGGTACAATAAGTAAATGATGTAATAAATTTGGCAGGCATATCGGGACGTCAACACTTCAAAGAGTGCCCCGCTAAGTTTCTATATTTTGGAAAACTGGTACATACATATAGCTTATCATACATCCAAAATCAGAATGTTGCCTTATTAATATAGCAGGATAGGAAAAGGGTTAATAAGGGGAGGGGGGGAAAAAGTAAGAGGTTTGGAGGATGGTGGAGGGGCTGTTTCAGAATCGATGGGAGAGATAAGAATGAGGGGCGGGCTATGTAATGAATGAATAAAATAGGCAACGTAAAATTAAGGTCCTCATAATTAATTATCTTGAATTGAAATCTCCAAAGCAAGGCTGAGCCACTAAATGTAGGGGCTAATATTATTTATATAAATAATATATTTATTTTTATATTTTTTATATATATTTATTTATAAATATATATTATATATATATTTGTGATATATTAATTTATTAGAAATTTTATTTATTATATTTATAATACTTTTATTTATATTATTTTTATATTTATATATATAGTTTATATATATTATTTATATTGTTACGGAAATGCCCATTGGACCTATAAATATAGGTTAGCTCAGAATCCCCATTAAATGCGTTTACTAGGTTTTTTGTAAAGTGTGCTTATATTTCGGGGGTGTAAAAGCTGTTTTATTGTTGTGCGTTGGTGGTGAACGAGAGATCCCTCTTATTCCCACCCAATCCTGGGATGGCCCTCCCATCGTCTGAGGGGGTGTGGCCTGGAGGAGAGGGTGTGGCTAGAAGGTGAGGAAGTGACGGCGAAGGGGAGGAGTTGGTCCGGGTTTTCGTCCGGAGAGAGGCGGGCTCGTGTCTCGAGCGAGCAAGAGATGAGAAGAAATACTGAAGGCTTCGTATAAAAGGTTGAAGTGTGTGGAATATCCACTCCTCCGCCAGCGTGCTCTGTATTCAAAGCGAGCGAACGATAAGGAATTGAGTTTTGAGAAACGGCGTGGGCTTTTGGGGGCTGCCTGCACGTCAAGGATCGCCTGAGAGGCGCAAGCCGTGCTTTCGGAGGCGAGATAAGAATAAGGAAGGCGTGGGGATCGGCCGGAGATAACCTGAAACCGGAAGGTCGAGTCTGCCATCGCCGAGAAAGAAAAGGGATATCGACAGAGAGAGACTGAGAGACGAGAGCGAAAGTCAGCTTCGAAGGCGGGATGCAGGAGAGGAGAACGCGGAAGCCTCCGTACTAACACCTCACGGCCCGACAACGTTTGTGATCCCCGTGCGGATCCGGCAACCTTGGTGTGATTTGGCCTTGCTTCGTGACGGGCCAGGCCCTGGATTTGTATGCTGAACCTGGATAAGAGAGATCGGCTGAGGCCCAGTCTTGATCTGCGGTGCTTGTGCCGTCGACATTAAACGTGGGGCCAAGACGTGCGAAGACCGCGTCGTGAGGGTCTGTGCTGATCAAAAGGAAAACGCCGAAATTTCAACCGCGCGCGTGGTTCAGCTGGGAGTTCGAATCCGTGGACACCGCCTGTGGTGAGCGCATTCTGCTTTTTGACATCTTTCGTGTCCTCTCTGTCCATTACTCACCAAGTACTTTCTCTGCCTTGTCGTTGCATGCATGCTGTTTGTTCTTTGTCCACCGGTTATGTAAAAAGGCATATTTCGGTAGCGACCCCTCAAAACCTGTAACCGTGGTCCCTAAGTTAAGGAACGGGTTTGAATGACTTGTTAAGAAATAGACATTGTCGTGAATTTTGCTTGTGTTGTGAAATACCCGATGTTCCCCAATAATCTGTTATCCGTATGAAAGTGCCGCTATGATAATTGTGTCGCGTTCGGGAACGACCGTCGATGGCATCATAAAACCAAAGATGGTTACAGACTGGAAAACGCTCCGGCATCGTGACTACAACCAGTCTGTAAAACCCGGGTGTCATTTCCCAACTTGGCGAGTACAGGTAGTTGGTAATCCTAGGATTGAAGGCGCGTGACTCCATCGCCTGTGGCTGACCGGCCGCGTATAGATCCCGAAGGAGGACGTCGCAGTGGGGTGAGAATCCCTCCGTTAACGCTGAACTCGTTAACATATATATATATATATTTGTATATAATATACTTTCATTAATTTTATATATATATACTATAATTTATATATAATTTGTTTAATATTTTGTTTTATAAAAAATTTATTTATATATATTTATTTATATATATTTATTCCTCCCTTTCTTCTTTCGGCTGCTTCTCCTTAGTGGGTCGCACCGCGGATCTCCGTTAGATCCGCATTACTGATTTGGCATAGGTTTTACGCCGATGCCTTCTTCCGACGCAACCCTGGTGCCTCCTTACGACACAGGGTATAAGGATTGTGGTTTCCTCACGCATTCCGGGGCTGCCCTAACACCTCTCAGCGGGCCCAGGCAGAGCTCCGTCTCGTAACGATCCTGCCAACCGTATAGCCTCCGAGGAGACCGAATAACAGGGCCGCCACACGCCCGGTAATATTATTTATTTATTATAAGTAGAAAATATTATTTATAATATATTTATTTATATATAATATATAATATAAATATATATTATTTATTTATTATTATATATTTTGATATATTTAGTTTGAATCTGCCATGAGCTTCATACGTTAACTACGTGGCACATGAGAGATAAGACACAACAACAACAACACAATACCCCTGATCGATTTGGGAATTCCGTGTCGTGGCTGATGACCCTTTTGCTTCCGTTTTTTTAACCGTGCGGTGTAATAAACACGATTGGGTTTATTCTGATCGTGTAATATTACTGTAAACGCTGCACAGAGAGAATAGGAAACACAACAACAACAAACACACATCCATGCAGATTGGAAAATCCTGTGGGGTTGCTATGACCTTTGCTTCTTGTTTTTTTTTTTTTGCTTCTAGTTATTTTTGTTTCCGGTTTTTGGTCGATGGGGATACTGACTGCATGCCCGGGAGAGAAAGGCATTCGTCCGAAGACAAATGATGACCCAAAATAACAGTCAAAGACATGGTGTATATTTCTTCCAGCTGAATTTTAATAAGATATCTCCCGGCATCAATCAAAAATAATTTTTAATATCATGATTTGCTTTGATGCTGATCTGCCCATCCAAGGCCCGAAAGTACCCGAAATGCGATAAGCAGTTGTACAAGTTATAGGTAAAGGTCAGAGCGAATGTAAACATACTACGTCGCTTCTAGTATTTAATTTTTTTTAGAATGAGATCCTTTCCTAGGCGGTTAATGGCGTGTGAAGTAAATGTTGAGGAATTTTTTTTCAGATGAGATCTGTTCTATGGCGTGTAGTTGTGTTGTCTGAAGGTCAGTTGAGGTTTGATAGGTAAAGATCAGAACGAAAGTAGAAGAATCTACGTTCGCTTCTGAGGCTGCCCGTATTACCATATTAGCTGATCGCAGTGAGCTTCATACTAACAGCGTGCACATGGAGGAATAGGAAAACAACAACAACACACAATTTACCCCTGCGCAATTTGGAATCCGTGTCCGTTGGCTATGACCCTTTTTGCTTCCATGTTGTTTTAAACGCTGTCGGTGTAATAACACATTTGGGTTTTATTTCTATCTTGTGAACTATTACTTAACTTGCGGCTACATGAGAGAATAGGAAACAACCAACAACACAATTCCATGGCAATTGTGAATCCGTTCGTTGGCTATTGAACCTTTTGGCTTCCCGTTTTTTGCCTTGCTTCCGGTTATTTTTTTTGTTTCCGGTTTTTGTCAATGGGAATGCGTGGATGATGCTTGCCGGAGAATAAAAGGCAGTCGTCGAGGACAATGAAAGACCCAAAATAAACTGACATAGTGTAATGTATTTCGCTCCACTGATTTTAATAGATATCTCCCGCTCAATAAAAATAATTTTTAATCGTGATACAAATATTGATTCGCTGATTCCCGAATCCAGTCGCCTGAAGTAAATAATTGCGTATACAGTTGTGAACAAGGTTATAGGTAAAGTCAGAAGGCGAATGTAGAAGAATTCACGTTCAATCTGTATTGAATTTTTTATATAAAGAATAGTATTCCTGTTCTTGGCGGTGTAGTTTGTTCTTGTGAAGGTAAATGTGACGCGTAATATTATTTTTTTTAGATGTGAGATTCTGTTCTAGGGCGGTAGTTTCTGTGAAGGTACAATGTTGAGTGTTTTTTTTTTTCCCAGATGTGAGGAATCCTGTTCTTCAGCGGTGGTAGTTGTTTGTTTTGTAAGGTAAGTTAGGATATATGTAATTTCACAGATGAGATCCTGTTCTGAAGCGGTGTGTGTTGTTGTGAATGGTATGTTTGGAAGGTAATTGAGGTAATATTATTTTTTTTAGATGAGAATCCTGTTTCTAGCGGTGTAGTTGTCGTTGCTGTAAGTAATGTTCGAGGACTTTTTTTTTTTTCAGATGAGATCCTGTTTGAGGCGTGTAGTTGTTGTGAAGTGTAGATGTTGAGGTATAGAAAATAACTGTTCTTAGAGGCGTGTAGTTTCGTGTGAATGGTAATTTGAAGGTAATTATTATTTTTTAGATGAAGATCCCTGTTCTAAGGCGTGAGTCGTTGTGAAGGTAAAGTAGGTATAAATTATTTTTAGAATGAAGGTCCTGTTCCTACGGCGGGGTAGTTGTCCGTTGTGAAAGATAATGTTGAGGATTTGTTTTTTCAGATGAAGATCCTGTCCGCAGGCGGTGTTGTGGTTGTGAAGGTAATTTGAGGCTAATGATTTATTTTTTCAGATGAGATCCTGTTAGGCGGGTAAGTTGTGTGAAGGTAATGTTGAGCGTATATTTTATTTTTTC
>CM068952.1:171631813-171642015 GCA_035128595.1 Eptatretus atami | reverse complement strand
TTCCGCTCGGCTGCATCCGATCCGGAAAGGTGATTGGTAGTTGGTAGATGGTAGAGTGATCCGGATCGGGCAAGGCGTACCGAGGGCGTGGTTCCCCGGTAGACGACACCGCGTGGTTAATTAGGTAAATTGGTTCTAGACAAAAAGACTCTACGCTACGCGGTGGAGATATTGGCGTCCACGGTCGGTTAAGCGACCCGCCGCCTCACGGAGTTGTCCGTGAGCGACGGCCTACAATTCCGGGAGTCTGGTGGGAGACGACATAACTTCCCCCACCTAGCGGTCGTTCTCGCCACCGGACCCCGGCCCGCAACAATATATATATATATATTTTTATCAGGAAAATTCATTACTTCTACAGCAGGCTCACAAACATTTATAAGCTGGTTTTGTGAGAAACCCACTCAACATAAAGTCTCCAACTTGGTGTTTTGCAACAAAAGTAATAACACAGCTGTACAACGTACGCAGACCAGGCTCTGGTCGGAACAGGCAGAGGATGGGCTTGTTCATAGCAACGGCACGGCCGATCTCATATCCTACACCCAAGGAGGGCTGGGTGACCTCCGCCACGACCACTGGAAGGCAAACGGTGCACAATCACACAAGCTCTCCACTATACTCGAGAAAAGAAAACCCAACAAGTTCAACCGATCCACAATGCTCATTGTTTTTTGATGAATTATTTAAATATTACAGATATTTTGGGTTGGAATGAAACCTGTATTTGTTCTCAAACACCGCTTACAGAGTACTTGCTCCTTCTCTATCTTTCGGGTGTATGTCACTTGCACAGACTAATTGGGTGTATCAATGTTTTCCTCCAATCAAGAATCAAGATAAAATGGAAAACTAGTGTAGTCTGAATTGTGAAGGCTTGTGTCAGTCTTCGGCAGCAGACAGGTAGAACAATGGATGGAATCAACAGAACGCTGATCAAAGTCTATTTGCCAAGCAAGGATGTTTCGGGTGTTAACGTTTCGTCGGAAGAAATGTTTTTTGATTACAGTCAAGACTCGTGGAAGAGCTAGAACACAGAATGTAACAGAACAAGAACATAGTGGAAATGGGGGAAACACACCAACAGCGGGGTAGAGGGGCACGGGAAGCAGAATGATGTGGGGAGGAATAAGATCAAAGGTATGGGGAGGAGGACAACAGGAGGTGAACAAGCTGGACACCCGGTTAAACAGTGCAAGAAGAGGAAGACCAAACTGAGGACGAAACAGAAATGGAACCAAAAACTAAAAAGATGGCGAAGAGGAGAGGGGAGAAAATATAATCACCTGGAAAGGAACGAGTGTGCTTGGGGAGGGTTAATGAGGGTAAAAAAAGATCATGGGTATGGGTGGGGGATGACCTGAGGTGATAGCAAATAGTCATCTTGAAGCCCTGCAGGGAAGAGAAGGGTTGAACAAGACTTGGGAGATAAATTGGTTTCTGGCTTGTGGTCTTCTCTGAGCCTCAATCTGGTGTAAATGGGTATGGAACGCGTTTTCAGTACGGTATTCATGAATAGATGATGTATGACAACTACAAACTCTCGTGTGACAAAAGGAAGATAAAAATGCACATATCAAATGTGCCTGACATGTCCCGAAACCCAATACCACCTTTTCCCTCTCAAATTAATTAATACATTTGAACGATTTTCTATTATTTCACACTTTTTCTCTGAAGACTGCATCTATGGCTGCATGAAGGTCAGGTTTATTCCACCGAAATGCGTTATATTGATATTTTGGATTTGATCACAAGTTTGGTGTGCAGGTTGCAACATTACTAATGGCTGACCTGTGCCATTGATGCAGTGCCCCTACATTTGGAATTTGGCCAGGACACCAAAACATAATAGCATCTTTTCAAAAGCCACTGTGGGATCGACATCCAACAAAGAATGCCAAGTACAAAGCTGGCTTAACAATCCCTCTGAAGGACGGCGTTCTTATTAATGTCACGGCCTGCCTGTGAATACATCAGGATTCGATTTGTAGGCAGGTTGTGAATCAAACCCAGACTAGACAGCTCATAGGCGAGTGCACTACCTCTGAACCTATTACCACTGCTTAAAGGTACAGCATTGTTTTTTGTTCATGTTGCAAGTGCATGAATGTACAATTTTATTCTTCTCTGGAAGAGCGAGGCTCATGGAAGGGCAAGGTAAATTTGGCAGTGGGGGTAGCGGGGCAACAATTGGGCACAGCCATAAACAGATATGACAAACAGATAATGGGGGTAAAAGGTCAGGGGATAAGATGGTGGATGACATGAGGTGACAGTGCACTCACTGCCTGCTTGAAGCTCTGGAAGGAAGAGAGGGGGAGAAAAAAACAGCCTCAGGAAGGTTGTTCCATAAACTAATAAACGAGGAACAAAAGAGTTGAGGTGTGCAGATATCATGGATATGGGAAGATTAACAAGGAGGGGGTTACTGGAAAAATGCATGCATTCTGGAGGAGATAGGGGGAGTTTGAGGACTGAGAGCAGAGGGAGCAATATCAGAGAATAGATGGTAGAAAACAAAGATGACCGACCTACCTGTTATGTGAGAGCAACAGAGCTTGTGCTTCGGTCTCATGACAGGAAAGTCCAGGAGAGAGAGAGAGATGGGATGCTGGAACACCAGCCCATAGGGAAGAGCAGTACTCCATTGAGCTGTGCACAAAGGTCTTGCAAACAAGGGAGTAACTCTGATTTTCCAAAGAAAGTCTTGGATCGACGGAGAATGTCCAGTCTGTCCGGCTTTGGAGGCCAACTTTGCGATATGATTTGCCTAGGAAAGGTCATGGCTGATGGTGAGGCCGACAAGTTCAAGAGACTGAAGCTCTTCCAGTAGATGACCAAAGGAATAGAGATAGGTGGGTTAGTTTGATGATCATTCCGCAACGAGAGGATGAGACTGGGCTGGCAGGATGGCCTAGAGGCACGCAAACACACCTCTAAGCTGTCTAGCCTGGGTTTGAATCTCGATCCAGCTACAAACTTTCATCCCGGTGTTTCACAGGCAGGGAGATTCGTCAATGTGTGTGCCATCCCACAGATGGACATTAAACAGGCATCCCATTTCCTGGCATTCATTGGAGGATGTTAAGGACCCTACAGAGTCCTTCACGAAGAGTGGGCGAGCTATTGCCGGCACCCCAGCCAAATTCCTGCCCAAATACTTCTGGGAAGGCAACCACCCAGTAAAAACCCTTGGTGAGGAAGCTGCTTCAGTGACACACCAAGAGATTGAGAGGGTGAGACTGTGAGATTTTCCAGGATTAAAGGACATGTTCCATTTATCAGAGCAGAGTCTAATCATCTCCAGATCAGCAGAGTGACACAACTGCTGTCTGCCCAGCGGAGGGATGGGGGCACTGTGCGACACAATGTGGAGATGTCTGCAAAATGGAAGAGAGGGTTTTTCCAGAGCAGGTCCTTGATGTGGAATTGCCGAATGACATGTTTGAAGCTTAGAAGACTGAAAGAGTATGTTTCAGGGGAATGAATTAAAGCTGCCACAACATCGACCAGCATTCCATAAATATGTTTCTTCGACCACGAACTACGACGACTAATGCTGCTGCTTTAATGGCCCTCAGTTAATCCTTATTTCTTCATGGGTTGGCTGGAGGACGAAGATTGACCAAGTTTCTCACGAACCGACTGGCCAGGCCGAACATTCGACTGGAGCTGATGCGGGCAGGGATTAGTAATTCGTTCAGGGTGCCGGCACATAACTAATCTACTCTTCACAAAAGACACGGTGGGATCTTTATCGTCCACCAACTAATGCTGGCAGATGGGATGCCCAGTTTAGCTTCTATCCGAGGAACGGCACACTGTCGTACAACTCCCTGCCTGCAAAGCACCAATCCAACAGTTCATAGTTCGGTCAATAATATAATGAAACCCAGACAAGACAGCTCAAAGCTAAATGTTCTACCTCTGCAGCATCCTGTCTGCCAAACGTCGAAGGTTTACCTTGTCATCTTGTTTTTTTTAACTTGTGAAAAACATTTTTGTACCTAAGGTGTGGTTGGGTTTCTCATGACCTGGCAAAAAAATCAGAATGACAAAAACGGCAAGAAGAAGAAGAAGAAGAAGAAGAAGAAGAAGAAGAAGCAACAACAAATCAAATAATTAATAAATATATTAATTTATTCTCATACTTTAAGACCTGGAAAACCATTTTGAAAATTGAGTCAATCATAACAGCCTCACCATCAGCTTCCTCTAGCCACTGCACGTCCCTGTCATGGATCCTTTTGTCTCCTTGAAGGGTCCCAACGGCTTCTGGGGAAGAAGAAGGAGGAGAAGAAGATCTTTTTGAACAAGTGACAGACATTTACATCATTGAAGCAGTTTTAGTCATCATTTTGTTTCTTGGCCAATTCTGATGTTCTCACTGATTCTTTATGAGGTTCAAGGTTCTTGATGTACAGTCAATTCAAAATCTAACTCGAGCGAAGTCGATGGCGCGACATCGGAAAGCCCCACGCTTCCCACCTTAAGCAAAGTTGAAAGATGGCAAAAAAGTTCCACCAGGAATGACCCAATAACAAATTTTGAGTTAAAAAGCTTGTCTCTCCTCCCCCCCCCCCGTTTTGACTCCTGTGACCCCCCAAGTCCCCACCCCCTGAGGCATCAACCAGATGGCAAATCCCAAAATATCGTTACATATTTCATGCGTCCCCCAACGTTGATTGCATATACACACAAAGTTTCATTAAAAGATGTTTTTTTAAATGTGCCCGTCATTGCATTTTTGGTAATTGACCTTTTGACCCCACGCCAGGGGGGCGGGGCCAAAAATGATACTGCTCTTGCATATTCTTACCATGTGGTGATCATAACTACCAGGTTTCGTGAATTTCTGCACAACTGTTTAAGAGGAGATAGCGAGACGGAAAGACAGACAGACAGACTAGCCGGTAGGTGACATGGGTGGTCGCTATATAATTACATACTAGTCATACAGTTTTTGACAGATCGGGGGCTGAAAATTTTTGACAAAGAGGTTGATTATAGTGCGCACAAAAGCGCATCAGCCGATTTTTGATTTTCGAAAAATATATATATATATATATATATTATATTTTTTTCGGATTTTTTAAAAATTTCAAAGTCCCGTTGCTAGGCAACGGTGGCGTCCATAGCAACGGTGCTCAAAAGCATACAACTAGATCCTGGTATGAACCTACCTGTCAAGTTTCATCAAAATCGGTTGACTCCTCTGGCCTCCAGAGCTGTCCATTACATACAAACAGACAGACATACCTACAGACAGACGGAAAACCTGAGACTAAGGGTAGTCTAGCGACCACCCAACAGACAGACAAGCCGATTACAATATCCACCCGTTTTTTTCCAAAAAGCATGGGGATAATAATTTATCAATTCATTAATTCTCATGCTAAAGAGGTCCTGGAATCATCATGGCATGCCACTGCCACTGCAGCAGTAAACCGTCTCCCTCAATCCTGGGACATGCCTCCAGCTCGTTTAAACTGCAGTCCTCTGTGCGACACATTCTTGAATTATAGGGTCTAACCAAAGGATCACAGAGCCAACCCCACCCAACCCAACCCTCCTACCTGGGGGGTTACTGTGTGTTGTTGTCTCCTGCTCTCCCTCCTCTTTTCTTGCTCGTTTTGTCCAACTGTGGCCACACTCTCCGTAAGTTGCCTTTCTTTACCCTCCCTCACATGGCTCTTCCAAGAGTTTACAGATCTATACTATAAGAGAGATGTTTGTCTGCCTGTGTGTGACCATTTTTCTCAGAGATGGCCACAATTGAAGGTTGCGCCTCTAATGTCACCACACCCAGCCCAGGGACAGGGCAGGTGGGTCCGGTCATTTATACTGTAACCCTGTGCGGTACGTACCTCCAAAGCCAGGCTCGGAACACGCAGAAATTATGAGTCCTGGACATACTAATTTATGCCTCCATGTGACACGGCTTCGGAAGGTTGCCTGCCGGCATTGACTCGATCAATCGAACACAGCCATGTGTCGCATTCTGAACTTGGTCAGTATTTACTGTCAATGACGACACCACACCGATACACATGTGAATCTGAACAGACATGAGAATCAAACCCACATGAATTGAGTAAAGAAAAAAATTTATTGAACCACTCCCCCAAGTGACTGTCCGGCCGGTGTTGCACACTCGATCCTGAGGCTCAACCTGCACTGATACATCGATCACAACCCACAAGAAGGTTCATTCTACAACCATGATTATTACTTGGATCAGATGAACGACCGACCAAACTTTAGTGATATTTAAATATTAGGGATAAATAATTTTGCTTGCGCAACTCATTTTCACTTCCAAAAGACACCAGTGTTCACGGTGCTTCCATGTACAGAGTCTGGTTGTAATTAATAACCAAACAAGATGTGATCATTTTAAAACTTTTAATGTGTATCCCCTTTCTGGTTGTGCCCAATTGTTGCCCTGCGACTCCCACTCTAATGACCTTGCTGTTCCATGAGCCTTGGTCTCTTTGGGAGAGAAAACAATGTCTCAGCACTGCCCAGAAATAATGTTGTGATACGACAAGATATTCCTTTGTATATGACTTTTGGGGGTCATGCATGTTGCCGCTGCAGCTGGTACTGCCCAATTAAGGGCTATCTATTTATGGTCTTCATGCTTATGGCAGCTAATTTGAAGAACTAGAAACACCTGCTCCCTTCGGGAGCATTGGCAAGTCGTCTCCTCCCACCCCCTCGCAGGTAGGGGGAGGGGTGTTACCCCTGAACTGACCCTGGGTACGACCAACACGTATGCAAGATTTGGTGGAGATTGGGCCAGCCCTGTTTTTATGCCTTCCCTGGCAAAGTCGCAGGAGGCATTACGTTTTTGGGTTGTCCGTCCGTGCATACGTCCGTCCGTACTAAGTTTTTCTGTTTTCTCTGCAACCGCTTATCTAATTGACACAAAATTTTTGCCATCGGTGTGACAACTCATGGAGAATGTTTTAATGATAATTATGACGTCATAGGCCACGTGGTGTGGGCAGCCATGTTGGAAAAAGGAAAAACTTTGGACCTCTGTATCTCTGAAACCGCTCCATGGAAAACATTGAAACTTGGCACATGGCAAACAAGTGATTTTTTTTTATGACGTCACAGGTGGCTTTGTTATGACGTCATAATTGCATACGTCGAATGCTTTATCCGATCAGTATGAAAATTTTTGAGGGTTATCCAGGGCTAAATTGGATGGCGGTGGGGGGGGGGAATTGATGACATCATTGGTCACGTGGTTTGGCTGCCATATTGTTTTTAAACATAAAAACTTTCAAAAATCTTCTTCTCCGAAACGGCTGAACAGATTGAGGTGAAATTTTACAAGTATGATCGCCATGCTATGCGGAACAAAAAGTTCTCCACCGATGACGTCATAGGTCACATGGTTTGGCAGCGATGATTTTTTGAAGAATAAACCTTTAAAAATCCTCTTCTCAAGAACGGCTCAACAGATCGAGGGGAAACTTCACCCACATGTTCCCCAAGCCTTGGGGATACCAGGGTGCTCACGAATTAGTATGGTTTAATGGTCTGGCAGCCATATTGGATTGAATGAAAATTTTGGAAATTTTTTTTCTTGAACCACTTCATCAATCGATGTGTAACATCACAATTATGATCTAGTAGTCTCTTCTTCTTCTTTCGGCTGCTCCGTTAGGGGTCGCCACAGCGGATCATCCGTATGATCGGCATAGTGATTTGGCACAGGTTTTACGCCGGATGCCCTTCCTGACGCAACCCTGGTCGCTCTTACGACACAGGGATATGGTACACCTATTCTAACCGGGGCATACAATTATGATCTATAGTCATGGGGAATATATTGCTTCACGAAAAAATATTTTCACAAAAAAATAAGTGACCACTATATTCGTTATTGTTGTGTGTCTGTCTGTCTGTCTGTCTGTCTGTCTGTCTGTAAGGAGCATAGCTCCGTGGTTTTGATCCGATCCTGATAAAATTTTGGTGGAGGTTTATATAATGATCTAGTTGTGTTTTCCTGAGATTGGCGTGGTGCGCCCATTATGGGCGGAGCCACGCCAAAAAAACATGGTTTTTAGGGGTAGCCGATTTCAATTTGCATCTTCTCTCGGGGGTTTGTCGAATCTGACAGGGGTTTCGGTATTTGGTTAGCCCAATGGCAGCTGCATAGCCCCACGGAGCTCGATTTTTCATTTTTGTCTCAAGGTCAAGGTCACAAGGTCACGAACTTAGAAAAATTTTGAATTGTGTTTTTAGGGGTAGCCGATTTCAATTTGCATCTTCTCCTAGGGGTTTGTCGAATCTGCAGGGGTTTCAGTATTTGGTTAGCCAAATGGCAGCTGCATAGCCCCACGGAGCTCGATTTTTCATTTTGTCTCAAGGTCAAGGTCACAAGGTCACGACTTAGAAAATTGCGAATTTGGACGTAAAAATTATCTTCTCCGAGGGTTCGTCGAATCTGGCTGGAGTTTCGGTTTTGGTTAGCCCAATGGCACCTGCATAGCCACCGGAGCTCGATTTTTCATTTTCGTCCCAAAGTCAAGGTCACAAGGTCACGAACTTAGAAATTTCGAATTTTGATATAAAAATCATACGACCGCCCAAACTTTGAGAGCTCGGATGACAATATTTTTTATGCTAATCTTGAGGTCATTCCCCACCAAATCTTGAAACCATTTTGCTCTATCTCGAACACCTTGCCCGTGGCGCCCTTCAAGTTTGTTTTACGCTGATTTCATCAAAGTATGGATAATCGAGGAGTGCGAAATGCCAAGCCTATATGACGTTATAGTTCCTGGAATGTTCCAGAGGAAGTTTTGCACCAAAGGTCATAATCCTTGACCTTTGACCTTTAAAGTTCACAAAGGTCAAATTTTCAAGTTGTGGGATCGAACCGGGTTTTCGACTTCTTCGACGAACTAACTCCAATAAGCTATAGCACGTATCCTGTTTCTTATTTTAATGTCCACAACATTGTTTTGTGACCTTTAATGGTTATGCAAAGGTCAATTTTTAAAGTTGTTGAACGAAACGGGTTTTCGAACATTTTTCAGCTAATAACCTGTCACTCGTACCACATCATGTTGATCATTTTTATAACTTGGTCAACATTATCACATTGTCTCATCCTTGACTTCTGAAACAATCTACATCGTTAATACCGCTCGTGAACCATCGTCGTCTTCAGACTTGTATGTCTTAAATTTCAACCTGATCGGACGCATGGTCTGGCAGCCAGAATTATTTAACATTTTGAATCTGGGTTCAGGGATTTTAATCAAACTTGGTACAAATATGTATAATGATGTAATAATTTGGGCGGAGGCATATCTGGTGACGTCACAACTTCAAAGAGTGCCCCGCTAGTTTTCTATTATTTTGAAATGTACATACATATACATACATACACACATAGAATTGCCTTATTTAATATAGCAGGATAGGAAAAAGGGGGTTATAAGGGGAGGGGGGAAAAAAGATAAAGAGGGTTTTGGAGGATGGTGGGAGGTGTGCAGAAATGAGTGGGAGAAGATAAGAATGAAGGGGCGGGGCATATGGTAATGAGATGAAAAAAAGGCAAACGTATAAATAAGGGTCTCATATTATTTATTTATTTGAATTGAAATTCTCCTGAAACAAGCGTGAGCCACTAAATGTGAAGGGCAATATGTATTATATATATATTATTTATATATATATTTTAATTATTTATATATATATATATATATATATATTTAGTAATATTTATTATTTAGAAAATATATTATATATATATTATATATATCATATTTATTTATATATTTATATTTATATTTATATATATATATATTGTATATATATTATTATTTATTTATCTATTGTTACGGAAATGCCCTTATTGGACTACTAAATATAGGTAGCTCAGACCCCCATTAAATGCTGTTTAGCTAGTGTTTGTAAATGTACGTTATATGTATGTCGAGGCGTAAAAGCTGTTTTTATTGTTGTTGTGTTGTGTGGAACGAGACGATCCCTCTTATCCTACCCCATCCTGGGATAGGCCCCGCCCAGTCGGGCTGAGTGTGCCTGGAGAGAGGGTGTGGCTAGAGGGAGGAAGTGACGCGAAGGGGAGGAGTTGGTCGGTTTCGCCGAGAGAAGGCGGGCTCGTGTCTCGAAGCGAGCAAACGAGAGAAGAAACGAAGGCTTCGTAAAAA
>CM068952.1:171589941-171619951 GCA_035128595.1 Eptatretus atami | reverse complement strand
CAGACCATGATAACCCTTAAAAGTGTAGGTCTTTCCTTTAGAGAAATTGCAAAGAAGCCAAGGTGTCAGTTTGTATAGTTTCCTACACCATCAAAAGGCACTTGGTAACTGGAGGAAACTCTGACAGGAAGAGGTCTGGCAGAGCGCCAAAAGCCACAACACAATCAGAAGACAAGTTTCTGAGAGTCAACAGCTTGCGTGATCGGCGGCTCACAGGACACGCAGCTTCAAGCACAGCTTAACACTGGTCAAAGTAAGGAAGTCTCAGTTTCAACTGTGAAGAGAAGACTGAGCTGCAGTTTGACAGGTCGAGTGGCAGTAAGAAAAGCCATTGCTAAGATGGCAAAATAAGAAAAAGAGGCTTGCCTGGGCCATGAAGCACGCCAGTGGTCTACTAAAACTGGAAGAAGTCTTATGGACCGATGAATCAAAATTTGAAATCTTCGGTTCATCACGCAGGGTTTTTGTATGTCGTCGAGTAGGTGAAAGGATGATTCCTCAGTGTGTGACACCAACTGTCAAACATGGAGGAGGGAAGCGTGATGAGCTGGGGCTCTTTTGCTGGATCCAGTCGGTGACTTGCACAGAGTGACTGGCACCCTGAACCAAAAGGGCTACCACAGCATTTTGCAGCGCCATGCAATACCCTCTGGTCTATGCCTAGTTGGTCAGGGGTTCATCCTACAGCAAAATAACGACCCAAAACATACCTCCAGGCTCTGTCAGAACTACCTTAGAAGAAAAGAAACAAGACGGGAGGCTTCAATCATGGAATGGCCAGCACAGTCTCCAGACTTAAACCCCCATCGAGCTGGTTTTGGATGAAATGGACAGAAGGGTGAAAGCAAGCAACCTACAAGTGCAACACATTTGTGGGAACTTCTGCAACAGTGTTGGGAAGAACTTTCCGAACAATATTTGATTTCCATTGGAGAAAGAATGCCACGAGTATGTTCGGTGTTATATCTGCAAAAGGTGGCTACTTCGATGAGTCAAAAATTTGGATTAAATTTTTGTTCAACAGAACAATTCCATGATTTCTTTTTTATCTGCAATTGTTTGTTTTGTTCTTTGCTTTAATTTCAGAGTACATTGAAACATTAAACTGCTTAAATTTCAGTAAAAACTGGAAAAATGGGGGTGTTCTAAAACTCGTTACCAGTAATGTATATATATATATATATATATATATATATAATATATATATATATATATAATAGTATATGTGTGTGTATGTTTGTTTATATTATATACATCTGAATTAAAAATTGTATTATAAGCCTGAGGGTTGGAAGGACCTGGCCAATTTACGGTCACAGCAAAAAAGGTTGGGACCAACTGCGACTCGACTAAAGAGGTACGTAAACTCGCCTCTAAGCTGTCTAGTTTTGAATCCCGATGTTTCACAGGTAAGGCGATTCATAAACGTGTGTGCCGTCCCTCGGATGGACGTTAAACAGGATGGCCCATCTACCGGCATTACTTGGCGGACGTTAAAGATTCCCCGCTGTCCTTCACAAAGATTCGGTGAATTATTGTCGGCAACCGAAACAAATTCCAAACTCCTATTTTAAACAACAGGGGGCACTGCATCAGTGGCACCGCCGCACCTCAGCAAATGATGCTACCCACAGACATGTGGTACATCCAAAATTTAGAAGAATTGCTGCAAGCCAGGGGTGAGTTGTCACATCACTGTGTGTAGCAGATATACCTAAAGTTAAAAAAATAATAACAACAAAATGAAGCAGCTTACCTGGGTCATGTCCTCCACGGGCACCCGAAGGTTCAGATATCGTGTCAAAGATAAACACAGACACTTCATGGAGTTTATAAATGTATTGGTCAAAATTAGTGTCATAACGCACTGTCAATAGAAACCTGGTACACATCATGACTCATCTTTTATCCAGTCTTGCCTTGCCAACTTGTTCTTGCAATCTGCGGGTAACACCAGTCCATTGAGTTGTCTACAAACCATATTGGTATAAATACTGCTTGTTAGAACCGGCGAGTTAGATATAATCCGATCTCCACTGAGAAATGTCAACCAAAAGAGCTGTACCCTGCATTTCTTTATTATCAAATATCTGCTGCTTCGGATAGTACAGCAACATGGTGAAAGTATTGTGCACTTTCAGGTAAAAGCATGAAACTTGGTATGGTAGTAGCCACTTATGCCATGATCAATATCTGATAAAAGCCCATGTCATTATTATTATTTATTTTTTACAGGTGAAAGATGTCTCGATCACCTTTCAGAAGCAGGTTGGCAAACTCGGTTCTTGTCATGGAAAGTGAAGGCATTCCACATGAAAATCAGAAATATCCACCTCCTATCTCTCAGTTTGGCAACTTGCGTCTGTCGTCGAAAGCAGACCCGCTGTGGAGCTTCGAAAAGCTGGGCGATCACCCTGAAACGGATCCAGTAATTGACGCCATAGCCTCGACGGTGCAGCACTTGTGAACATGCTGAGACCAAGCGGAGCAGATAAAAAGTTTTCTGACTAAGTACACCAAGTCTTCTATTTGCCTCATGTCAGAAATCAGTTGCAGGAGACGGAGGGTGTTAATAGGGTCGATGTTGTGTGGGACAACGATATTCCCAACAGCCTGAAGGTCACGGCACGCAGCGAATGTGCAAAGGGTCAGACCTCACGTTGGATCTACGGTGGCCATTTTGGAAAATTCCAAGTGGGCTTTCATCAGATGTTATTATTCCGTAGCCAGTGGCCGCTGGTTGCATTATTGCTGGGAGCACCGCCGATTCAGTGCCCCCTGTTTTCAGCAAGCTGGTGCTCATTTTGCTGACCTGGGAAGGATGATAGCCTTATTCAATGGTGTTATTTAATGGTACAACAAGGGCTTAAACTCAAGACCCTAACATTTTAAGCCAGCTACCTTAACCATTAACTAACACCAGGCTTATCAGATATTGATTAGTTGGGCAAATACTACAACTGTGCCAAGTTTCATGCTTTCACCTCAAACGGCACAATTCCCTCTATCTCGCGCACCGTACGTATGCTGTACTAAGACGAGCAACTCCAGCATAAATCACACATTTAAGCACTGTATATGGCTTATTGTATATATTGTCATTAGCATGTCAGAAGGATGATCCAGGATCAAAGGAAATGATCAACATTTTATATAAAGGAAGGTTTAATCAAAAACACAGAACTTGTGCCAAAATGAAGGAAAAAAAAGAAAGAAAAAAGATCCACATTCATCAATAACAAGAGATTTATGTTTTTTTTTTACAGTAATATTAAAAACAGTGCAATTACCATTATATATATATATATATATATATATATATATATATATATATATATATATATATATATATATATATATATATATATATATTCCAAAAAGACATCATTATTGTGATTGAAAATAACTCCACTTTTAAATAATAACATTAGGTGTTATTGAGCAAAGGAGCGACAATTAATAAGAGATAAATTTATTTCATATTCCCGTTAAGATAAGATTTCAAGTGCAAACATCTAGTGTAACAACTCCAAAGAGCCGCATCTTGATCGCCCACTTGTCCCACAGCACCGAGCAGCTCGAAGCAAACTTTAGGCCTTCAGTTTGGTTGCTCCACTGCTTGAAATAGAAGGGCAAAAGGGCAGTGTTTTTGGCATGTGGGGGTGTGGGGGTAGGAGGGTGGAAGAGTAGTTGATGCAGCTTGGTCTAGGCTGTTTCCCATCTCCTCATTTTCTATATGAGCTCTCTTGGGCCTTGGCCCACGGAAGGCACCCTCGACACGATTCGACTTTCATCGACTGTTTCTTGTCTTCACGACGTTCACACGACTGTTCCACTTGGTGAATTTCCGGGAGGAGAGAGTGTGTTCACAACCTAAAAGGATATGGATTGGACAATAGGAAGCAGTGTTGGTAAGTGTGGTACCACCTGATACATTGTTTGTCGCTAAAACGCCAGCACTGGTACAGGGGAATTGGGAGATAAAACTTGTAGCAAGGAGCATTGCATTAAACCTAGAAAACAAAAATGTTGAAAGTTGATTTTTTTTTTCCAGGAAAGTTCCTTTAATGTCTATTTAACACCAGTCCCCAAAAATCCCAAATGGAGGAAAACTCAGAATCCAAGATAACTGTCACAATTCGTGAATATCAGGAAAACACTAAAAGCGCCATAACTTTGTTATTAACTGTCATAAGATGATGGTTTTGGGGACTAGACCCAGGTTTTGGGGTATGAGGATTTCAAAGGAACCCTCAGAATTTCAATTTGAGGATGACATTTGTAGTATCATTTGAAAATTCAAACAAAATATCTTCAATGATGCTAGATGCAGAAAATGGAAGGTATGACATAGAACACCACTGTGACACCTAACACCACAGGAAGGTGTAACATATTGTTATGGATTTCAGAATCGGATCCGACTACACACATCATCCAGGTCCTCAGACAGTTATTTCCATAAATGCATGTTCAGAATAGACCCATCCCTTGTCTGGTGGGATTCTAACTCTTTGATGTGTTGGAGAAGGGTATAGAACAGGTTCCCTTCCTTTCTTATGGATAACCTTATCCTCTTTACGATACTTCATGCACGGAGAGATAGCCGTTAGCCAAATGGAGACTCATTCTACCCTTTCCATCAGGACACATTGGCTTGGAGGTGGACGATTTATTTACACCTTGGACTTACAGGACTTTGATTAACACACCGCGGGCTTTTCCTGAACAGTTATTGTGACGGTCAAATAGGGTGTGGATCATTTACCTCACCCACCTCTCTTTCATCAACGTTCGACACCCACCTCTCTGTCACCGACGTTTGACATCTGCCTTTTTTCCGTCCGTGCCTGGCAGCCCGTTCGGCGGCTCCGTGGGTGCTGGCTGGCTCCTGCTCGTGTCGGTCCGAGCGGAGAGGCGATGGCCGCCGTTGACGTTTTGTGAGCGATTCACGCCCCCGCTCGTTGGTTCCAGGGGGTGGCCGCCCTTTGGCGTCTGTCCAGCGCCCCGAGCATGGCATCGTGGGCCAGGCCTGTGTTGATTTGGAGTTGTATCTCGCTTGATGATGAGGAAGGGATGATCACGAGATTGACAGTTGGAGGTCACGTGCAGCGATGTGCCAATAGGCAAGCTGGATTTGGCTGAAGTCTGTTTGAGGCTCCGCCCACACTGGTCGCCTATAAAAAGGACGGGAGGACCACCTTCCTGACAGTTGGTGACGGTTGGTGATAGCTCCTGATGGTTGGTGATAGTTCCTGATGGCTACTGACCGTTGGTTACATCTCCTTGCAGCTCCTGATAGCTCCTGACGGTTGGACTGTTCCTGCTGGTTCTGCCTGGTACTTGGCTCATGGCATACCTGATTCTTGGCGTCCCTGGTTCCTGGGGGTGACAACGTGACGTCGAATGGTGTTCGAGTCTGTTTGCGGGTGGGTGCATGGCGAGGCAGGGTGCTGGCAGTGGACCAAGGCACGCACCACACACATTTTGGGTTGTTTTATTGGACGCATGACGACTTCTGCCTTGGTCAGCCGAGACTGGATTTCCTCCCCCCCCCCCCCCGAATGATCTGCTGGGTACCCTTGTCTCGTGTTTAACTGTTAAGTAAAGCATAATGATAAGCATCTGCTCTTTGTTTATTTTCTATCAATGCCTGGTTAATATCTTTTATTTCTTTGAGATTATTTTGATTGATTTGAATTAATCCATTGACACCACAAGGAAATAAAAAGTTCTTCAGTTTATTTATTTTTCTTATTAATACATTCCTTGTTGACATTTCAACTTGTCCCTGCTTGTCCTTTCCTTCCATTGATCCAGCATTGGCCGAACCTAGATAGACTGGGAGGTAATTCCCAAACTAATAAACCTGTCATAGTCGGCATGCACCAACGGTAAACGCTCGGCCACCCTACTTAAGATCTAATCAAGATAAGATTGGTGCATCGCCGAGGGTGCGTTCCCTGGTCAGGAAGCCATGTGACCTCTAGTTAAACGGAAAATTAGATGGTGGACACTGGAACTCATGGTTAACTGATTGGTGTTCGTGGTTGTTAAGCAATCCACCTTACCACAAAGTTAATTGTGAGCGGTGGCCCTAGTTCCGGTTCTTCCAAGGAGAAACGAGGATTAACCCTCTCATAATACACTCGGTATCCATGGCCGTAACAATATTAACACCACTGGAAGGTGTAACATACTCATACCATGGATCAGGCAGAATCGTTTTCAGAATCATCAATGGGGCAGGCATTGGTGCGTCTTTGCCCATTGCACAGAGAGCACATGGGGATGCAGAATAGGCCAGCCTTTCGGCAACTTAATTTCTTCCTGCTGCTCCCTTGCACCCGCATGATACCAAGTGAAGTACCCTATCTGGTGCCACTGGTCGGTCAGTATACCTCCGAAATAGCATCCCATCTCTGAATTGCCATCCCCACTCAGTGGAAATCAACCGGTTGCCCGACCATTGTTGCACTGTTAAGTATGCTCCGTCGGAGTGGTACTTTGCAGCCGCTGAAGTTGGAGGACATCTTTCTGGTTGGAACCTGGCTGAGAAGACTGAGGTTCCGCTGACTCGCCTCATGTACTGTATGTAACGATGCTTGTCTAGAGAGGTATAACGAACTGCCCCATACAACTTTAGGAGAAATAGCTCACCTACACACGCAACTTCATCGTGAGTTGAGCCCGGCTGAGAAAATGAATTCAGCACCCTTCAGTCCTCTCCATAATCAAAAATGGCCAATGCCTTCTTTTTCCCCATGTGGTTTTGGGCTGAAACCATGTCACAACTGGTAATGCATGTATGAACATGAGATGGGCCTTGACTGTGGAACTGATGGATTGCTAGATTTCCTGAATGCTGTGGACAGATATTGGGTTAAGTCTGAAGAGTATATGCATGTCCAGACCAGCTGTGGCCTTAGCATGACCGGCAAATCGGTGTCAGTGGCTACGACCACAACAGGTCTGGTTCTTAATCATCTGCTGCAGTTGTCATTGCAGTTTCAGCACTAAGATAATCAGCATCTGCAGTGCTCCGCTTGCTCATCACACCAGTGCCCTCCAACTTGAAGATGAGTTACATGATGAACCTTTCTTTGTTTTTGCCGTTTGCCAAGAAAGCTTTTTGAGAGGTGGTTGTCATCATATTAAGCTCAAAGATGATGTCTGTAGAGGCATTCTTGATTGCTCGGCACTGCTGCTCTACTGATTTGGTGGACATTGTGTAACCACATCCATCAAAAATGATCATGGATTCAGGGCTGTAATTGTTGAGGACATGTGGCACGTATGTGTCACACACCTGGTCATACGTGGCATCATTAGGCCAATGCATGCTGTACAAAAGATGACCTCCATCAAGGACGAATTGGGCGTTCTGGGGATCTTCCAGATGATCATTCACCTTTGATTTCAAGATGTTTGCAAGGAGACATTTGGTGTTCATATTCATTATGAAGTAGGAATGGAGGCTGCCTCCCAAACTCAAAGTGGAGGTACTCCTGCATCTTGGTTTTGTGCTCGATTCCACACGTCACACACATGAAGGAGGAGGAGGGTGGTGTTGACCTCCACTTCCTGTCTGCGGAGCGATACTTGACTTTTTGCACAGCTGATAGAGGTAAACTCTGTCTTTACGCTTCAACTTGATGTCAGCGTAGTTGTGGCCTGTCACACTTCTGCTGATACTTTCCGGACTGCGTAGGCTTCGTCCGCATTCACTGCTTTATCTACTACAACCCCATTAGAGATCGAGACATTGGTATCATGCTCCTGGTATGAGAAGGGAGCATAGACATGAGGCCAATTAATGAAGGTCCCATAGTCTTTAGCATCTCGTGCAGTGCTGCAGGCACACGAGTCAACATGCTGGTCAGATGTGAGACTGTAAACAACACAGAACTCCTCCAGCACATTGTAGATAGGTGCACAACGAGTTGTGACATAAACTCATTTGGTCAGTGGTCAGAAATTTATTTCACTGATGGCATGAAGATGCAGATATCTCTGTGGACTCTGCTCGAATGAAGTGCAATAGCACTCACACGTGCTTTATGTATTCCATCCATAATCTTCCAATGCGACTTTGGCCATCTGCATCTGCCATCAGATAGTCAAAGCCTGGCGTTGGCTTAGCGGTTAGGGTGGCAGGCTTGGAACCCGAGGGCCCTGAGTTTTTTTGTTTTATTTTAAATAAACAATGTCGAGGCTCGTACAAGAGTGAACACACAGAACGTATACCAAGCGGAGCAGGAGACAAGAGGGGCAGGAGAAGGAAGGACAAAACAATCGAGAACAGAGACATTTGGAGATATGTCAAAGGGAGAGGGATGGGGCAGGGTTCGAGCCCCATCGGCCGCTGAATTAACACCAGGTGGGGTTGACTCAGCTTGTCATCCTTCTGAGGTTGGCGAAATGGGCACCAGTGTACTGGTATAGGGGCACAGCATCAGCGGCATAACCGCGTCCCTAAACAATGATGCAACCAGCAGCTACAAAGGATGCACACGAGAGTGTGTATCAGATAGTCTATAATTTGAGTTTGTTGGTGGACCACCACCTCATTCAGCACAACACCAGTGGTACACTCACTGGTGAGAAACATCTTGTGTGCATCATGAAGGTGTTTGATATTCACCCCACTCAAACAGGGTTCCTTTGACTTCCTCATACCCCAAAACATGGGCCTAGACCACAAAATAATCTTTCTGTGGCAAGTAGTAACAAAGTGTTGGCTCTTTTAGTGTTTTCCTGAAATTCGCGAATTGCGACGTTGGCCATCTTGGATTTTCAGTTTTCCTCAAATGGGAATTTTTGGGACTTTACTCCATGGTGTTAGGTCGACATCAAAGCAACTTTTCAAGGAATCATCCAAGTACGTAATCAGCTTTCAACATTTCTTTTTTTCTTGGTTCTAATCGATATCCAGCTAATGCTCTTGTGTTATTGTGCACGACCCATTCCAAGTGGAAGTTCTCAGGTTGGGCACAGCATACCTGCATTTGACTCGTATGGAGCACCCAGCTGCTGGTTTACATCATTTCATGGAGCAAGGCAATGGCAATGATGCAGTGCCCTTGTACATCCGGGCAGGAATTTAGAATATGACCGGAGTAGTGATATACAATGGTCGAATTGAAAAGTAATGTCTACCTACGATGTTGATATGCAATGCCCTGCCTCCAAAGTACCAAAATGACCCTCTATAGTCAGGGGTTGGGAATTAAACAGACTCGACATATTAAAGGCAAATACACCATGTTTGACGTATCACGCGAGCCCGGAACAATGACGCTTTTTACCATGTTTGTTCTCGCACGAAGGAGGCAAATAAATTGTACACAGTGTAGTCATTTCTCATGCTTTGGGTAATAACTACTTTGGTTTAACAAACTATTCATTCGTTGTGAAGCTCTTTTTGTCAACGGTTTGTGCCAAACCCTGTGCCACTACAGGTTAATGCCATAACGGATCCTACCAGCACTGGAAGACTATGACTCAGTCACATGTTTCATCTCCAGTAAGAACATCAGACATACTGTAGCTGCGAATGCTTAATAGATCCTCTCCCATGGGTTCAAGCTGGAGAATGGGCTGGCAGGTTGGCTTTGAGGTACGCACGTTCGCCTCTGACCCATATAGCCTGGGTTTGAATCCCAGCCCAGTTTACAAACTGTCATCTGAGTGTCTTGAAAACAGGACGAGGCATCAATGCGTGTGCTGACCCTCAGATGGGCATTAAAGGTCTGCCAGTAGTACCGTGGTTGGTGGACGTTAAAGATCCCATGGTGTCCTTTGCAAAGAGTCGGCGAGATATCATCAGCACCCTGAACAAATTAAAAAATTCCTGCCCGAACCATCAGTAGCGCAGTCGTGTCCTCAGCCAATGATGCTCCATATCAAAGACGAAGAAGCTGTAGAGTGTAGAACAATAATAATCCTCACTACAAGCCGGGAGGCGACGATGGTTCGTGATACATTATTGAACAATGCCACGATAGGTACAATTGAGTTAGTGGAAGCTTTTGAGGAAGCCCTACCGTAAAAACCTATCTCTTCCGTCAAATTTGACCAAATCAAATCGGATTTTTTGATATGTTGTACTTATGGGCATTATGCACAGCTTCTAGGAATGAAATTGCGAGAAAAAAATCGAGAGAAAAAAATATATATAAAAAATAAATAAAAAGTTCAAGTGGGTGTGGCTCCGCCCACAAGGGGCGTGGGATGCCCCTCATACAAAAAGACACAACTAGACCATGATATCTAGCTTGTGTCCAAGTTTCATCAAGATTGCATCAAACATCACGGAGCTATGCTCTGGAGAGAGTCACAAACAGACAGACTAGGAGGAGTAGCATTTGGCGCGACGGCACCTCCAACTCTCGCATATTATCGATTTTTGCCCTTTGACCCCTGACCGAAGCAATATCGGTTAATATGTCCTGAGGCAAAGTTGTAGTACTCATTGCGTGCTATGAACCTGCAAAGTTTAATTCGGATCGATGCACTCACCTGGTCGCTAGGGGGCCTTCAATTTTCGCCAATTTTCGGGCATACCCCATTTGTCGGGGGCGCTGCGGGTAAACTATTCTATATATCACAAAAAACGGAATATATTTGGTAGAGCATCACCTGTAGATCATTCGTGCCAAATTTCATAACCCTACGTGGGATAATGGCTTTCGGAATTGATTTCGCGTGAACGGTACCGATTTTGAAGGTTTTTCGGCTGTTGCAAGGGAACCAAAGCGTCCCTAGCAACCATCACAATTTCCAAAGCACTAGGTCATAAGATGTACCTACCACCCGAGTTTGGTCAAAATCGGCCCACGTTTACTACCAATTATGCTGATGACAAACGAACAAACATCCAAACAAACAGACAGAATTATTGACAATAAGGGTCACCTATTTCGGCGACCCAACAGACAGATAGACAGACACACAGACACAACGAAAATAGTGGTCACTGCTGGCGCCTGCGAACCAATAATTCATGGATCAGTGCGTGTTTGTTTGTTTGTCGTGCTATTCCTCCTACAGTTCTGGGCCGATTATATCCAGACATAGGATCAGCATAACCCCAATTAGTGTATCAGGGTGTTTTTATCTTTGCCGGTGGTCTTGTGGAGTGGGGGGAGGGGGAGGGATGCAAATTCTCTATGTAAATGTGTATCGTGTAGCGCCACCTCCAGGTGTGGGAAGGGTATTACAAGTCCCCACCATTTACAGTACAGTATTCCTGTCCCCATGTTTTTCAGTGCTGTGAGGTATTTTGAATTACATGTTTGGATCAAGATAATAACATAAGCCCCCCTGGCCACTCCCTTAGAGAGCAGGTGCTCTGCGATTATCTCTGCGAAGAAGCAACGACGTTTGAAATGACCCTTTCATTTTCGTCTTTGTTGTTCCCTTCCCTTTCACACGCGTATTGAAGGACACTTACAATTTATGATCGTGAAAAATTCTCCAAAATTTGATCAATCATCCTCTTTCCTTATGCCAGACATTTGAACTTTTAACAGTTCAACATTTCCCACCGATGTCACCAACTTTCCAGTGTGATAAAATCGTAATTGCTTATAAAGTTCAGAAATAATGAAATGGACAGGTCGGCTGATGGTCACGACTGACCGAAACAAAATGAAACAAAACTTGATATGAAAACAATTCAAAGTCCTTTAAAATTATATTGTACACTTTGGAATCCTTTTGTTACCCCAATTACAACATACATGTTAAGCATGCCCGATTACAAGAAATTATATGCCCATGGTTGAGACATTCATGAGATACAGTATTTCTCGGACACACTCTTTTGATGAATCGCTTACGCATGCCTTTCCATGATGTCTTTTTACGGCTTTTATGTGTACGTGAACCTCATGTCGTATTTCCTTTTTACACCAAGGAAAAAAAAAATCTTATCGTGGCAGTGCGTTGCCTAGGACGAGCAGGAAAGCCAAGTGTTACGAATTTGGAATTCCATTGCAAACAACATACAGGTTCCTTTAGTCAGCTATGTCGATAAGTGCTTGTTCCCTAGATAGCTCACCTTCCATTGTTTAAATGTTCAGAAATCGATTAGATGCGCTGCGGATCGATTTAATAGTTAGGGAACGAACAATGGAGACATCCCTCCCCCTCTTCTGCGAAGAGCAAGAAGAACCCTGCCGTCCCATGACTCATGATGTCAACAACTCCCTCCACCCATGGCTGAGCGGGGATGGAGCATGAGGGCATGAGTCATGAGTCACGCCGGGAGTGGGGGAAGGGCGGGAGAAGGATAAGAGGAGATCTTTTCTTTTGTTCGTGGGCAGAGTTGGAGAAGGGAGTAGAGAGTAGCCTTCAGCAGACCTTCAGGTCCTGTTTGGCTTGGGTTAGGGTTGAGGCCTTCGGAAGCTTTTTGCTTCGGCTGGCTTAGTGAGCTTCGGCTGAGGCCTGGCTCGGGAGGAGGCTTTTTGGAGGCTTTTTGCTTTGATGGTTCCGTGAGCTTCGGCTTCTGCTTGGCTCGGGAGAGCTTTTTGCTTCAAGCTGCCCTGTTTGGAAGAAAGTTAAGCCGGTCGCTCGCTCGAGCTGCGAGTGGTGGCTTCTTCTTCTTGTTCGTGGAGCTCTTTGTTGTCCATTTTGGTTCCCGCTTGGTGCGACTCGTCGACCTTTTCTTGGAGGTGGTTCCTTGGGGAAGCGGTGCATCGACGGGAAGGATCGGCGCATCGACGGGAAGGGTCGGCGCCTCGTCTCACCAGCACGTGTTGAGAAGCGCGGAGGGATTCGCGGAGCTCGGGAAGGATCGCAGCTCACCGCGATTGGATCCAGCTCGCTCTCGCTGGAGCCCGGGTCCGAACAACTTGAAGACCACACGAGGTGGAGAGGTTCGAGATAGGTTCTGAGCTTCAGCTCACCTGTCCTCGAGCTGGAGCTCGTTATTAAAGGCCTCTGCCACCATTTCTTGGTGTGTGTGTGTGCGTCCGTGTGTCCGTGGGCCCGTCTAATAAGTAGGAACTGCTGTTAAGTGCAAGTGACTGTACATAATTAGACGGTTGTAGTTCTTTTGTCGTGCTTTGTTGCTTGTATAATTGCATACGTGTTTTGCCTTGTATAATTGCATACGTGCTTTATGATAATAAATGTCCTTGTGTGAATGTAAACCTGTTCGTTGCGTCCATTCCCTCATTGAACTGCCCATCTTGCAATCGGAATATAGTTGGTTTTTAAATAGCCGGTAAAGTGATCGGGTCCAACGGGACTGCGCGATAATACCCCGCTCGATTATCCAAAAAGGAACGAGCTGCTTAAGCGGCTCGTTTCCAAGCGGTCCGTTGAGGACAATCTCTCGGTAACCTACCCGCGCGAATAATTAGGTAAATCGAAGATTTGGCGATCGGACCCTGTAGCGCGCGGGTAGAGTGCGGACAAGTTGTGGTGTGGTTAAAAACACACCCGTGGCTGGTTTCCGGCGTTGATCCAGAAAGCCGCGACTGGATTGTCTGTTCGGTGGGCGAAGCGACCGCTATTGGTTAGACGCGGTCGTTCGCACGCCAGGCGCGGCGGAAATCTACAACACTGGTGTTCAGGAGTGTGGGATTCAAATCTATCCCCCTCCAAACTAAATGAATGGGAATCAGACCAAGGGTGTGTGGAGCGACCCTCGGTTCCCATTAAATTGCGGGCTTTAAATTTATTCCGAGAAGCAAGATGGGGTTCAAGGCGAACGGGAGCAGGTGTGTGTAGATATGTGTATTTATGTAGGATCCATGGCACGGGACGGTTCTTTTATAACCCCACCACCAATTATAATCAGTGGGGAGCTCACCCTCATACACTGAGCACGAACTTCGCCGCAACGGAGTCGCAAAATAGCGGCGCGATCGCACCTCAGCGCAGCACGAGCGGGCTGCTATAATTAGCACAGCGAACGGCACGATACGAGGCAGGGCTCCCAACCAACGATTGAAACCACGTGATCATGGCAGGCGAGGCTGGCAGACATTGGTGGGCTTCGGGCACAAAACAGAGAAATATCTGGGAAAACTAAAAGAAAACGGTGAGAGAACGAATGAAAGGAGAGAGCAAGCATGCAAAGAAGTGCAGAGAGCGAACTGAAGAAAGAAAAGAGGAGCAAATTAGTAACTCCCAGGATAGAAAGAACTTAGAAGAGAATGGAAAACGAAGCTGGAAAAGGAAAAACGGAAACACGATGTGGAATTGAACTACTGAAGGAAGAGGTAAGAATAGGCAATCGGAAAAGAGAAAGCCTGGAACAGGAGGTAAAAAGAGGAAAGTATTGGGTCAAAATTAGCAAGGAATTCGGTGAGAGAATGGAAAATGAGGAAGAAAGAATGTGAAAGAGGGGTGGAGATGAGGACGGAATTAGAAAAGAAAGCTTCTGAGTTACTGAAACACCAAAACAAAGAAACGGGATTACAAAACGAACTGAGGATGTTAAGAGAGGAAAGAAAGAGAACGGAGAATGAAACGTTAAGGAACCACACTGAACAGATCAAACAGCTGGAAGCCAAGGCCAGATTGCAGAATAAGGAACAAGAGAGACAGTGGAATAAAAAGCAAAAAGAGTATGAATTTGAAACTGAACAACAAAAGGAAAAAACAAGGTTGGAGTACGAGGAGATAGTGACAGAACAAGGAATGAAACAGGAAAAGGAGAATTAACCAATTGAGGGAAACTATGAGATGAGATTGGAGAAGGAAGAACATGAGAGACAGTGGGATAGAAAACAAAAAGAACATGAATTTGAGGTTGACCAATTGAAAGAAAAAGCAAGGTTGGAGTACGAGGAGATAGTGACAGAACAAGGAATGAACAGGAAAGGGAGATTAACAATGAGGGAACTATGAGATTGGAGAAGGAGGAACAAGAGAGACAGTGGAATAAGAAACAGACAGAAGAACGAATGAAACAGGAAAGGGAGATCAACAAAATGAAGGAAACTATGAGATTGGAGAATGAAGAACATGAGAGACGGTGGAGTAGAAAACAATTAGGAAACGAGGTTGAAATTAACCAACTCAAGGAGAGGGCAAAATTTGAGTCCACGGAGATGGAAAAGCTCCGAAAAGATAATGAACAACTAAAGGGGCTCAGAGAGGAAGAACAAGAGCGACCGCGTGTGTGAGAGCGCTGTATGTGAGGGAGATGACGGTCGGCATGCGGGAACACGCAACCGCATGTCCGATTGTCATGGCGAGGTGTGTAAGCGTCATGGCACGCAGGAGTGCGCATGTTGAATGTCGACGGAGACTGAGTCAGCAAGGGACAAAGGCCGAATAGCGGCCGTAGCTGTTTTGGGGACCGTGCCGGGTTTGCACAGCAGCGCGCACGGGGTCCGTGCCGTGCAGCGCACGAGGCCACCACGTGCGCGCCTGCGCGAGTGAAATCCGGTCCGGAAACGTCCGCGTGGATACAAGCCGATCCCGCGGGACGGACAGAAGCTAGGCTGGATTGTGAATTTGAATGGACGGGTTCTCCACGCGAGCGTGTGTGAAGCTCCGACGAGCAGAGCACATGTGTTCGCGTGGGGAACCCTCGAAACGCGAGGTTTGCTTTGGATGCGCAGGGTGACGTCGTGGCTGCATGGTTGGAATCCGGCAGGAGGGGAAATCCCTGCCGGATGTACCATCCGAGGAGGGACGAGGTGCGCGAAGCTCGACAGCTGCCATGAGTCACGGAAAAGAGCGCAGGTTGCGAGTTGCCGCGCTGGTGGGCGCATAGGAAAAAAGAAAAAAAACAAGCCTCGCCACTTCGAGTGGACATGAGCCCCAGGCAGGGGGTGGAAGACCCCCTTGCTTAGGGGCACAGGATGTACTAGTTAGGAGGATGGGTTAGAATTAGTTAGACCGGCTTCATGGGACATGGGTTGTTCCTCATGGAGCCCGTAATGGATTAGTTAGAGGATTTCAGTTTAGATTTAGGAAATGGGAATTTTTGGAGACATGGACAGACTAGAAATGTGTAGTGGAGACGTAGCTTAGCTACGTAGAGTAAATGGAACGTGCATGAGTTTTAAGGGATGACGAGGGAGCATGAGTTAGTAAGGGGATTTAGTTAGAAGGATGGCAGTATAGAGTGTTGGTGTGAGTTGCGAAATGGAAAGTGTGTGAGTAATGAGTGTGGGACAGTGGGCCAAGTGTGTGAGTGGAGCGAATGTGGTATGCATGGTTCGATGACTGATTGGGGGAGGAGTGATTCCCACCCAAGTGACCCCGGGTCAGTTTAATGTTAGCTAGTGGGTAATTAAATTTACTAACAGGAGGTCGTTTTGTTGGTGTCGAGAGAAGGCACGAAACCCGTTTGGAGGGGTGCAGGAGTTCATGGACCGGCTGGGAGCGTGGCTGTGGAAAGGTGAGTTTTGTTTAGTGGGCACCCGGGCACCGGACGAGTCGGCCAGAGTAGGCCAAGGGCCAAGAGGGGCCGGGTTAGTGTAGTGGGCACGGGCGACCCGTCAGAAACGGGACCCGTAGCGCCAGAATGCCACGGGGGCAGTGTAGTGGGCATGGGCGACCCTCGGAAAGGGACCCGGGGCATCAACACGCCCACGTGGGCATCGGAGGGGGGCAATGCCAGAGAGGGAAACCCCCTGTGTTGTAGGGAGCAGCTAGGCTCGGAGGCAGCCTGCGGACCTGGGGTGCCATGGTTAGAGTTCGGCAGAGGGGGAGTTCCTGCCAGTTGAGCCACGCTGCCCAGCCAGGAAATTGTGCGAGGGCACGTATGAAAATTTGAGGGCAATGCCCAAATTTATAATGGACACTAACACAGACGACGGGTATCATGGTTTTTAGAACCGATAGTTTAAAAGTGTGAGGCATTTTTGGAAAGCCCAGGGTAGTTTCAGAGTGAATAAATGTTAGGGTAGTTAGAAGATGTACCCTTCGCACCATCCATCCCTACACTCGTTGTAGGCCGCTGGACCCACCTTGGTAGATCGCTGAACTCTGAGGAGGCCATTCTGAGGCTTCGTTGGGCCTCGAGACAGGATGCTAGTCTCTCCCTATTCCCCTCCAGAGAGGGAACGTAGGGGTTGGGAGTAGGCTAGGTTGACAGGATAGGTTAGCCAGACAAGACGATAAAGGGGGTTAGGCAGACAATTATAAAAAGGGAAATAAAAATAATAAAAATAAAGAGGGCTAAATTTTGTTGTGTTGTTGGCAAATTAAGGGAGTGGGTATGGACGGAGACAGGCAAAGGCGATAGAGTGGGGGAGACAGTAGGCTAGGTCCGAGCCTGCCTTCAGAGCGGCCGGCACCACCGCACTCCCTCCAGACCTGATGGAACCACACCAGAGGCCGGCCAGCTTCACCTGCCGGCCTGTTGTGCTGCAGCCGCCTGTTCTGCATGGGCTTACCTTGCCATGCCTAGTTACCTGCCTCTGCCATGACCCATGCCTGCTAGCCCTTGTTTGCGTTTGCCCCTCTGTCCATCCATCACCATGTGGCCAGGAACATCCAGTTTTGCAAGGACTGCCCTGCAGGCAGCCCGTGCATCCATCATGTTCATTTGTGTTTTGCGACCATCTCCATCCATTCCCCTGCATCAATGAACTTTGAAATGACTTTTACCTTCTCCCCTTTCACAGATCACAAGTCCTGGGCCATGGTTAAGTAACGATAAGTTTAGTGAAAATTGTAAATATGTGGAACCTCACCTGCATGTTTGTTTTAGCGCCGGCAATTTTAGTTAAGTTGTCCGAATGAGTCTGAGAGTTTGTTAGTTAGTTAGCAGCGCATTAGGTTATTTATTTTTGGGACACGTATAAAAATGTCGCACTCAGGGATGCGAAGGTAGAATGTACTGGGGGAAAACTTACACATGCTGGTCACACAAAAAGTTGACGACTCGGGCGAGTCTGTAAAAAGGGGAGGGGTAGTGTTACAATTTGGAATTCGATTGCACACAACATACAGGTTCCTTTAGTCAGCTATGTCGATAAGTGCTTATTCCCTAGATAGCTCACCTTCCATTGTTTAAATGTTCAGAAATCGATTAGATGCACTGCGGATCGATTTAATAGTTAGGGAATGAAACAATGGAGACATCCCTCCCCCTCTTCTGCGAAGAGCAAGAAGAACCCTGCCGTCCCGTGACTCATGATGTCAACAACTCCCTCCCACCCGTGGCTGAGCGGGGGATGGAGCACGAGGGCATGAGTCATGAGTCACGCCGGAGCGGGAAGGGCGGGAGAAGGATAAGAGGAGATCTTTTCTTTTTGTCGTGGGCAGAGTTGGAGAAGGGAGTAGAGAGTAGCCGTTCAGCAGACCTTTGGGTCCTGTTTGGCTTGGGTTAGGTTGAGCCTTGGAAGCTTTTTCCTTTGGCTGGCTTAGTGAGCTTCGGCTGAGGCCTGGCTCGGGAGGAGGCTTTTTGCTTTGATGGTTCCATGAGCTTCGGCTTCTGCTTGGCTCGGGAGAGCTCTTTGCTTCAAGCTGCCCTGTTTGGAAGAAAGTTAAGCCGGTCACTCGGCTCGAGCTGCGAGTGGTGGCTTCTTCTTCTTGGTTCGTGGAGCTCTTTGTTCTCCGTTTGGTTCCCGGCTTGGTGCGACTCGTCGGCCTCTTCTTGGAGGTGGTTCCTCGGGAAGCGACGCATCGATGGAAGGATCGGCGCATCGACGGGAAGGTCGGCGCCTCGTCTCACCAGCACGTGTTGAGAAGCGCGGGAGGATTCGCGGGAGCTCAGGAAGGATCACAGCTCACGGCGATTGGATCCAGCTCGCTCTCGCTGGAGCCCAGGTCTGAACAACTTGAAGACCACACGAGGTGGAGAGGTTCGAGATAGGTTCTGAGTTTCAGCTCACCTGTCCTCCGAGCTGGAGCTCGTTATTAAAGGCCTCTGCCACCATTTCTTGGGTGTGTGTGTGCGTACGTGTGTCCGTGGGCCGTCTAATAAGTAGGAATGCTGTTAAGTGCAAGTGACTGTACATAATAAGTAGACGGTTGTAGTTCTTTTGTCGTGCTTTTGTTGCTTGTATAATGCATACGTGTTTTTGCCTTGATCATTGCATACGTGCTTTATTATAATAAATGTCCTTGTGTGAATGTAAACCTGTTCGTTGCGTCCATTCCCTCATTGAACTGCCCCATCTTGCACTCGGAATATAGTTGGTTTTTAAATAGCCGGTAAAGTGATCGGGTCCAATGGGACTGCGCGATAATACCCCGCTCGGTTATCCCAAAAGGAAGCGAGCTGCTTAAGCGGCTCCTTTCCAAGCGGTCCCGTTGAGGTACAATCTCTCGGTAACCTACCCGCGCGAATAATTAGGTAAATCGAAGATTTGCGATCGGACCCTGTAGCCGGGTAGAGTGCGGACAAGATTGTGGTTGGTTAAAAACACACCCGTGGCTGGTTTCGGTGTTGATCCGGAAAGCCGCGACTGGATTGTCCGTTCGGTGGGCGAAAGCGACTGCTATTGGTTAGACGCGGTCGTTCGCATGCCAGGCGGGCGGAAATCTACAACACAAGATTAAAGGTACGCATGCTTGACTCTAAGCTGTGTAGCCTGGGTTGGAATCCCGACCCAGGTATAAACTATCAAGCCGGTGTTTCACAGGCAGGGGGATTCATCAATGCGTGCGTTATCTCTCGGATGGACGTTCAACTCGGTTACCCATCTGCCAGCGTTAGTTGGTGGAGGTTAAAGACAACACATTGTCCTACCTGCATCGGATTGGCGACCCATTCAGGATTGTGCCCAATAGCCGAGGAGACTGCTTCGGCAGCACCGACGCTCTGTGCAGAGTATGGTCCCAATGGATGGATGGATTGTCCTACACGAAGAGTAGGAGAGCTATCGCAGGCACCTTGAACAAATTTCAAGTTCCTGCAGAGATTACACCAGAGACACAGTTGCGTGTCAGGGCACTTGATCAGCAACAGAGCTGTGTCCCTGGCAATTGGTGCTACAGTACCTGCAGCCATGCGCTGCGTACGAACGAAGGTGAGGCCCTCTGTAGGTTAGGGCAGGAATTTTGTAATTCGTTCATGGTGCCGGCAATAGCTTGCCTACTCTTTGTGAAGTACACCGTGTGATCTTGAAAGCACACCAACTAATGCTGGCAGACGGGACACCCGGTTTATTTATGTGCGTTCGTTATCTCCATAATCGGGGTTTCAGAAAGTGGAATGGAGCCCTCCCAGGTCTCAAAGTATCCACCTCCGTGTGTGTGTGTTTTTGTATGTGCGCACGTGTGTGTGTACGTGCACGTTGCTGTTGTCTGCTAGCTCCACATGTGGGTGGGTTTCAGGAGGTGAAACATCGACCTACCAAGTCTCAAAGTATCCACCTGTGTGTGTGTGTGTGTGTGTGTGTGTGTGTGTGTGTGTGTCGTTGATGAGTATATACATATGCGGGTTTCAAAAAGTGAAATGGAACCCTCCCAGGGGGAGTTCAAAGTATCCCCTTCATCTCATTAAGGGGTCACGATTCAATGACCAAGCTGTGAAGTTTTCTGTTCTCAAAGTTTTGTGCCGTGGGCTCTCTTCAGGATCGTCGCTGAACCCCGGACACCTTCCAACTGTAGTTCGTTTGTAATAATATTCCCAGGGATGCTTTTTAATGTCTCTATGAGGTTCTTTATCATCATTCCCGTAGCTCCAATTATCACTGGAATAATAATTGGCATTTGGCATTTGGCATTCTTCAGCTTCATTCTAACTTTGGCATTCTTCAGCTTCCAGGATATTTTCACTTCATTTTTGAGGTCTTGGTGTTTGGTAATTTTCTTTATTTCTACATTGTTTAGTCCAAAATCACAGGTATTAACACCTCACGTAGCAATACCTTCTTCCCTTTTTTGTACGTAAGAATGGTATCTTGACGCACCACTTTGTTTTCGATGTTCACGCTCGATGGGATCATTAGATTGTACGTGAGCGGTACGTCCATGTTTTCAGTCCATGCTTTTGGTTAGTGTTCCCACAAATTTTCTAGAACTGGGATATCAAAGTTTTTGCAGATGTGCCTATGGTTAACATTACAAACTCTGTTGTGTCATTGTGTGTACAGCTGTTCTGACATGAGATTTTTTTTTGTGTTCATTCGGCATAACATATCACTCTCCTTGCTGACGTCACCTCCACCCCTCACCTATCGTTTTTTTTCCTCCTCCTCCCCCACACCCACTTTCTCTGTCTGTCCCTCCCACTCCCCCCCCCCAATTAAATGCAGCACTCTCCTCCCACACCTCTTGCTCTCTCGCTGTCTGTCGCTCTCTCGCTGTCTCTCTGTCTCTCACTCTCTCTCACTCTTGTACCCTCCCTCCTGCATTAATAGCAACGTTTTGTGAGGCGTTGCTCTCTCCCACTTCCACATCCCTTCCTCGCTCTTCTCCCCTTCCTAGTTTCCCTTCTTCGTACTCCTCGTTTCTCCCTCCCTCCCTCCCGCCCTCCCTTCCTTCCGTCCTCTATGCTCCCCCTCCCCCTCTCTCTCCTTTCTCTTTCCACCCCCCCTCCCATTCACACCACCATTAGCGAAGCGACGGGTTGAAATTTGCTAGTAACAAATAAGACCACACCTTCCACAACACAAGGCAAAGTTGGCGGTGCTTTTACTCTGGAGTAAAAATTCTCCAAACCACAAGTTGTTAAGATAGGAGCACTGTTGTCGTGTGAAATGCACTGATAGGTATACTCACTCCTCGACCAGGACGCACCCACGTGCAGATGAAACCCTCTTGGCAAGCAGTAACTACGCAGTCCTCCAGAAACTGAAGCACCGTGAGACGCTCACGTGCAATCTTTTTGCACACCAAGGGTTCCAAAACAGGCACCTCATGCATGTGTGGACACGGAGGGCTCCCGAGCAGTCTCGAAGAATCAGATCGGCCTTTGGTCAGCGAGAACATTTGCCACTGCGATGATGATGATGATGATGTTTGTGTACGTTCACTACTTTTGCCGGAGGCACGTCCGATGTTGCAGTTGCGTTTGTGCTCTTTCTCACTATAACGTTCCCTGCTGTAGTCCTGAAGTGTCATTGTGGCAAAGTGACCAACTCCTATTGCTAGAACACCATCCTTTAACCCCTTCGTCCTGCCTGAAATAACCGAATGAGGCAGTGAGTTTGAGCGTGGCAGAGAGCCTACTGGTGAAGAATTGGTGAAGATGGGTGACGTAGAATAAGTGATGTTGGTCTGGGTACGGGCATGTGACAGCGGTTGGTGGGGAAAGAGCACATCTTCCGTCAAGTCCCAGAGACACAGTTGCGTGTCATGGCCCACCGAACCAAAGCGGTAGGTGACAGAGAGGGGACAATCATCTGCTTGCTGTGAGAGTCGTGACAGCGTGCTGTTGGCTCGGCTTTGCCGGCACATCACACCCTCTCTTCCAAACTCCTCGTCACTGCCACTGAAGTCCAGCAGTTCCGTATCCTTGATACTTGTAGTGTAAGGGTCAAAGGCCACCACACTCACCCATGACCGGTGACCATGTCCACGGGCCACTACTCGCCTCTCAACAAATGACCACACCGTCACCAGATCATCCTCACCACCCGTTGCGATGTAGCATCCGTCTGGGCTCCAGCACACACACAGGAGACCCCCAAAGTAGCTGCGCATTGAGCCATAAAGTTCCATATGCTCAAAATGAAAGACACGGAGAAACCCATCTTGACTGGCACAAGCAAGGTAAGTGCTATCTGGGGAGAATGCGAATTCATTTATGGCTCCACTACCCACTGCCCAACGTAACAGTGGATTTCGTACAGACTTGCTTTTGCTCGTGTAAATGGTAAAGGTTTCTCCGTGCTTCAGCTGGGTGTAGCCAGGTGCCCCAGAGCCACACGCCAGCTCTTCGTTATACAGGTACATCTGCCCGCTGGCGTGAGACACCAAGAACAGGCTTTCACTCGCGGGAAGCCACTTGATGCATGTCACCCGTGTCTTATCAATCAGCCTCTGTGACAAAACCATGCGAAAGGTGGAATTAAACAAAAAACACAATATAGGGAAGGCACGAGTAACAGGCAATGCAACACATTTGAAGTTGTTAGGTCATATCTACTGTGCAAAACCAACTCCTTATTGACCGTGGTTCAGTGCAATCCATATGGATTCCAAGGTGCTCTCATAATTTTTAACTCACCTGGACTTTAATTCGGTGAGCTTATGCGATCACGCAGTGTCCGTAGGTGAGTCGGTGAGTCAGTCCATCAGTGAGTCAGTGAGTGAGTCTGTAAACACTTCAGTCATTATCGCTTGAACCAAACACACAATGTTGATGAAATTTAGCCACAAGCTTCATATCTGAGGCCTAATGAAGGTGTATTGACCGCATCAAAATCTGCGCTCATTAAGGAGGTCTACAGGAAGGGGGAAGGGGGGATTTAAGCCCCCTCAAAAATAGGTATTTGCTCTCTTCTCTGAAACTACACCCACTATTACAATGAAGCTTGACCACAACTTTCGTCACCCATGATGTACCAAAGTTTATTCACCGCATAAAAAAAACAACAGAAATCAGGATCTAAGGGGGTTTGTGGAGTGTTTGAGTGATTGTTGCACCTGATCCAGGTGAGCTTCGGGACGCACGGTCCTATTTTTAATTATGGAATGGATTTGTCGGCAGCCATTTTGTTCGTAAGTCTGAGAGTATGATGCAGGGCTTATAATGCCTTTGCTTTCGAGCCATCTCATCTGGGTTTGGTTTTTGATCCGACTGCAAAAATGCTGTTAGTTATTCGCAGGTGGAACGTTGAATCATTGAGTGAGCCGTTCCTTGGATTGTCATTAAAGCTTGCAATCCGTCTCCTTGCATTAGCTGGTGTGTGTGTGTGTGTGAGAGAGATGTCATGGCATCCTCCTCTGAAGATGCCCTAAAGTGCAGGAGAACAGGTCTAGAGAGGCCTCAGTGATGATGCAACTAACAGGTGAGAAATTTCAAAATAAAAATATCAATATCACAACATCCAATCAGTTGTACGCATGCTTGCCTATGTCGTGTCCGACTCTGTCTTCGATCTCTGCAAAAATCAAACTAAAATCGTCAGGTCAACAAATGGGTGATGCATTGAGGAGGGCATTGTCCTTCCGGAGGAGACGTGAATGAGTCCACATTCTTTGTAATAATTTTCCTGCTTTTCTACATCCATTTTCCTGCTTAGTACCGTGTGAAAAGAAACGATTCGGTCAAACTGACCTCCTCATTGAAGAGTTTGCTGTTCTCCTTCCTCACGGGGTCGACAAGTTGCACCTGGCCGGTGGTGAAACCCACAAGGAGGAAGACGCTCTCTGGACCTGCTGCCATCTGGTTGATGTCATGACACGTTGGCTGCGTACCTTTGTATATCCGTTTATCAATGGGCTTGTTGAGATCAACTGCCTGTTCACGATAAATCACATTCAAAATTCAGGCACAAGGACACATAGTCAATCAAACAGGATTATGGAACCGCAGAACCTCCTCTTAATAGTCCAAGCCCTTTGCCGCTATCATATCAGTGTGTGTGTGTGTGTGTGTGTGTTGTTGGTTGTTATCTCAAGATTCAGGTTTAGGAAGGTGCCAGGTCTTGAAGTATCTAACTCCATTTCGGTAACGGGGGTCATGATTCATGGACCAAGATGTGAAGTTTTCTTGTTACCTCTGCCACCGAAGGTGGACGGAGGTTATGTTTTCACCCCGTCTGTCCGTCTGTTTGTCTGCGAGAGAATATCTTCAAAGGTTATGGACAGATTCAGACAAAATTTGGTGGAGAGCTCGGGTATGTGACAAGGATGAAATTATTAGACTTTGGTGAAAATCCGAATACTAGAATTTTTAAAGTGATTCTTCACCATTGATAGACACGGCCAGAAATTATACATAGCACGATATCTCGAAACATTGTGGACGGATTCGGATGAAACTTGGTGGTTGAGTTGGGTGTGTGACAAGAACAAGTGGAGCGCATACCTCCATCCACCAGGCTGAACAGTTTACATTTTGTATCCCACTGATCGGTTGGATCTGGATTCGGACCTGAACCAAAATTGAATCTGCTTGTTCTTCTCACCTAACCAACTCATCCACCAAGTTTTGTCTGAATCCATCCATACATTTTGAGATATCGTACTATGTATCGTTTTTGGCCTGATCTCTCAATGGTGAAGAATCACTTCAACAAGCTCAAATGAGCTAAGATCCTCGTCCACTTAATGATGACGTCATAAAAACGAATGTGACGTCATTGTGATGTATCAGGTTTGCGGTAATTCATCTCTGCTAATGCCCTGTTCGATTCCCGCAAACAGAATTCAAAAAGCTTGCCTAGTTTCGGAGATAATTTTTTAGGTGATTTCCATTAGCGGAGATATTTTGACGTCATAACTTTTTTTTTCTAGGAGGAATTTTCAAAATCGGAGATGGCTACTGTCTGCGCAGGGTATTTGTACATATATACGCCAAGTTTCAGGAAGTTTCGATGAAAACTGTAGGCTGTGAAACAAAAAAGTCCACAAGAAGAAGATGAAGAACAACAACGTGAGTCAGACTTTGAGATCCTCCAGGAGGATCTAAAAATTTTGTTTTCTGGATCCGGATTCGGATCTTCAGCAAAATCGAATGAATTCGTCCTTGTCACGTACACAACTTGTCCAATAATTTTTGTCCAAATCCGTCCACAACTTATTGAGAAATCCTGCTCACAGATTAGTTCAACAGACAGGGATAAAAACACAACCTCTGTCCACCTCCGGTGGTGGAAGTAATGAGGAAATTCAGATTTTTTTCTTATTCATCGAGTCATGTTCCCAGTTTCTAGAGGGAACGGGTGTTTCCGAGTAAAAATAACTGCAGATTTTTTTTTTTTTAATCTTCTTTTATTTTTCTTTGCAGGAGCGAGACTCATTGAAGAGCAAGATAGATCTGGCAGCGAAACAATCATCAAGGGAATGAACGAACAGGATGAGAGGGAAGGGAGGAATGGATGAAGCACAAACTGCATGTAAGATGGTTGGGTTAGGAAAGGTTAATGGGATGAATAAAAATCATGGGATACAAGTGGGGATGCAAAGAGATGGTGATGCGCTGCTTCTTGAAGTCCTGGAGGGAAGAATGAAACAGAACAAGCCGGTAGGCGGCGATGGGTCGCCGAGCATGGAAACTATAAGATATAACGAACTTTATGGATGATTATAGCGGATAAGGAATCACCTTAAGATTATGCATATCAAATCTCATCGAGTTCCATCGACTGATAACTATCGGTATCCATTTGAATGAAAAGTACCGAAAATGCGGTTTGAATCGGAATCCCCAAAGTTCGAGGGGTGCTGTGGTGAACAAGATCTAAATCGAAAATCCGGCTGAGATCGTTTGTGCACAATGTTTCCAGACGATTGTGTGAATTTTCATGATACCGACCATACCTAGGAGAGTACATTTGGCGCGAAGGACCTCAGCTCTCGCATATTATGATTTTTGCACTAATTGACCTTTGACCCTTGACCTAAGCGAAATCGGTCAATATGTCCTGAGGCAAAGTCGTAGTATTCATTGAGTACTATGAACCTGCAAAGTTTCATTCATATCGATGCACTCACCCGGTCGCTAGGGGGCCTTCAATTTTCGCCAATTTTCGCGCATACCCTAATTGTAGGGGCGCTGCGGGTAAAGTATTCCATATATCACAAAACCCGGATATATTTGATAAGCATCACCTGTAGATCATTCGTGCCAAATTTTCAACCCTCGTGGGATATGGCTTTCGGAATTGATTGCGAGTGAAACGGGTACCGATTTTGAAGGTTTTCGGTTGTGCTAGGGAACCAAAGCGTCCTAGCAACCATCACATTTGCAAAGCCTAGTCATAGATGACCTACCACCGAGTTTGGTTCAAAATCGCGCCACGTTTACTACCAATTATGCTGATGACAAACGAACAAACATCCAACAAAACAGACAGGAATTACTGACATAAGGTTCAACCTATTTCGGCGACCCAACAAAGCGGTCACCTATTTTCGGCGACCCAATAAGGTTCACCTATTTCGGCGACCCAATAAGGTCACATATTTCGCGACCATAAGGGCAACATTTCGGCGACCCAAGTATAGCCTCTGCCAGGTGTTCTTCATGGATGAGAGAAGCAAGGAATAAAAGATGCTGAGGAGTGCAGTCAGCTGGATTTTGGAAGTACAGTCAGTCCTCGCTTGAAGTTGTAGTTACGTCTTGAAAAGTGGACTTTAGAAATTGAAACGACTTTAAGTGAATTCGCAATTCCCATAACAATTAGTAAATAGGGGAGCGGGGGGTCGATTTCAAGGAAAACTTTTATCGTCAGACAAAAGACATGATTAGCCCCCGTTGAGACTTAGTCCGAAATGGAGGCTTTATGGATTCGGTCTCAATTTTCGTGTCCGTAGCATGTGCGCGTCATGCATCTGTAACCATATCTCTGAATGTGGGCAGATTTTATTTGTACTTGGTCACAAAAGACAACACATTATTGTATACATGTGTTTCGAAAAATTGATCCAACTTGACTTCCTGCCATTTCTTTGGATTTTTTGACCTATACCGTTTGTCTTTTCAGGGTTTGGTGGGTGTTTATCGTGGTAGTTGTTCCCCAGCATTTTCTAGCTCCGTAGCTTAAAGTATGCATACAGTGAAGCAGAAGACAAAGTGGTGGCTCTGTGGTGTGAGATTAAATCATCGTAGCACTACCGCCGGAGGTTTTCTCGGAATTCGACCTCAGAAGCATGATGACCCACAACATTGGTGCCATTCAACGTATGTGAAACATTTTGAAGCACAAAGGTACAGTGCACAACCAGGGCGAAGGGCACAGTGCAGGCCAGCCTCAGTAACCAAGAGCAAGCAACATCGACTCCGTGAGGGATTCTGCAGTGGACAGTCCCAAGAAGTCACCGCTGGTGCTCCAGGAGTCGCATCAAACCAACATTCAGTCTGGCGGATCCTCACTAGGAACTGAGCTTTTCCCAGTACATCATCTCGATTAGGCATAAAACTGATCAAGAGACACGACGAGACAGGAGACTTGATACGTTCAATTGGTCAGTGACAGGATGGAGTGTACCAAACTGGATAACGACCTGCATCTAGTTCAGTAATGAAGCCATTTTCACTTGAACGGTGCATCACAACCCACACATTTTCTGGGGGGCCAGAACACCTGGAGATCCACTGAGAGGTACCTGAAAGGCCTAAAGGGCACATGTTTCTTGCATTCAATGCCAGTGGGGAACGCTAGGCGTTACTTGGTTTGAGAATGACAAACAGCAGGCGGTGACATCTAACGGTGAGCGCTACGCGGCCATGCTTCCAGAAGTTCCATAATGATCGTAGCCCAAATGTCACATCCAACCAATCAGCATGACCTGCGTTTAACCAAGGAGATGCACTCCGCATACAGCTGGTGAACATCACTTTCTTGCGGCAGCTCTTCATGAAACTGCCCTCGTTCCCTGGGTAGCTGTCATACTGGGCACCCCACAGCCCAGACTTGACCCTTCTGGACTACTGGTTCTGGAGCTGTCAAGGCCCTGTCGCACCAACCGCCCGCCACACTGGATTTGATCTAGCAGAGTGTTTCGACGACCTCAGGCAGTGCCAATGAGACTACAGGAAAGTTGCGACAAAACTTTGGAGTTCAAGATCAATGCCTGTCTGAACCCCACATAGGGGGCCCACAACCCATTCGAGAACATCATGACAAGATTTTGCGTAAATGCAATTTCCACCTTGGCTCTTTTCACTAACTCGACAAGTGACTTCTGCAATAGCAATCAGGACAGAAATACCTGTCTTAGCTTCAAGAATTTAGTTACGTTCTGAGGTTCGTTATCTTTTAATAAACATTAGTTGACATCACTCTTTTTGAAACACCCTGTACATAACACGTCATTTTTTCCCTAATCAGATCATGATGCCTGAGTGGCGCTGAACCGCGGATTCGGGGAAATTTGACGGCGGGGTGTCATGAGGCCCCCTGCTCCCATCACTACTTCTGAGTTCAGTACGGAGAGCCGTTCTTCTTGTACATGGGAGTGGTTCTGACCATGGGTTCGTCTACCAAATCTACTCACTACCCACTGCTCAAACCCTCTTGGTTGACATGTCGCGTGCTGGAAGAAATTTAAACAATTGTCGTAATTTGAGGCGAACGGTGGGGGGGGGTTCGCTCCCTACACCCTGATCCGAATCCGTGAATTTCGTGAGATGGAGGGTTCGAATCCCGTCGCTGAACACCATTGTTGCCGGATTCGAACCTGTCATTTTGTTAATGAACGGAGGGTTCGTATTCCACGAACTGACACCAATTTGTTGCATTCCGGAGTATCGGCGACGAGCACGACCGCTAGATGGACCTGCAGAGTCGACTTACCGAACACCCGGAATCATTAGATCCCTTTGGAAAAACTCCGACAAGTACGGGTCCCTACCGACCTGAATTCGTCAATAATTCACCAGCGGTACAGGTTATTTGCCAATCTTCAAAATTACCTAGAAACAGATGTGGGACGATGGGGTACGAGTATTCACACCCTCGACGGCCCTCGACGAGTACGGCCGTTTAGCGTGCCCACCCGTGCGCAACCGAGCGGACGGTTGCGAAGTTCCGTCGCGTCCGAATGTACATTACAGTCGGCAACAACCTTTAAATTCACCAAACGCGTCAGCTAGCCAATGGAAAAACACAGCCAACTAACTGGATACATTTAACAAATGTATTTATTTCTAATGGGATGGGGAGCACGCAAGAAGCAGAGTTCAGACTAATGAGGCCAACGTATGTACATCAAGAGCAGACTTTATACAATTCCATACTTCCAGACGCGGCCACCAAATTACACACACGCACACACACACACACACACGACGCACACCCAAAACGAAACACCAAAATGGTCCTTATATCCCTTCAAGTCGGAGGAAGCGAAGCTGAGGGAACCGAAGAATCCGCAGGCTACCTGGCCCGGCGCCGCGCCGGCTGCCTTCGACTGGGTCCCGCCTAGCCTTCGCACTCAAAACACAAACCATTGGTCAGAGCCAAACGAG
>CM068952.1:171553611-171569205 GCA_035128595.1 Eptatretus atami | reverse complement strand
CTACTAAGCCAACACCAGGCTATATGGAGAGGAAAGTAAATACCTATGGATTATGCCATGAATACATATTTTGGGAGGCAACCCCCCCCCCCCCCCCCGTAGAACTCCTTAGACCCCAATTTATTTTAATGTCGTGAACAAACATTGGTACATCTATGGGTGGTGAAGATGATGGTCAAGTTTCATCAGAATTGCGTGCAGTTTCTGAGAAGAAAGCAAATATATATTTTGGGTGGAAACCCCCCTCTCCCATAGACCCTCCTAGACGCCGATTTATTTTTAATGTCGAGAACAAACTTTAGTACATTATGGGTGGTGAAGATAGTGGTCAAGTTTCATCGGAATTGTACGTGTAGTTGTGGAGAAGAAAGCAAATACATATTTTGGGGAGCAACCCCCCTTAAAGCAGATTTTTCTAATGTCATGAACAAACTTTGTTACGTCATGGGTGATGAAGGTGTCGTGAAGTTTCATCGGAATTGTGTGTATCATTTGAGAAGAAAGCAAATACCTCTTTGGGGAGGCAACCCACTGCGCCCCCCCCCCCACCGTAAACTCCCTCTGTAGACCTATTCAGACCCCGTTTTTGTTTTTTTTTGATTCCATCATTGGTGATGAAGGTTGTGGTCAAATTTCACTGAAATCGTATTTGTAGTTTCTGAGAAGAGGTTGCAAGTATTTGTGGACGGGCGGGACGGACGGACGGACGCGCCATCCATAAACTCCACGGAACTACTTTACAGGTGAGCTAAAACCATCCCTGGATATCATAACAAACGAACTACGTTGGAGGCTGTCCGGGGCTCAGGACGATCCTGAAGAGAGCCCTTGGCACAAAACTTTGAAGAACAGAAAACTTCACAGCTTGGTCCATGAATCGTGACCCTTACTGAATTTTAGCCTGTCCTGGGAGGACTCCATTCCGCATTCTGAACCCACATATGTAGATACAATCAACGACACCACACACACACACTTTTTTATTAGTACAGTATAGATAAATTCATAATATTTATCATTATTGTTATCAATTCGTAATATTTATTATTATTTTAACTTAATGTAGTAGTAATATCTACGATAGCAGTAAACCCTTTAGGACACACAAATTATATATTGTAATTTTTTTAAAGCAATGGAAAATATATAAACATACGGAGGAGTAGGAAGAAGAAGAGAGGAGGAGGAGGAGGAGGAGGAGGAGGAGGAGGAGGAAGGAGGAAGGAGAGGCGGAGGAGGCGGAGGAGGAGAGGAAGAGGAGGGCAAGAGGAGACGGAGGAGTAGGAGGAGGACGAAGGAGGAGACTAAGGAGGAGGAGGAGGAGGAGGAGAGGAGGAGGAGGAGGAGAGATGAGGAGGAGGAAGACAGAGAAGGAGAAAAAGAAAAAGAAAGAAGAAGAAGAAATAAAAGATTAAATCTTTTGCAAGTTTCACTTCATTTTACATTGTCATCGAGATTCACAGAAGACATGCGATACGTTTGGGAAGTACAACATGCGGTCTTTTAGATTACACCCATCAGCGAAGCGACGTGTGAGCACGCCCAGTATATTGGATTTGAACCAGGGATCTCAGCATCATGAGCGAGATGGAAACTCCAAATAGCAACACGAGCCCGTACTCTTGACGGAACGTCAGGGCGCTCATGATAGGGAGGTCATGATGGCTTAAGAGCTCTAATCCTATGTCTTCACGAGCTTTGATCATGCATACAAAAAAAGAATGCCACAACTAATCCTGGGCAGATCGCCACTCCATCGCAGGGTGTGGAAATTTCCACTGAGCAATCATGAACGTAAACCCACACAGTGAAATACATGTGATAGAAAAGCTTGAAGCCTCAACAAGAAGCCAATAGAAAGGACGAGACAGGAGGCAGATCACACCAATCAAATCATGCAAATCTCTGTGAAAGTCCATACCCTCCACCCGTCGTGCTTACTTGAGTCATTTCCCGTAATCTGTAGCACACGTCTTCGGCAAGCATGGCTGCGATGCCATCTGCCAGGCCACCGATGCCAACACTCTCTGCCATCGTCTTGATGGAGTCTTTGGGAATTTCAGCAAATCTTTTGTCATCTTTGTCGTCATCTTCCCCGTTTCGAAAACCCTGTTGGAGCAAGAGGTGTATGGTCAACAAGTATGCAGGGCAATACTATGGCATCAGCCTCTGACGTCATAGCAATGTTCCATTTTCATACCTAAGAGAATATCGAACTGTTTCGTTTTCAAACAACAGGAAAACTGTGCCTGAAATTGAATTTACAACCGAGAATCCTGTTTCCCAAAAATCTCAGGAATTTTGTCCATTGTCTAGTAGTGTCTTTGCAATTCATGCGGCGATACATTGATGGTCCGGGAAGGTGGTCGAGCCCGCACGCTCCGCCACTCGGCTTACCCGGGAGTGGGGTAAGCAGACGACAACCCCAAAAAGCAAGGGAAATGGCAACACTTCCAAACAACACACATGGGATATCCGCCTGGCAATCTGCTACCTACCGGGTCCACACCACCATACCCCCGCAACAAACTACACCCACCCAGCTCAGGTCACTAAAAGTCAGGGTCGTTCATGGTCAATATCGACTTTTCATTGGAGAACATATAAAAGTAGTAGATGAGTGCTGAAATTTTGTGCAATGTTGTCTACCCTGAGAAAAGCTCTACAAGAAGTGACATCGGCAGTGGTCAATGCATCTGGATAAAACCGTGATGGCGGCCAACATAGCCACATGGGCTGTGGGACAGAGGTGTAAACGTTTGTAGTGAAGCTTGATCGTCACAGGAGCCGTGTGCCCAATTTGGTGGTGCACGTCTTTCATGTACAGTAGTCGTTTTCAAATTCTAAGGAAGGTTCAAAAAGGGTCATGAATTGGTCATCAACCTTGAGCACTTGTATGCAGACAACTGACACTCAGGCAAACAATAAACATGACGAACAGCTCGTTTTGGGAGAATCACTGCATTACCATACGTGAAATTACAGAAGAATTGGGTATTGACCATAGTTGGAGGTGCGGAAGTAATCATTCATTCTCACGTTCAATCCAAGAAGGTGCGCATCAGAGGACCTCACGCTTGATGAAAAGGCAACTTGCAACCACCAAAATGAGGGAGATGTGCCATTTTAACAGGATTGTGCGGTACGATCACACCCGGGTCCATCATTTCATGCCGGTGTCGAAGCGAGTCACCAGGGAGAGGAGACCTTGTTCCCCACCACCAAAAAACAAAATGAAGGTTCAGTCATCAAATGGAAAGGTTACGGCCATGGTGTTTTTGGACTTGTTTTGCAAATGAAGGCGAGACGAGAAATATTCAGACGACGACTGGGTACGCCGTCTCAGGGAGTGGCTTAACTGCATGACAATGCTCGTCCTTATACGGCCAATGCGAACTCTGAAAATCTCGTGAAGATGGGTTGGGAAGTCCTAAATCATCCCCCATGCAGTCCAGATTTGTCACCCAGTGAATTTTCATCTCTTCGGCCACTCAAAGAACATCTGGGGGGCAACCAAGTTTACCGATCGAGAAGACGTCAAAGCACGCGTGCTGAAATGGTTGTGTACCCGTCCCAAAGGATTCACGCAGACGGCATCAAAGGGACGACCACATCGATGGGACAGTGTGTTCGTGTGTCAGGGGGAAGTAGATGAGGTTTCAACCCACCTGTTATTTCGTTCATTTTCCTTGTGTGAAAACATCCGCATGAGAAATACATACATCTGCGTTCTCTAATGACAGTGTTTCTAAGACTCATGGAAGGAGTCAGACTCAGCAAGCCCTTATATACCTCTCCTCATTCGTATGCAGCAAAAGGCTGTGGGTGGCATCATCGGCTGATGTGGTGCCCTATTACCAAGTACAGCCGCACTTCATTTCACCCGACGTCGGAAGGATTCCAGGCAAAGTCACCCCGTCTGGTGGGAATTCAACGGTCGACAAGATCCCAAGCCAAAACCAGGCTCCTTACATACCCAAGCGTCATGGATCCGGATAGCGAGATCAAATGTTAACTTGTACTCCTCGGCCCGTTCCAATTAGTCAATGAAGGCGTTTTGTCGGGTCGACCGGGGTAAAATCCTAAAATTTCTTAAACAAAACAAGATAACCCCAAAGAAGTTTAGAAAACAGTGGTTTTGTGGAAATTGTGAATTATAACCTCCACCAATGTGGTGTGGTTGGTGATGGTATCAATTGGGAGTTGTCAGCAGGATTGGTCAACCGCACCTGCCCTCGGCCCCCACCCTGGTCCACGCACATTCAGGTACTTGTACAGAAACAATGTATCGAGTGTAGTAGTGCTGGAGGTAGCAAACAAGCCCGTGCTTTCACGAGCAAATTAATAGGACCAGAAGAGGCCATTAAGGAATTTGTAACGAAAAATAGATTCACGTGTTCGGTTGATCAAGCAAATTATCCGCGCTCTGGGCAGAGGAAAGGACTAACATCGACACACGGGGTGAGAGACAGAGAAGAGAGAGAGAGAGAGAGGAGAGAGAGAGAGGAGAGAGAGAGAGGAGAGAGAGAGAAGAGACAGAGACAGAGACAGGACAGAGACAGAGACAGAGACAGACAGACAGAGACCAGAAGAGAGACAGACAGAGAGACAGAGAGAGACAAGAAGACACAGAGAGAGAGAGCAGAGACAGAGACAGCAGAGAGAGAGAGAGAGAGAGAGAGAGAGAGAGAGAGAGAGAGAGAGAGAGAAGAGGAGGAGAGGACAGAGACAGAGACAGAGACAGAGACAGAGACAGTAGACAGAGACAGAGACAGAGAACAGAGACAGAGAGAGAGAGAGACAGAGAGAAGACAGAGACAGAGACAGAGACAGAGACAGAGAGAGAGGACAGACAGACAGAGAGAGAGAGAGAGAAGAGAGAGAGGAGAGAGAGAGACAGACAGAGAGAGACAGGACAGAGAGACAGACAGAGAGAGACAGAGGAGAGACAAGAGAGAGCAGTAGAGAAGAGAGAGAACCAGAGAGACAGAGAGAAGAGGGACAGAGAGAGAATTGTCCTGAATCCTCCCACGGGTGCACACGGGCAACACACAGAGCTGTCCTGAATCCTCGCACGGGGACTCCTCGGACCGAGGGGCACCCGCAAGTTGAGACGTCGGAGGTTTGTTGCACGTGAAGATCGCAACAGGTGTACCCGGACAAACAGGTGGGACAAACCCGGCCAGGTACATGTACTTGTGCGCGTGTACGCTTCAAGAGGAACTCTCGTCGGACATTTCGGCAGGACAAGAAGAGGAGGCGATGCACATCATCAGACTCCATCACGATCGTCGTTCGGAAGACGTGGGACGGAATGATGCGCTTCGTTAGACACACGGTGAGGGGAGAACGGTGCGGACGAGGTACGGGTTCGTGAGGGCGAGAAACAAAGGGCGGGAGTTTCGTTTTTAAAGCGTTCGGACCAAACGCGCCGGCTGCGCGCCTCGGACAGGGGCTTCTGTCTATGCGATAGGGGAGGTCGGACAACGCGCATGCGCCCGTCGCCATGGCGGCGCCACGCCGGGCCCCGCGACCGACCGACGTCGACGTGAAGAACATCAGTTCAGTACCCGCGAGGGGACCTACCGTCTGCTCGCCCCGTCCGAGTACAGCAGGCCCAATCGGGTGCCTTGTCCACGCAAAGCCTCGAACCCTGTCGCGAGTGTCCTTCGCCAACGTCGACGAGACCACTCGGATTCCGGGGAGCGCATCTGTTTCAACTGTGGGCCGCGAGTTGTACTTTTACACATCTACAAAGGAGTCCGCAAGGTAAGGATCCGCCGAAACGAACGTCTCGACGTCTACCTCGTTCTCGTCTGTCGGTTCGTCCGTGTTCCGAGTGGGAAAACACGAATGTTTTCAAACCACAAGAAACATTCACCGTCCGCGACACTTTGGCGCCGCCAAGCGGCCCGTCTCGGGATAAAAACACCTTTCCCGTGAATCCCTTCAACAAACCTCCTCAACAAACAAAACCTGTGCAATGTCTGTTTATTACGTACGCGAAATACCGCACACAACAATGGTTTGAAACGCTCCCCATGCCCATGTTGATCGCTGCGACACCAGGCAAAAAAGCAAGTCTTTTCCGTAACTGGGGCCGTCTATATATTACGTACGTTAATATGAGGGGTGATGGTCTATATCATATATTACGGTTATGTTAATATGAGGGGGGTGGTGGTCTTATATATTACGTATGTTAAATATAGGGTGGTGGTTCTCATATATTTACGGGTACGTATATAGAGGGTGGTGGTACTAATAATATTAAGTATGTTAATATGAGGGGTGGTGGTCTATATATTTACCTGTATATGTTTAATGAGGGGTGTGGTTCTATATATTTAACGGACGTACGTACTTAATTATGAGGGGGTGGTGGTCTATATGATATACGTATGTTATATTGAAGGGTTGTGGTCTATATTTACTGTATGTTAATTGAGGGGGTGGTGGTTCTATTATATTACGTATGTTAATATGAGGGTGGTGGTCTATATATTTAGGTAATGTTAAATATGAAGGGGTGGTGGACTATAATATTAAACAGTATGTTAAATTATGATAGGGTGGGGGGTCTATATATTTACGTACGTGAGTATGCGTATATTGGGGTGGGTGGGTCTATATATATTACGGTAGTAATTGAGGTGGTGGTCTTTATATATTAACCGTACGTTAATTATGAGGGTGGTGGTCTTATATTACGTAAGGCTTTAATATGAGGGTGGGTGGTATCTATAATTGCAGGAGGTAGTATATTATGGTACGTTTATTGTTAACTGATGAGGTGGTGGTCTATATAAAATATAAATATTATTTACGTGATGTTTATATATAATATTGAGGGGTGTGGTCTAAACTATATTTAGGGTGGTGACTTGGGATCCTCGGGATCCTGAGTTCGAGCCCCGCTGGTCACTGAATTAACATCAGGGGGGTTGACTCAGCTTATCATCCTTCCGAGGTCAGCAAAATGAGCACCAGTATACTGGTAGTTATCCCTCCGTGTCGAAGGCAACTAAAGGGTTCGCCTCAGGAAGGGCATCTGGCCATAAAAACATCACCACAAGAAAGGGTACCATGATTGGAGCCCGCAAAAAGCTGACCCCCTGCTCAGGGAAAAAGGCTTTAAAATGGTGTGATGATGATTTACTTTCTTCTCCATTATATATTTTGTGGGTCATCAATGCCAACCAGTGGTTGCCTGGTTTATCTTATCCAGCCACAACCAGGTGAGCACACAGGGGGTAGTGCCCCTATGTTTAATATCTCTGTGAGGTTCTTTGTCATTCCTGTATGTCCAGCTATCACTGGAACAACTTTGGCGTTCTTCAGCTTCTAGGATCTTCTCACTTCATTCTTGAGGTCTTGGTGTTTGGTCATTTTCTTGATTTCTGCATCGTTTAGTCCAAAATCACTGGTATTAACACCTCAATCAGCAATGCCTTCTTCTCTTTTTTTGTACCGATGTATGATATCTGTTTGTTTTCGATGTTCACGCCTGATGGGATCATTAGGTCGTACGTGAGCGGTAGGTACTTCCATGTTTTCAGTGATTACTTTTGGTTCATGTTCTCACAAATTTTCTGGAACTGGAATATCAAAGTTTTTGCAGATATGCCAGTGGATTACATTATGAAGTCTGTTGTGTCGTTCTGTGTACAGCTGTTCTGACATGTTTGTTTTTGTGTGTGTGTTCAGTCATTAAGCACAACATATCATTCTCTTCACTAACCCCACCCCCACCCCTCACTTTTTCCTTTTTTTTTAAATTCTCTCTCTCTCTCTCTCTCTCTCTCGTCTCTCTCTCTCTCTTGCTTCTTCTTCTCCCCACTCCCTCTCCTCTCCTCTCCTTCTCTTCTCCCCCTCTTGCATCTCTCCCTCCCACGGTATATAACGTGTTGGTGAGGCATAGCTTTCCACCTCCCCCCCCCACTTTCCTCGCTCTCCCCCCCCCTCCTTTCCGAGCTTCCCCTCCCTCCTGCCTCCTCTCTCTCTCCCCTCCTCCTCTCTCTTTTCCTCTCTCTCTTCCCTCCTCTCTCAACCCCCTCCTTAATACCCCCCCCCTCCATCAGGAAACGACGGGTTGTAGTTGCTCATAAATAATAATTATTAATAATAAATATTGCTGTTGGAACCGCGACATGAAGCTCACATTCCTGCTTCTTCTTCAATCCCAGAAAGAGTGTTTTGAAAACCAGGATCTTTATGATGAAACTGATGCAAATTTTTGTTCCAAGTAAAGAGATTATTGGCTTTCCAACCATGTAAATCGATCATTACCTTTGCAACCATATTCTTTAAATTCTATGACAGCAGGAACCCTCTACACTCTACTTTAAATATTTGTTTCTTCTTCGTGTGAAACACTGACGGACGCTTCTCCTTTTAGTAATAGATGATAAAAACGCGTGAGTATGAGCTCCTCCATGAGTGCTATCTGAATGTAAAATTTAGAAATTGTCAATCTGCTGGAAGCATTTCTACCCACAATATTTTCGGTGAAGGAGAGTTTGCGTTTCCCATTGCTTTGTAAAGCCCGTCAAACAACGGGGCCATTCGTCCATATGAACACCGATCGATTGGCTTCACTGTCGCAGAGTTCTCACTCGAGTCACCTTGGTTTTGTCTCACCATCACTTTGCATGGGACTTGCCCACAAACAATATATTTCGCCTGAGCTGAGCATCGCCTCGTTATCAGGGCTGTGTGGGACACGCTCATCCGAGCAAGAGGATGGCATCCGAGCAAATATGCAGTGACGTCACCTCTATTTCTCACGATATCCACATGGGATTTTGGCACATTGATGATTGGTTGATTCACGGTGAGTCCGATGGTTTAATAGAGTTGTCGAGTCAAAAAGGAAGCAAATTTCATCTTTTAAAAAAAAATATTTCAATAACGGTGATATGTGGCTCATCGAGGATTTTGGACATGATCACATGCATGACGAAGACATAATGACCCATCCTTGTAATTTTATATGACGTACGAGGACATTGGGAGGCAGTGGACAAAGCAACACAGCATGGGGGGTTTGAACCGAGAATCCCAACATCACGAGCTAATGTAATTAGATTTGAACGCCAAGCATGCCATCATTTTATTGCGATTATTGATGCCTCTCTTCTACGGTTTGAAATTTAATTTTTATTTTTTGAGATTTGAGATGGAAAAACAATACTGGCTGGACATTATATATTCGCTGAAATTTGCCTGGATAATGTGTGTGGTTCTTTTGCATTGGTGAATGCTCATAATAATGGTGAAGATCACACAAATGTGTTAACCACCTGGGATTATATCGAGGACAAATCACCCCACAGTATGGTCGACTTGAGATGGTCTGCAATCTCTGTTGGTGAATTCTGCAACGACTCAAACTTCTGTTATTGAACTTGTTGGTTCTTAAAAGTTTGTTTTGCATTAAGTTTCAGCCAAACATTTATGTACATGTCGCTTTCACCAACCGAGTCGTACATGGATCATTTGACATGAAAATATTGTGCATATGTAGAGACATTGTTTAAACACCCAAAAGCACATGTGGAGTAAAGGGAGGGCAGGGGAGGGAAAGGGGTTACCAGACAGTTTTGATATATGGTACATGTATATGTCGATGTGTGTGCATATCTACACATATTATGTATTGTAAGGGAAATGGCTCAGGGGGTAACGGGAGGAATTGGTTATAGAAGAGTTTCTTATTTCCTTAAACAGAGGTGGTTTTGTATTCGTGTGAATAAAGATTGTCAGGGTCGATCGCATAATAAGTGTCTTTACCCACCCTCATCATCACCCCTTCCCCTTCATCCTTCTCAATTCAAAACCCTCTTCGGTCAATCACCCATTGGTTGCTCGCTCATGCTGCATCTAATGAACTTTGAATGGTGAAGGAATTTACCAGAAGCAGCGGTGTTGAAGGGGAAGACCGAGATGTGTGCACGTGCCTTGTTGAAACGAGCAGCCAAAGGGATTTAAACTTGGCACCTATCAGAGCTTTCCAGCCAATTAGGGCGAGGAGTGACGTCATGCGGGGTCGTTTTAATTATGCTGCCCAAAGTGGCCAACTCTTGACTCTGCAGCAGACTCCGCAGTCCACACCAGACTCCACACCAGTCCATCAGCAAGCTATTCGGCCTGGGATGACAGAGAGCTGCAGGTCTTGCCCCTGTGCTCTGATCCGCAACATTGTCCAGATCTTGTACCTTTCTGCGATCATGCCTGAACGCCCCACCTCAAGCTTGTTATGTATGGGGGAAACGCCAGCCTGCATGTCGGATCAAAAATTTCGATTTTTTTTTCGAAACGTCGCATCAAAAATAACTTGCTGCACCTTGAGCCAAAAGGGAAGGCCTTATCCGTCTACTGCACCCCATCATAATTTCTAATCTTCTCTTAGTATTGTTTGCATACTTATTGAGTGCAGAGGTTACGTGAAGTGTGAGGGAAGGGAATTTGATGAAGTGTGTTGTCTTTGGGGTCCATTTATTGACGTCATTTGACCTCAACCCTTTCCTTATTTCTTTTCCTGGGGACAAGTGGGTTTTTATGTGTTTGAATTCTCGCTTCGTCTGACCTGCTCACATTCTTGTACGCGTGGTTAAAATTGGGGTTAATCTAGCAAACATAAACGACAGTTTGCTTTTTCGTATGGCTGGCATGTGATGTATCTGTGTTGCAGCATGTCCACATATGTATCTGTGTTGACTTTCACCGCTTGTCCGGCTTCGTTCTCAAAGTAGAAAGGTGCTATTATACCGCTACGTCCGATAGCACACCATACCGTTACTTTTTTCCATAGGGTTTCCTTTTTTTAGGCAATTACGAATGCAGTTTATTTGGTTTTTCACCTTTTTGTGCGATCTGCTTTCTTTATAAAAGATCAATATAAATCGATTAATATACCGATTAAAACTTGCAACATCGAATCAAACCTCGTGTTTCAAATTCCACCATGTTGGTTTGAACTAGCAAGACATTGACTGACATTTTGTGTGCTCTCTGTGGGAACTGCATTTGTGAATTTTTCACCTTTATTCCACATTTAAAGAACTAATATTTAAAGGTAAGCCTTTGTGGTTCTTTTCGTGTACTTCATCCGTGCGGAACTTTGTGCAGAACCTGTGAATCGATAAATTTTAAATCTCTTCTCTAATCGATTGGTTCCTCGAATGGCACAGCATCCTGTGTCATCTTTAAACGGGTGACGAGCGACCGTGTGCTCATTTGTTAAGCTATTGACTGATGTACAATGAAGCGTTTCATACTTGTGTGGTCGTGTGAAAATCAGATTTTTTTTACAAAATACAGTACAGGGAGTCCCCGGGTTCTGAACAATCGTTCATACAGAAAGTAAATCGAATGAGTGTGCTTTTGGAAAGTGATGTTGTTTCTCTTTGTTTGTTTCAAAGCAAAATAATCTTCATAACACCCGATTTCCAAGCCGTTTGCCGTATTAACGTGTTTTCTAAAGGACAGAGCCAAATTTTTCATACCCATCACATGACGATTGGCTGTTGTTTATAAATAATAATGTTTATGGCACATCTCCTTGAAACGTCTATAAATCAACATTTTTTTTCTTTAATTTGTTTATTGAAATTCGCCCTAAACAAGGGGGTGAAAGCTACTCAAGCTGTTTCGGTTGTATATAGTGCATTGCTGTAATCGGTAATCGGCTGATGACGAGTACCGAAAAATTGCCCATTGCAGAGTTCAATATTGGGCCAGCACTAATCTATCCGAATAAATGTCAGTGTGTGGTCGTCAGTCAGTCCGTCCGTCCGTCCATCTCCTCCATAACTCCAAAACCATGAAACCTAGTGGCCCCAAACTTTGCGTGCATACTAAAGGAATTCCAAGGAAATGCATGAATGAAAATTGGGTGTTTGGGTTAATTTAGACACCACGTTTGAAGATAAATAACGACCTTATTTAATTAGCCGTGATCACAGGCGTTATTCTTGGTCACCTTGCTGTCTCTCACTGGGGTCTCAATTCGTCAGTTTTTGTTTGGCCTGCTCAATAATGCCTTGACATGGAACAGGCCGCAATGGTTTCTTCATGATAAAGTTATTTTTTCTTCACTTTCCTCACTCATATCATCAAATGCCTGTTCATCATAGCTATGAATCGCTGGGTACATTGCAATGCTTACAAACGCCCAGACGCCAGCGCCCGTGGCTTTATTTCATTTCCGCACATGCCATAACCTCCAAAATCTCTTCATCTGAGCCAAATTTCAAAATTTAAACTTCTTAATTGACCTGAGCAGTACTTCTGACTGCTGGAAAAAAGTGTTCATTTGTCTAATTCGGAAATTGCTTGATATTCCGGGCGTCTCCAGGTGCATGCTGTTTATATGACCGATCAACAATCGCTAATCTCTTGCCAAGCCTGCCGTTCCTTATCAACCATTTCATCGGAGTGCTTGCTGGAGTGCTTAAGTCACTTGGCGAGTGCTCTACAAGCTGCTTGGTTGTTCGTTTCTGAAACATGGCCATGCACGGCATAAGTATTCGCACTGTCACTGAATATATCGATCGACTTGAACAAAGTTCAGGCCCCACTCACCTGCGTTTGGCCCTGTGCTGTCTTGCAGTGTCTCAGGTGATGGCTCATCCACTGAAAATGTGCAATTTTATTTCACACGACATTCCCCCTTTTTGGACAATCTTCTTTCATTATACAACCTGTCACTTCAACAAAGATCGGTGCATATAAAAAATTAAATGATTTGTTTTTAAAAGTTTCTTCAACTTTTTCATTGGAGTGCTTGCTTGAGTGCTTAAGCCACTTGGCGAGTGCTCTTCAAGCTTCGATCTCCACCAGCTTCCATGGCGATTCCGCAGCATGGTTCTCCGTGGGGACATTTCCGAAGTGAGGAAGGCAAAATCAATTAGTTGATCACAACGAGTAAAAAATGTTTTCAGTTGTTACAAAGCAATGAATCTCCACATCACGGCAGGATAGCCGAGATGTATGCACACTCACTCTAAGCTGTCTAGCCTGTGTTTAAATCCTGACCCAGCCATAAACTGTCATCCTGGTGTTTCACAGGCAGGGTGATTCATCAATGTGTGTGCCATCTCTCGGATGGACGTTAAGATGGACATCACATCTGCCATATCTCCCCTCCCTCTTCTCTCTCTCCTCCTCTCCTTTTCCCTCTCTCATTTCCTCCATCTCCCACCCTTATCCTCTTTCTCCACCCTTATCCTCTTTCATCACTCCATCCCACTTTCTCCCACTCTATCCCACTTTCTCCGCACCCCTATCCCACTTTCTCCCACCCCTATCCATCTTTCTCCCACCCTATCATTTCTCCACCCCTATCTCCACTTTTCTCCCACCCTAATCCCCACTTTCTCCCACCCCTATCCACTTTCTCCACCCTATCCATCTTTCACCCACCCCATGCACTTTCTCCCACCCCTATCCCACTTTCTCCTACCCCTATCCCACTTTCTCATCCACCTATCCCACTTTCTCCCACCCTATCCCTCTTTCTCCCACCCCTATCTCTCTTCTCCCACCCCTATCCCTCTTCTCCCACCCCAATCCCTCTTTCCTCTTCCAGCCCCTATCCCTCTTTCTCCACCCATCCTTTTTTTCCCACCCTATCCCTCTTTCTCCAGACCCCTATCCCTCTCTTTCTTCCCATCCCCTCTCCCTCTCTGACCCATCCCCACTCCCCCTCTTTCCTCTCCCCTTCCTCTATCTCCCACCCCTCTCCCTTGCTCTCCCTTTCCTCTCTCGCACACCCCTCTTCCCCAACCTCTACTCCTCTGTTAAGGGGACTGTTAAGTCTTAAGGTTTAGTTTTTAATTTAAAACAGCTTCCCCAGAGTGTAGCATGTATGAATCAGATTCGGAGTGAGCTGACCGGAGGGGTTCAAAGGTCGCTGCATGTGTGAGCATGCATACATACGTGCAGGCAGGCCTTTGCCAGGTAGATAGCATGGGTTTTAAATGCTCCCTCCTGGTTTTATATAGAACCTGGCAAATAAAAAGAAAATGTTGCTGTTTGGGTGTGTTTTATTGCCCTTCCCTTCCTCACCCCTCATGTCCTCTTCCCTTCCCCTCACGCTGCATTCCCTTCCTTTCCCCTTCCCTCACGCCGCCTTCCCTTCCCCTCACGCCGCCTTCCTCTCCCCTCACGCTGCCTTCCTCTCCCTACGGTCGTGTTCCCTTCCCCTCACGGCCACTTCCTTTCCCTTCCCTCACGCCGCATTCCCTTCCCTCACGCCGCCTTCCCTTCCCCCTCACGCCCTTCCCTTCCCCTCACAGCCACCTTCCCTTCCCTCACGCCACCTTCCCTTCCCCTCACGCCGCCTCCCTTCCCTTCCCCTCACGCCGCTTCCCTTCCCCCCTCACGCACCCTTCCCTTCCCCTCACGCCGCCTTCCCTTCCCCTCACGCCGCCTTCCCTTCCCTCACGCGCCCCGTTCCCTTCCCTCACGCGCTTCCTCCCTCACGCCGTCTTCCCTTCCCCTCACGCCACCTTCCCTTCCCCTCACGCCGCCTTCCCTTCCCCTCATGCCCCTTCCCTTCCCCCACGCCACCCCCTCCCTCACACCGCCTTCCCTTCCCCTCACGCCGTCTTCCCTAACCCTCACACTGCCTTCCCTCCCCTTCCCACTGCATTCTGTCCTCTTCCCCTCTCCACCCCCATAGACATCTCTGGGCAGTCTCCGTGTGCTGTATTGATGTGCTGTTTTAACGTACCCCATTTCGTTCAATCCTGCTCTACCTATCTCTCCACATGTCCTACTACCAAATGCAAGCCCAGAACCCCCTCACCTCATGCTTACCTCTCCCAATCCATCTCCCCACTTTCCTCTTCTACTTCCTCTCCCTACCCCTTCCTCTCTCTCTTCATCGTCCTTGCTCCCCCTCCCAGAGTGTATAGCGACGTTTGGCGAGGCGTCGCTCTTTCCTTTCTCCCCCCTCCCCCCCCCCCCGCTTTCTTCACTCTTTCCCCCCTCCCCTCTTCCCCACTGCCTCCTGGATAGCTGTAACACTTGATCAACATTACTTACATAACACTGGGACATGAATGGATCATCAGTAAAATTTTCGTTCAATGTACAGTCCAGTGAACCATTCAAACTAACCCTTTATTTAAAACAACATTACAAGATATTATCATCATGCCCTTCATGACTTTTTCGAGGATGAAATTGTAAATAGCCATTGTTTCGACAAGTTGATGCTGGTGAGGCACATACAGACATGTACAGTGTTTATCGGTGTTCCATAACACCATTGTCCATACAGCACCTTGCAATGACCGTTGGTACTCATGTTATGTGCATATAAGGTCTGCACAACATGGGTTACATGCCAGACATAGATAATCAGTACTGCCAGTGTGACATCCACATACCTGCTGTGACATCCATTGTTATAAAATAGCTATTATGTGGAAGGAATTAAAGTCTTTATGGGAATGGTGTCAGGTTCACCAGATTCAGGCAAGTCCATTTTGTGAAACAGTGGTGGTTTTGGAGGAAGAAATGAATATTTGTAATGTGTACCAGGGATTTTACCATCAATGATGCATAAAAATTGTGTGTGTGGGA
>CM068952.1:171511727-171548961 GCA_035128595.1 Eptatretus atami | reverse complement strand
AGCCACCTATCCGGATATATATTTCGAGATATATATATACATAATCCCCGCATATCGCGGTTCACTATCGCCCCCGGTTCATCGGGGTTTCCCTGAACCTAACTATTTTTTCTGCGGATTCCCCCGGTAATCGCTGGTAATATATATAACATAAATTATTTAAGCAATAAATTATAACGCGTGGTGCTCGACCAGTCACACAACGCACGAGACAAAGTTTCGCTTTGTAACTTCGAACATTTTCTACGTTTTTTCTCCAAGCCCTACGATGCCGCCCAACGCCCTGCACCTTCTAAGGCCTTCTGGAAAGGAACCGAAGCGCCAGAGGAAGGTCCTGAGCTCCAGGAGAAGGTGAAGGTGCTCAATATGCTTCGGGAAGGAAAAAGGTTTGCCGCAGTGGACGCCATTATGGTTGAATGAATGGACCATACGCTACATCAAGAAGGACGAAGCCAACATCAGGAGCCTATCAAACCAATCGTGTTATATAACGCCCACGTTAATCGTAATAAAATCGGTATAACGTCACGTACTAGTCACTCATAATCAAACCCACGGTTATACACCCCGCGTTAACATTCGATATAGAAATCAAACCCATCGTGTTTATACACTGTGTTTATAAAAAATAGGCATTTTGGGAGGCATCCATTATCGCGGGGGGGGGGGGGGGGGAGGTTGGAACGTAACCCCCGCGATAAACGGGGATGACTGTATATATATTGTTACGAATTTGGGAATTCGATTGCACACAACATTCAGGTTCCTTTAGTCAGTTATGTCGATAAGTGCTTGTTCCCTAGATTGTTCACCTTCCATTGTTTAATGGCAGAAATCGATTAAGTGCGCTGCGAGATTCAATTTAATAGTTAGGGAGCGATCATAACACAATGGAGACGCCCCTCCCCTCTTCTGTGAAGAGGAAGAAGAGCCCTCCCGTCCCGTGATTCCGTAAACAACTCCCTCCCACCCGTGGTTGACGGGGGGATGGAGCACGAGGGCATGAGTCATGAGTCACGCCGGAACGGGGAAGGCGGAAGAGGATAAGGAAGAGATCCTCTAGTTGGTTTGTGTTCGGGGAGTGGTGTTTCAGTGAGCTTCGGCTTCTGCTTGGCTCGGGTTAGGGCTGGTTGTTCAGTAGAGCTTCGGCCACGGCTTGGCTCGGGTGGAGATTTTTGGAGAGCTGCTTTGTTTGGAAGAGAGTTGAGCTGGTTGCTCGGCTCGAGCTGCTGGTGGTGGCTTCTCTGGCTTGGTTCGTCGAAGAGAGTCGGCTGCTTTTGTTCATCGAAGAGAGTTGAGCTGGTTGCTCGGCTAGCTCTTCTTGGTTCGTGGAGCTCTTGTTTCTCCGTTTGGTTCCCGGCTTGGTGCGACTCATCGGCCTTCTTTGGAGGTGGTTCCTCGGGGAAGTGGCGCATCGACGGGAAGGATCGGCGCTCATCTCACCAGCACGTGTTGAGAAGCGCGGGAGGATTCGCTGAGCTCGGGAAGGATCGCGGCTCACGCGGTTGGGTCCAGCTCGCTCTCGCTGGAGCCCGGTCCGAACAACTTGAAGACCACACGAGGTGGAGAGGTTCGAGATAAGTCCTGGGTTTCAGCTCACCTGTCCTCCGAGCTGGAGCTCGTTATTAAAGGCCTCAGCCACCATTTCTTGGGTGGTGTGTGTACGTACGTGTGTCCGTGGGCCCGTGTCTACTAAGTAGTAAAGACTGCTAAGTGATTGTGTAGAACGGTTGTAGTTCTCCTGTCATGCGTGTTTTGCCTTGTTAATTGCATACGTGCTTTATTATAATAATGTCCTTGTGTGAATGTAAACCTGTTCGTTGCGTCCTTTCCTCTCATTGAACTGCCGTATTGCATTCGGAATAATAGTTGGTTTTTAAATAGCCGTTAATAGAATCGGGTCCAACGGGGCCTCGCGATAATACCCCGCTCGTTACCAAAACGAAGCGAGCTGCTTAAGCGGCTCGTTTCAAGCGGGCCCCGTTGGGGTACAGTCTCTCGGTAGTCTGCCGTGCGATTAATTAGGTATATCGACAATTCGGCGATTGACCCTGTAGCGCGGGTAGAGTGTTGACTCGGCTGTGGTGTACTCAAAACACACCCGTAGCGGGATTCCGGCGTTTGATCCGGAAGGCTGCGACTAGATTGTCCGTTCGGGGCGAGAGCGGCCGCCATTGGCTAGAAGTGGTCGTCCGCACGCCGGCGGGCGGGAATCTACAACAAATTAATATATATATATCTATATGCATGCATACATACATACTTCTCTATATTAGCCTTAGATCAATGTGAAATGTATAAGAGAATGTAATTTGCAATGCAATGTAATGCTATCTATCATTCCAGTGTTGTCAGATTTGTAATTTCCCAAGCTCCCGCAAAATTAAAACGTGATTATTGAACATTTCACACACATGTTTGGATGGTGGAGAAAACACACACACACACACCCACACACAACACACACACACAACACACACACACACACACAACACACACACACACACACACACCACACACACACACAACACACACAACACACACACACACACACACACACACACACATTATGCAGTGAGGAAAGAAGACACAAATGTGCTTCTGCTGCAAGAAAAAGCACAAATTTATTTTCGCTGGATAAGTATCTCTGGAAGATATTTTGGTTGAGAAAAGTATGTCGCTACTGTAAGAAACTACCATTAAATATACTAACCCGTTACTCTAAAGCTTTTGAAAAAGTCACTTTCTACGCTCGCGTCACTGCTATGAGCGAACAACTCCTCCTTCGTATGCAGCACAAGTTGCCGGTAGCATCATTGGCTGAAGGCACGGCTGTGCGCTGATGCTGTATCCCTATTACCAGTACCATCCATCCATTGGGACCATACTCTGTACAGAGAGTGTTGGTGCTGCCAAAGCGGTATTCTGGGCTATTGGGCACAATCCTGGACGGGTCACCACTCCGACACAGGATACTCGAATGGCTCAATCACCCAGCAAGCTGATACTCATTTTGCCGACATTGGAAGATGACAGGCTGAGTCACCCCACTGATGTTAATTCAAGGCGAACAGGGGCTCAAACTCAGGATCGTAAGATCCCAAGCCAGCCACCCTAATCGCGAAGCCATCACCAGGTTTCAGGGAACTACTCCCTAACACTGTCTTGCATGGTGCACCCCGAGAGTGGGAAGAGACACATGTCCAGCACAGGCGGGGACACTCGGGCCACAAATTTGAATTTAAAATGGTTGATCATTCACGACAAATGCTCTCCATGCCATCTGTGTGCGTCTGGACGTGTGCCACGAAAAAATGAAGCAGGATCTCGAGCTTTAATGTAGTGGTTCCTGCTGTCGTAGAATAATGAAAACGGTACCGTTGGAAGGCTAATGATTGATTGCCTCGGAACAAATAATTGTGTCCATTGAATCATAAAGATACCTGTTTTAAAAAGCCAACTTTCTGGGATTTAAGGAGAAGAAGCAGGATGAGAGCTTAACGCGCACGGTTCCAACGGTAACATTATAATGCTGTGATAGCAGGAACCCTTAAAAAGGACACGCAAGGCGCACACAAAATTATATAAAAGCAACATTTCTCGAAGCATATATAAACATATGAAAGAACAGAAGGAACGAGAACGGCACTCGTTGGAACACTTTCCTGCGCCAGGCTGAGGCTGAACAGTTTACATTTTGTATCCACTGATAGGTCGGATCTGGATCCAGACCTGGACCAAAATCGAATCGGTCTGTTTTCGTCGCCTTCCCAACTCATTCACGAGGTTTTGTCATCCGTCTATTACTGTTTGAAATATCGTGCTCCCAGACAGACAAACAGGGATGAAAACATAACGTCCGTCCACCTTCGGTGGCAGAGGTAACGACCACAGCCACCATGACAGCAGTTATAAAAGATGACTCTTTCATGTGCTTCACTTCATTGTACATCCTCATTTAGATTCACAGATAGACATGCAATATGTTTGTGAAGTACAACACGCTGTCTGTTGATGAAACCCACCGACCAAGTCGTAGTGTCTTTTTTTTTTTAAATTGTTTTTTTTTGCTATGCCCATTGAGGCATGGTTGTCGGTTGTGACCTGTCATGGCTGACATTGATATAATTATTCACCATTTTCCACATCATTTTCCTTCCAGAGCTTGAAGTTTGATGAACATTTGCATACATGTTGAATATTGTTGGGATCGAATTTGTTTAACTTAGTCTGTTGTGACTCCATTGGACTTTAGTCTATTGTGACTTCAACGAGGACGTCTGTGCTTTCGGCCGAACAGCTTGATAGCCAATCCTTGCCAGATCTTCAACGTTTTTCTCGCAGCAATCACGTTCAAGATGGGCTGAATACACTCGGCTGTTCTTCGTTGCAGTGAAATCCCCCCCCCCCCCGTTTAACGTTACGTATCAAGCCTACTCAAAGGATCCTTCAGGAAGTGAAATAAACTCATCCGAACCATTTTCCCATTTGTTGTTATACCCACAAGCTGTGCGAAACAATATTTTACCACATTGACCATTGACGATTTCATACCTATCACCAATTGCTTCCGAAGAATACAGGTACTTCTCTAATATCTGACATTCAATTTTCTTTTATGCCTGGTGTTGCTTAATGGTTAGGTGGTGGGTTTGGGATCCTCGGATCCTGGTTCAAATCCCACTCGGCTGTTGAATTAATACCAGGTGGGGTTGACTCTGCCTGTCATCCTTCCGAGGTCGGCAAAATGAGTGCCAGCAGCTGGTATCCTGTGTCGGAGTGGCGACCCGTCCAGGATTGTGCCCAATAGCCAGGGAGATTCTTAGGCAGCACCGACGCTCTGCACAGAGTATGGTCCCAATGGATGGATGGATTTTTCTTTTTGCCGATTTATTGACATCCGAGTGCTTTTGCTAACTTGTTTCGACTGCAGGGTATTGATTCAGCACTGTTCATCAGCCTGTGTAAAGTTCATGGAAGAGCTCGTACATATATACATGTAGTACCAGGACATTAGGAGACATTATTGTACTTTTTACATGAGTTGTAAGGACATCATGAGACGACACCAATGAACATGCTGTCAGGAATTTGAGCCTGAAATTCCAACTTCACGAGTCGTCAGGTGGGAACATCAAACAGGCCAGACTTTAAAAACAAAAAAATATGTATGATTATTATTTTTTATTATTTGGCTATTGTTCATGATAAGACCAGATCACCAAGCAATTAATATTTATCTATTGGATTTGGTGAACGGGAAACACCCGCTCCCTTTGAGAGCAGTGGCAAGTTGTCTCCCCACCCCTCACGGGGGGAGGCGGGTGGCTACCGTGGGTACTACCAACACGTATGCAAAAAATATTAACACTCGTTTGGGGGGAAAGGACTTTTTTATTTTCCATTGATCTCGGCTCATGTGGAACTTTAAGATATATGTACTTTAAAATGAATTGCGGGACATTGACGATCGACACATTTACGCGCATTTGTGTACGGGATTTGAACTTGGGTTCTGAGCATCATGAGCCATCAACGGCTTGGTTCAGATGAGAACACCAAACAGGCCAACCTGCATTTAATTATTATTTATTTTATTTTTGCTCAAACACACTTTGAAGTGCATTGTTCTCCATTTGCGGTTCCTACCGTTCTTCCAGTGTTCCAGGGCGCCGTCTTGTAATAACAACCATCAGATGGCTCAACTTGCATCATCACCCTCATGTTCGTACTCATTCCTTCGAACTTCATTCCGACTTCGCTCTCTCGGAGAACATGGCTGGCTGTCTTGCTGATGTTGTGCATTTGTCACGATTCATTTCAGATCGGTTATCAAAATTGCACTCTTTAAGAAAGTCGAAGTGGTGCACTTCCTGATGCATTTTTCCTCTTGCTCATGTGTCTCGTGCAGCTCGCCCTCTTGGGCTCTCCGGATGACATGTTGCACTATACCAGCGTGTGACAAAAGCCATACTGGGGGACGACATGCAGCTGAGGAAAGGTAATCGTGCTGTTGCCGGTGGATTGATTTGCCGCGTGAGAGCACGGTCACTGCATGCGTGCGTCGTCGTCGGACCGCACGGTAGTTGTGCGACATGGTCAAAATGGGCAAATTCAACATGTTCAAATCCCACGAGCTATCTGTTTCCCATAAAAGTTTGTAAATATGTAGCACGTGCAATTATTAAATTTGGGTTCTGCCGACTTGCACCTTGTTAACTGATCGGTTACATCTCTGCCTTTTCCCACGACCGCCACAGATCGCACTGCAAGATCTGCGACCAACGCGGAAGATCGCGTCCCTCCTTCCCTTATTTTGTGAGCTTCGTGGGCAGCGTGAGTTATGGCGCACGGTTTCTGCTGTTTTCGTGCCCTTTAAGCTTTCGGCCTCGACTCAAACTCAAGGTGGCGTTTTATAATCCGATTGACTGGGCGATCTCTCTGGGGCTCGTTATTAAAGGCCTCAGCCACCATTTCTTGGGTGTGTGTGTGTACGTACGTGTGTCCGTGGGCCCGTGTCTACTAAGTAGTAAAGACTGCTAAGTGATTGTGTAGAACGGTTGTAGTTCTCCTGTCATGCGTGTTTTGCCTTGTTTAATTGCATACGTGCTTTATTATAATAAATGTCCTTGTGTGAATGTAAACCTGTTCGTTGCGTCCTTTCCCTCCATTGAACTGCCGTATTGCATTCGGAATAAATAGTTGGTTTTTAAATAGCCATTAATAGAATCGGGTCCAACGGGGCCTCGCGATAATACCCCGCTCGGTTATCCAAAACGAAGCGAGCTGCTTAAGCGGCTCTTTCAAGCGGGCCCCGTTGGGGTACAGTCTCTCGTAGTCTGCTCGCGGCGATTAATTAGGTATATCGACAATTCGGCGATTGACCCTGTAGCGCGGGTAGAGTGTTGACTCGGCTGTGGTGTACTCAAAAACACCCGTAGCGGGATTCCGGCGTTTGATCCGGAAGGCTGCGACTAGATTGTCCGTTCGGTGGGCGAGAGCGGCCGCCATTGGCTAGAAGTGGTCGTCCGCACGCGGCGGGCGGAATCTACAACAATATATTATATCTATATGCATGCATACATACATACTTCTCTATATTAGCCCTTAGATCAATGTGAAATGTATAAGAGAATGTAATTTGCAATGCAATGTAATGCTATCTATCATTCCAGTGTTGTCAGATTTGTAATTCTCCAAGCTCCCGCAAAATTAAAACGTGATTATTGAACATTTCACACACATGTTTGGATGTGTGAGAAAACACACACACACACACACATTATGCAGTGAGGAAAGAAGGACACAAATGTGCTTCTGCTGCAAGAAAAAGCACAATTTATTTTCGCTGGATAAAAGTATCTCTGGAAGATATTTTGGTTGAGAAAAGTATGTCGCTACTGTAAGAAACTACCATTAAATATACTAACCCGTTACTCTAAAGCTTTTGAAAAAGTCACTTTCTACGCTCGCGTCACTGCTATGAGCGAACAACTCCTCCTTCGTATGCAGCACAAGGTTGCCGGTAGCATCATTGGCTGAAGGCACGGCTGTGCCGCTGATGCTGTATCCCTATTACCAGTACCATCCATCCATTGGGACCATACTCTGTACAGAGAGTGTTGGTGCTGCCAAAGCGGTATTCTGGGCTATTGGGCACAATCCTGGACGGGTCACCACTCCGACACAGGATACTCGAATGGCTCAATCATCCCAGCAAGCTGATACTCATTTTGCCGACATTGGAAGGATGACAGGCTGAGTCAACCCCACCTGATGTTAATTCAAGGCGAACAGGGGCTCAAACTCAGGATCGTAAGATCCCAAGCCAGCCACCCTAATCGCGAAGCCATCACCAGGTTTCAGGGAACTACTCCCTAACACTGTCTTGCATGGTGCACCCCGAGAGTGGGAAGAGACACATGTCCAGCACAGGCGGGGACACTCGGGCCACAAATTTGAATTTAAAATGGTTGATCATTCACGACAAATGCTCTCCATGCCATCTGTGTGCGTCTGGACGTGTGCCACGAAGAAAATGAAGCAGGATCTCGAGCTTTAATGTAGTGGTTCCTGCTGTCGTAGAATAATGAAAACGGTACCGTTGGAAGGCTAATGATTGATTGCCTCGGAACAAATAATTGTGTCCATTGAATCATAAAGATACCTGTTTTAAAAAGCCAACTTTCTGGGATTTAAGGAGAAGAAGCAGGATGAGAGCTTAACGCGCAGCGGTTCCAACGGTAACATTTATAATGCTGTGATAGCAGGAACCCTTAAAAAGGACACGCAAGGCGCACACAAAATTATATAAAAGCAACATTTCTCGAAGCAATATATAAACATATGAAAGAACAGAAGGAACGAGAACGGCACTCGTTGGAACACTTTCCTGCGCCAGGCTGAGGCTGAACAGTTTACATTTTGTATCCCACTGATAGGTCGGATCTGGATCCAGACCTGGACCAAAATCGAATCGGCTTGTTTTCGTCGCCTTCCCAACTCATTCACGAGGTTTTGTCATCCGTCTATTACTGTTTGAAATATCGTGCTCCCAGACAGACAAACAGGGATGAAAACATAACGTCCGTCCACCTTCGGTGGCAGAGGTAACGACCACAGCCACCATGACAGCAGTTATAAAAGATGACTCTTTCATGTGCTTCACTTCATTGTACATCCTCATTTAGATTCACAGATAGACATGCAATATGTTTGTGAAGTACAACACGCTGTCTGTTGATGAAACCACGCCGTGGTGTTTTTTTTTTTTTAATTGTTTTTTTTTTTGCTATGCCCATTGAGGCATGGTTGTCGGTTGTGACCTGTCATGGCGACATTGATTATATTATTCACCATTTTCCACATCATTTTCCTTCCAGATGCTTGAAGTTTGATGAACATTTGCATACATGTTGAATATTGTGGGATCGAATTTGGTTTATTAGTCTGTTGTGACTCCATTGTGACTTTAGTCATGTGATCAGAGTCTGTGCTTTCGGCCGAACAGCTTGATAGCCAATCCTTGCCAGATCTTCAACGTTTTTCTCGCAGCAATCACGTTCAAGATGGGCTGAATACACTCGGCTGTCTTCGTTCAGTGAAATCCCCCCCCCCCCCCCATTTAACGTTACGTATCAAGGCCTATCAAAGGATCCTTCAGGAAGTGAAATAAACTCATCCCTGAACCATTTTCCCATTTGTTGTTATACCCACAAGCTGTGCGAAACAATATTTTACCACATTGACCATTGACGATTTCATACCTCTATCACCAATTGCTTCCGAAGATACAGGTATTCTCTAATATCTGACATTCAATTTTCTTTTTATGCCTGGTGTTGCTTTAATGGTTAGGGTGGTGGGTTTGGGATCCTCGGATCCTGATTCAAATCCCACTCGGCTGTTGAATTAATACCAGGTGGGGTTGACTCTGCCTGTCATCCTTCCGAGGTCGGCAAAATGAGTGCCAGCATGCTGGTATCCTGTGTCGGAGTGGCGACCCGTCCAGGGATATGTGCCCAATAGCCAGGGAGATTGCTTAGGCAGCACCGACGCTCTGCACAGAGTATGGTCCCAATGGATGGATGGATTTTTCTTTTTGCCGATTTATTGACATCCGAGGTGCTTTTGCTAACTTGTTTCTGACTGCAGGGTATTGATTCAGCACCTGTTCATCAGCCTGTGTAAAGTTCATGGAAGAGCTCGTACATATATTACATGTAGTACCAGGACATTAGGAGACATTATTGTACTTTTTACATGAGTTGTAAGGACATCATGAGACGACACCAATGAACATGCTGTCAGGAATTTGAGCCTGAAATTCCAACTTCACGAGTCGTCAGGTGGGAACATCAAACAGGCCAGACTTTAAAAACAAAAAAATATGATGATTATTATTTTTTTATTATTTGGCTATTGTTTCATGATAAGACCAGATCACCAAGCAATTAATTATTTATCTATTGGATTTGGTGAACGGGAAACACCCGCTCCCTTTGAGAGCAGTGGCAAGTTGTCTTCCCCACCCCCTCACGGGAGGGAAGGCGGGTGGCTACCGTGGGTACTACCAACACGTATGCAAAAAATATTAACACTCGTTTGGGGGGAAAAAGGACTTTTTTTATTTTCCATTGATCTCGGGCTCATGTGGAACTTTAAAGATATATGTACTTTAAAATGAATTGCGGGGACATTGACGATCGACACATTTACGCGCATTTGTGTACGGGATTTGAACTTGGGTTCTGAGCATCATGAGCCATCAACGGCTTGGTTCAGATGAGAACACCAAACAGGCCAACCTGCATTTAATTTATTTATTTATTTATTTTTGCTCAAACACACTTTGAGTGGCATTGTTTCTCCATTTGCGGTTCCTACCGTTTCTCAGTGTTCCAGGGCGCCGTCTTGTAATAACAACCATCAGATGGCTCAACTTGCATCATCACCCTCATGTTCGTACTCATTCCTTCGAACTTCATTCCGACTTCGCTCTCTCGGAGACATGGCTGGCTGTCTTGCTGATGTTGTGCATTGTTGTCACGATTCATTTCAGATCGGTTATCAAAATTGCACTCTTTAAAGAAGTCGAATGGTGGTGCACTTCCTGATGCATTTTTTCCTCTTGCTCATGTGTATCTCGTGCAGCTCGCCCCTCTTCTGGGGCTCTCCCGGATGACATGTTGCACTATTACCAGCGTGTGACAAAAGCCATACTGGGGGACGACATGCAGCTGAGGAAGGTAATCGCTGCTGTTGCCGGTGGATTTGATTTGCCGCCGTGAGAGCACGGTCACTGCATGCGTGCGTCGTCGTCGGACCGGCACGGTAGTTGTGTCGACATGGTCAAAATGGGCAAATTCAACATGTTCAAATCCCACGAGCTATCTGTTTCCCATAAAAGTTTGTAAATATGTAGCACGTGCAATTATAAATTTGGGTTCTGCCGACTTGCACCTTGTTAACTGATCGGTTACATCTCTGCCTTTTCCCACGACCGCCACAGATCGCACTGCAAGATCTGCAGACCAACGCGAAGATCGCGTCCCTCCTTCCCTATTTTGTGAGCTTCGTGGGCAGCGTGAGTTATGGCGCACGGTTCTGCTGTTTTTCGTGCCCTTTAAGCTTTCGGCCTCGACTCAAACTCAAGGTGGCGTTTTATAATCCGATTGACTGGGCGACTGAAATATAGTAATGAAGGTGAACCGACTTGCAGGAGCTTACGTCAGCAAGGTGCTATTGCCTTGTCTTTGTAAACACGTTATTAGCAACCTGCTGAGCAAAGTGGAGTTTGGCGAGCGAGTCGTCCTGGCAACGGAGTGGAGGCGCAAAGCATTGCGGCCTTCTGAGAGCAATAACGCCGTACGGAAAATGGAGTCATCTGCATTAACTTTTATAATGCTCTGAGCAGAACAAACATTGTACGTTCCATTGGGTATTCTGTCGCGTAAACATGGTCAAGGGTTATAAATATTTTCCTCGTAATAACGTACCAATTGTTCAGTTGTGAATATGACTCTTTTCTTCTGTTTTTTTTTTCCACAATGTTTGCCTCTAAAATGGCTTTTTTGATTCCACTAAAGGCGGTTGGATTCTGAACGTAACAAAAATGTAGTACAAGTGCGATGTCATAGTGGAGGCCTTCCTTCCAGAGGGCCGTTAAGCATATCGTGTCCCGAGACGGTGTGCTTAACCTGCCTCTTTAAGGAAGGCCTGCACTATGATATATAGCACGTTGTTATTGTTGTTTCATATGCAGCATGTGACTGGGCGACTTGTACTCATTTTGCCGACCTCGGAAGGACGGGACGACAGGGACTTGAACTCAAGACCCTAAAATCTTAAGCCAGCCCTCTTAATCGTTAAGCCAACACCAGGCGATGATATAGCACGTCTTGCTGATATTCATCAGACAAGATCCAAGTGACGCTCGAATACATTTTGGGGTAAGTCATTTGTGTCTGCTATACCAATACCCTGGCCAGATTCGGTTGAGCATACAGTTCACCACCTCAACCCAATCGTACCCTATCTTGTCAATAGGTTATTCTGGGGCCCTGAGAGGATGCATGAGCAGATCGGCCTCATTGAGAGATCTGATCCCATTAAAGACGAGGATTTTGTTGGTACTTGAATTCTCTCCCTTTTCCCTGGCACTCAAACAAAGCCAGTTGCATTTGCAGTCAAACCGGTTTTGGACGAAGCTGACCCGCGGCGACTTGGTCACTCGACGTACCAGACTTTCACCAATTGGCAGGTTTCCATCTTTATGCTTCAAATAGGTGGTGCGTTTTAATCGCAGTTTTATTTTGTTTTCTTGAACATTGATGGGGATGGCAGGATGGCCTATAGGTGAGAACACTCTTCTCGAAGCTGACTAGCCTGGGTTTGAATCCCGCACCAGCTATATAACTGTCATTCTGGAGTTTCACAGACAGGGTGTTTCATCAATGTGTGTGCCGCGCCTTGGATGCACGTTAAACTGGGCATTATGTCTGCCGGCATGAGTTGGTGGACAAGCCTGGTGTTGGCTTCACGGTTAAGGTGGCTGGCTTCAGGTTTTAGGGTCTTGAGTTTGAGCCTCTGTCGTTCTGTTAAACAACACCAGGTGGTTTGACTCAGCGTCTCATCCCTCCGAGGTTGGCAAAATGAGCACCAGCTTACTGATAAGGGGCACTGCATCAGCAGCAGAACAGCACTTCCAGAAAATGCTGCAACCAACAGCAACAGGATGCATACGTAACAACAAATTGGTGGATGTTAAATATCCCACAGTGTCCTTCGTGAAGAGTAGGCGAACTATTACCAGCACCATGAACAAATTCCAAATTTCTGCCCTGACTTTGTGAGCCAGAGTGATGACCCAACCGAGATTGTGGCCATGTAACTGCTTCGGCAACACCAACGCTCTGTATAGAGTGTGGTACATGATGATGATGATGATGATCATCATCATTGATGCCATGATAGTAGCAACCTGGGTTGTTTATGGGTAATTGTTGTTAAATATCCATATGATGTTAATCACAATGAACTATGATTGTGAACTTGCAGGTGAAAACAGTGAGTCATGACCTCGGCCAGCTGAGCCACCTCATGTACATAGTAAAGAGCTTGCTGCGGAACCCGTATATTTACCTGGGCCCCTTCGTCCACAACCTCATCTCCAGTGTGTCCTACTGTATCCTGGAGCCTCTGGCCGCTTCCATCAACCCCCTCAATGACCACTGGGTGCTGCGGGACTATGCTGCACTCCTTTTAGCAGAAATAGTCACGTGAGTAATTTGGCGTTTCCCAGATCCCCCCCCGAGAGATCGTGAGGCCATTGGTGGTGTGTTCTGACTGCATCACCTGAGGTGAGATAAATTAAGTCTCTGGTGACATGCTTGTTCTTTCTCCAAAGGCATTTTAAGGCACTTGGGTTGGAAGTGAAGTGTGTGTGTGTGTGTGTGTGTGTGTGTGTGTGTGTGTGTGTGTGTGTGTGTGTGTGTGTGTGTGTGTGTGTGTGTGTGTGTGTTTTCAATTGATAACCGATCTGAGAAGATATAATTATTAATCCTTTGATCGTGGTTTTATTTTTCCTTCATAAAGAGCAAACAAAGACTGATCAAGGCACAAATCTCAGCTTTTACCCAAAGCATCCATTTTCATTGTTAATGTAATCTAAACATGGATGACTGCTTACCTTTGAATTGCTCAATCTCCATGAACCAAAGAATACTTTTACTTTTGAGAACTCCAAACTGCACACTTCTACTTCCCATTTATTGGCACACGTCTTGCTGGTTGTGGGCCGTACAAATCTCTTTATGTTCCTGCCATATGGAGATAGTGTTACATAGTAATGTTCGCTGTGTGGATTACAGGCTGTACGGAGATACCGTTTCCGGCCTGGAGCATCAGGTACTGCTGAGCTTGCAAGAGGTTCTTGCGGACTCCGTACGACCGCTTTGCTCCCATTATGGTGCCGTCGTGGGGCTGAGCGCACTTGGATGGAGGGTACGAGTTGTACTATCATGCAGGTTGCTAGTCTGAGGATGTGCATGAAGCCAAAGTGCCCAAACATACCTGGTTGTTTTATCATATTCCCAATGAGGCCTTTTTCAGGGGAAAATTGTAACCGATTTGTATTCGGCCTTGCAGGATTGCCACGATGGTGCAGAAGTATCTCACTTGCCTTTGAACCGTCTAGTCTGGGTTTGATTCCAAACCCCACTATAAATTGCCATCCTGGTGCTTCCGCAAACAGGACGTTACATCCATGAGTTTGTCGGATGGGACTTTTTGCTGGCAACTGTTTGTCAGCATTCCTTGCTGCCGGTGGACATCAAATATTTCAGTGTTTCGCCAAAGAGCAAGCAATTGTTGCCGGCACTCTGAACAAATTCAAAATCCAGGAGGCTGCAGGCTAGCATCAGTTCTCTCGGGGGCTGTAAAGTGTTGTAGATGCAGTGCCCCCTGTAGGTTAGAGCAGGAGTTTGGAATTTGTTCAGGGTGGCAGCGATAGCTTGAGATCAGGATGGCCTAGATACATCTAGTCCTGGGAATGAAATGGCAGAACCTCCATTGTATCTCCTTGCATGCAATGCTTGCGCCTCGTAATCTCTAGCGTGTAGTTTGGTTTTTCCCCGATAATGCATGCCTTGCCGCATTTCTTGCCAGCGCTTCCCTAATTAGTTTAGTGCGTAGTAATGTAACAATAGCAACCGGTCGTGTTTAAAGAAGCTAACTCCTAGCTGTGTGACCTACATTTTTTATTCTGTTGGAGCATTTGTTCATCATCTCGTTTTTGTATGTATTACGCGCGCTCCCTCTGGGGGTCGTGCCTCACCATGCAGCCGTGGTATATTCCAAACCCTGTTCATATTACAAAACTTGTTTATGTCATTAAAAGGTTTCTGATTCCTGCTCCAACCCAGCAGATCCAGCATTCCTAAAATACAATACCCCTCCCCAGCTCTCCCACCCCCACCCCTCCCACCTTCCCTTTTACTGTACAAATATCATTTTCTGGTATAAGCTGTACAATGTGCCATTTGACCGCCGCTAGCCTAAGTGGTGATCCACATATTACTTATGCATGGGGTAGGCTGGGCTGGGGTGGGTCAAGTTTTTGGGGGAAAATTAGAAATGTGTTTGAGAAAAGAAAAGGAATGCGTGAATATGGGGATAAAAGGAAGGACCAGAGATTTGGGGAGGAAAGGTGTAGAGGAAGGAAGTTTGAGGAGATGAGTGTAAATAGAGGCGTTGAGGATCTGAGACGTGTATAAATGAAGGGAAGGGTAGGTCGGCAACTTTTTTGATTTATTTTTTGTAATATGTAAATGGCCTCAAACTTAAAGAGAAACTGAACTCAGATTTCACAATCTCAACCATTACAATGTCAGAAAATTATTTATTTATTTTTCACTTGACTGATTGATTGATTGATTATTATTGATTGGACGTGCACCATCCTTGTTAACCCTTCACAATGAACACGTTTTTATGCTTGTAAAAGACAACAGATCACTTTGTTGAAAACTTTTTTTTTTCTGCTCATTTTCATTCTCATTTTATGAATATTCACCGTTTGATGAAAATGTTCACCTTTTATAAAAAATGAGTAAATAGAGACATCATACTAAAATTTGGCAATTCTCTGTATGAATACAAGCCTGAACCTTATAGAATCGAAAACCGCTTGGCTCATTTCCCTCAAATTTTACACATGGGCTTGGGTACTCGTGGTAAGGTCATGGGCACAAACGAATCACCATCCCCTCGGTAGGGTCGGGAGATAATATGCCGTTTTTAGCCTGGACATGCGCTATTGTCCAAGTGGTTTAACCAGGGACTCCTGCTGGAGGGAGGAGTTATTGAATAATAATAATAATAATACCATTGCCTTTCGTGCGGCGAGATAATGGTGGGTGGTTACACCTACTATTGGTCTGGTCGCTCTGATGGTTACCATACTCAAGGAGTTCTGTAGCTGTGTCCAATAAGCTGACCCCAATGATAATTGAGGTAACACGGTCAACGAGCGTATTATGAGACTAAGGATTCGTCACTCCTTAGGTGTCATTTCCCTGGTCTCTGTCTATGCTCCACTGAGGCGAGTGACCTCACCGTGAAGGACACATTCTACGCCACGCTCGAGTCTGTGGTTGATCAGTGCCCCAGACGAGATACACTTCTAGTCTTGGGGATTTAAATGCATCGACTGGAACTGATAGGGATGGTTATGAGACATGTGTTGGTCCCCATGGGTCAGGAACTATGAACCAGAATAGCACTAAGTTCATTGACTTTGCAAGAAGTCATGGATTTAGGGTGGCTGGTTCATGGTTTCAGCGCCCACAAGCTCATCGCTGGACTTGGTATTCCAATCTGGCGGTTTGGCAAAGGAGATTGACCATGTCCTCGTTGACGGTCGCTGGAGGATGATCCAGAACTGCAGGGTCTACCGGAGTGCTCAGTTCCTCAATACTGACCACCGGCTTGTTGTAGCAACTCTAAAGCTGCACCTTAAATCCTGGAGAATGGTACCATCCCAGCCTAGGCTGGATGTTGGCAAGCTCAGGATGAGAGTAGCTGAGGAGTTTGCGAACAGAACAGTTTGCGAACAGGACATTTGGGGTGTCTGGGTGCTTTGGGGGTCCTGAAGAGTTGTGGAGTGCCTTCAAGACCACCGTCCTTGATGTTGCCGGTGGATGTCTTGGAACTCACCGCAGGGCAAAGAAGAATTTTGTCTCTCAAGGGACACTGGATACCATTGACCAGAGTCGCAGGGCCAGGCTGAATGGCAGAGCTGAGCTGTTCAGGGAGCTGAGACGTAAAACTGTACGTGCACCAAGGGTGGACAAGGAGGCCTATGTGTGAGGAATCTGTGAGGGGGTAGAGCATCACCTGTGGACAGGTGATTCTCGTCCCGCTTACAGGGGAATTCGCCATTGCGTTCATCCAAGCCCATCCCTCGGAGCACTACAGTTAGAGCAGAGAGTGGTAGGCTCTTGACAGAGGAGTCTGAAGTGAAGTCCTGCTGGCCGGTTACTTTGAGCGGTTGTACCAGGCTGATCCACCAGCTGTGGAGTTGGACGTCAAGGGTGTTACAATCCCTGTTGCTGACTCTCCAATCAACTGTGGTCCACCTTCGCTTGTGGAAACACGGGCTGCGGTGAACCGGTTGAAACGGGGTAAAGCTCCAGGGATCTGTGGCATCCATGCTGAACTTCTCAAGGCTGGTGGAAATGCTGCACTCGTGTCGTTGCATGCAGTTTTGTGCTCTGCCTGGAACACAGGCATCATCCCAACTGATTGGAAGAGGGGCCTTGTTGTCCTTCTCTGGAAAGGGAAGGGTGATCGCCAAGACTGCAACAACTACCGAGGGGTGACGCTGCTCTCAGTGCGGGCAAGGTCTTTGCTCGGATAATTCTTGATAGAGTTCGCCACCATCTGCTTGAGCACCAGCATCCAGAGCAGTCAGGCTTTACACCAAAGAGGTCACGATTGACCGTATCTTGCTCTTCGTGTCCTCACCAAACGCAGACGAGAGTTTCGGCAGGGGCTGCTTGCAGCCTATGTTGATCTCTGTAAAGCGTTTGATTCAGTGATTCGGGATGCCCTCTGGAGGATTCTTGGTCTTCGTGGGGTGCCACCAAAACTGATCGATCTGATGTCTGAACTCTACTCTGGTACTGAGAGTGCTGTGAAGTGTGGTGGTACCATCTCTGACTTATTTCCAGTTGTTACTGGAGTTCGTCAGGGTGTGGACTGGCCCCCACACTTTTCAGCACTTGTATGGACTGGATTTTAGGGAGGATGTCGGAGAGATCAAGCTGCGGTGCATCGTTTGGGAATGTCAAGATATCGGACCTTGATTTTGCAGATGATGCAGTCATCTTTGCGGAGACTTTAGATATCCTTTTGGGGCCCTCGAGGTGCTGAATGAGTAGTCGGAGCCGCTGGGATTACGGGTTTCTTGGGTCAAAACTAAGATCCAGGTTTCAATGACATCTTGGATGCTGCTGTCCTGTCTGTGGTGAGGATGTTGAGGTCGTGGAGAGATTCACTTACCTTGGCAGTGATATTCATGTCTCTGCTGGCTGTGAGTCAGAGGTCAATAGACGTCTGGGTCGGGCCTGGGGAGTCATGATTCACTGGATCATGTGGTGTGGCGCTGCTGGTACCTGTGCGGGAGGACGAAAGTCCGAGTCTTCAGGTCCTTGGTGCTTCCAGTCTTGCTCTATGGATGCGAGACTTTGACTCTGACCAAGGATCTGAGACGGAGACTTAATTCCTTTGGTACCAGGTCTCTTCGGAGAATCCTTGGCTATCGCTGGTCAGATTTTGTGTCCAACAAGCGGTTGCTGAGAGAGACTCGGATGAGATTTGTTACCTGCATAGTCCGTGAGCGTCAGTTGCAGCTGTATGGACATGTGGCTCGTTTTCCTGACGCTGATCCTGTCAACAGATTCTCTCAGCGAGGGAGTCTCGTGAGTGGAGGAGGCCAATGGGCCGACCACGTCCCTCGTGGTTGCAGCAGGTTGACCAGCATCTCAAGGAGATGGGGATGGGCCTGGCATCTGCCTGGGGGAAGGCCAGACGGAGGCCCCTGGAGTACCGGCGGAAAGTGGACGTAGCGAGCGCTGTTCTGGCACATGCTCCCATACCTGACCTGACCTTTCGTGCCGTAAAGGCGCATCGAGCTGCCGAGGCAGTTTCATTGACAAGGAGTACAGTCCTGAACGGGTCGCCACTCCGACGCAGGTTACCCGGAATGGTTATTACCCCAGTACACTGGTACTCATTTTGCCGACCTCGGAAGGATGACAGGCTGAGTCAACCACACCTGGTGTTAATTCAACGGCATAAACAGGGGCTCAAACTCAGAACGCTAAGGTCCCAAGCCAGCCACCGTAACCGCTAAGCAAACATCAGGCTTGGAGGAGGTATTGAGGGTGGGGAAATGACACCGATTCAGAAAAAGAATCCTCTAAGTTTGAGTGCACTGTGTATTCATATTTGTGTGGCTTCGTTGGTATTATTATTATTATTATTTTTAATTATGACTTCTATCTAAAACTATGTCTACCGTCATGCTAATTGTCAGTGAAAATTATCATACTTCGTATGAAAAGACACCAATTCTCTATATGTATAGAAGTTGTCGATATAAACATGCATAGTCTTCCACTTTCCTCTCCTATGATTTAGCACTTGCAATTTTCATGGCGCAATGCAAGTGATTCCCAGCCACCATATTTCCCTCCCAAAAGAGTGGGTATGACTAGTTGGACAAAATCATCAAAACATATTCTTTCCAAAAAGAGGGGAAGGAAGTTTGGCTTCCACCAAAGTAACAACAAAGCTTTAGCATTGTGGATCTTGTTTCAGGAAATGTATGTGCAGAATTCTCAACTATAAACCTACCTTCACCAAGGAGACTAAACTTCATGGGTCAAAGCTCTGATAGGAGAATCATGCTCAGCTTATGATCTTGTCAGGGAGTTAATGTGTGTGTGTGTGTGTGTTTTGTGTGTGTTTTGTGTGTGCGTGTGTGCAGGCAGTCGAGAAGATCTTGTATCCTCATCTTCTAAGCTGCTGGTCCAACCTGCAATTAGTTTTAGATGATTGCTCCGTTTCCAACAGCCAGGTTAAAGATGATGGACACAAGGTTTACGGGGCCATTGTGGTGAGTGGAACCTCAATCTGCTCCTTTGAGGCTTGTCTCATAGGTGAGGCATTCACCTTCTAGCCGCTTGGTCTGCGTTGGAGTCTCGATTTGACTGCAAACAGTCATTGCCAGTTTTCCCTCATGTGTGTTCAAGATCCCACTGTATACCTTTTACAAATAGTAGGTCATCATGTGCCTCTACCTTATTTAAACTTCAAATTCCTGCCTGGATTGGCAGTTGCTTTTGGCAACATTCTGCGATGGGACTAAGGATGTGTCCAGGGGTTAATTCTCAGCTACAAAACAAACCGCCGTTTGTGGGCATCATCTTGACCTTCTGGCAAGTCGTCACAGGTGTACACCCCAAGTTGGCTCAAACTTTTGTTGCTGAGAGTTCTTCATGGGTGGTATATTTCAATCGATAACCTTGCTATTCCGTCCATTTAGTGATTACGGCATACGCAAGTAGGTTATCTATTTGCTTACCGATTGTACAAGTTTAACACATTAGTCAATAGTGTAATACACTTTTGATATCTGACCTGCTGCTTTTATCTTTCTTATTCATGCCATCTTTTTTTCACATTTTCTCCCCGTTATCAGGTTGCCGTGGAGAAACTCATTTCTTCCAAAGCAGCTGCACTCTCTGTTCCGGATGGAGTGGTGTACATGCAGTCGTTGGAAGATGGTGACATATCCCTGTGCCCCAATCCATCTTCAAATCTTCAGCAGAACCCTTCAGATTTCCCATACTGCACTGGAAATCAGAGTGTTTTGATGCTGCAAGGAGATGCCAGTGGATCAATGGGATTTCTCAAAGAAACAGAGCCTGGCATATCTGTACCATCACCACCACCATTATCACAGGCCTATCACGAGCTCTACGAGCTCTTTGGTGATAGCCTCGCATTACGCTTCGGAACTGGAGGCAGTGCACAGGGTGGCATGACAAAGGTCGGGAAAATGCCCGGGAGAAATGAGACTGGCGCCAAGGATTTGGAAAAGAGCCGGCACGTACAACGCCGCGTGCTACGTAGCATTGGTGACATTGAGCTGTCAAGACACTCCTCTCCCCGAGGCACTTCAAGTAGGGCTGGGATCTCTGGCCGTGCCCGCAATCGTGCAGAGCGGTCCGGGAGGGGTTGTCCTTCCCCGACAGTTCGCGAGGTCTTTCAGGTGGCACGTCCCATGATCACGAATCCAACGATCCGGCTTCGGATTTCTGGGGCAACAACACCCGTAAGGAGTCTGGGCAGGTCACAAAGGACCCAACAAGTTCAAACTCCTACACCGGCGTACAGTGTCTCAGCCAAAGCCTCTCACAATATTCCCTTCATTGGGAAAATGGGAAAGGTTTTCAGGGGCATTCCCAGATCAGAATTTTGCTTGGCTGTTTTATTGTAAAATAAAAAAATCGTTCTTTTATTATTCTTTTTAAAAAAAAGCGTTATTGTATTGTTCATTAACACTTCCTGTTTCCTTTTCTGTATTTTTTTTGTTTGTAAAGTGACCCCGTCGACTTCCCCCTCCCTCCAAATGAAGTTTCTTTCCAGCACTCTGTCATTGCAGCCATCAGGTATTCCCGATGTGCAAGCCTCTGCTAATGTAGTCTGCCCACTGGGTTTTGGAATGTGTCCTATTCTCCCTGGTTCTACCTGCCTACCTTTTCCCCTTCTACGCAGCAGCGAGGCTCACGGAAGATGACTTGCATTCTGAAAATTGGACAACACCCACCGGTTTGACCAGGCATCAGGAACACAGCCTTGGGTTTGTCGTGTGGTTGTTGTTGCTCGTTGCTAATCTCCCATCTCTGTTGTTACTTTTTCTTGTACACTGATCGGCTGTCAACATTCCTCCAGCAGGGACTTATAATATTGGTTGCAGTCGATCATCTGTTCCACCGAGCTTGTGGTGTCAAATGCTTGTTGCCACGAAGCAAAAATGACGAGATTTTGAAATGGGCGTTGCGTGTGAAGCCGTTTGAAAACACCAGGTGGAAGGTCGACTGCCGCCCGAGGCAGCGATGCCAGTGTGACTACTCGTACTTCTTTCAAAGACGTCATCTCGACAGCAGTACACGTTATATTTACTAACCCCCAGCATCTTGTTTTTTTGTTTTTTGTCATTGTTCACTGGAGTACTTGTTTTGTTTTTTGATTTTTAGTTTTTCACCTGTGAGACCATTTTCCTTTTTGAAATCTCAGCGGCAAAGCTGTGTGCCTCTGATTAAAGGAGTGTTGCTAAAATGGTCCCTCTTGTTTGATTGAGGGTAGTTTGGTTATCAGTAGAGATGAGCCTGCAGGTTTATGAACAATATTCTTTGAAGATTTGTTTGTTCTGAACAGCACGTCGAGTGTAATTACCCCACGCATGCGATGTGAAAGGCAGGGTTAAGCAATCGGTTCATTTCAGTCTGTCCTGTCCACAAACGTCAGTTTATGAAAGAGGAACAACTTGCCCTCAGTTGAATATTGTGTTTTGAATACGAATCTGAAAACGAACCTGTAGTTTATCAGTACTTTGTCTCTGAATTTGTCCCGATCGTGCATACGCAGAGAGGAGTGAGACAATATTTTTTGCTCTGTCTACATGCCTGGCAGTCAAACGAAATTGGAAATCATTCCAAACAGGAAACTTACTGTTTTTAAGGATGTCAAAGGATACATGCACAAAAAACTAATGTAACGTGTTAGATAAGGTGGTGGATAAGAAAGTGCATCAATGGTAAATTTCCAAAAAAAAAAAATTTCTACGACCTTTAAAATCTTTGTTTTATTTCAGTTGATTTGTACATTTGAATACTGTAGAACACAAATTGCCTTTTTGACACTTTCAACCAAGGCCTTCAAGATCGGTGGAATCTCCCACGTTGAGGCTGAGTCTATCGGCCTCTCACTTTCCCATTGTCGACAGGTCGGTGGTCTCTCTGACTTCTACCACGTCCTCTCTGGTCTTGCACCCTCTGCTCTTTCTGTGCTTTGTCCCCCCTCCCTGTACACCCCAGGTCTCTGCTGGGTGCACAAGGTCCACCATCAACCCCCTTCTGGTGAAACTTCCTAAATATAGGATCACGGCTCACTTCCACTCATTTATTCCTCTTTTTTTCTCACCTGTGGAACCAACTTCCATACTCTTCAGTCTCATTCTTCCCTCCAGGTCTTCAAGGCAGCTGTTCACCACCATCTCAGATCATCCCCAATCCAAACCCATAATCTTTTCTACCCTCATTAACCCCCACACCATACCCCACCCCAAACCCTTCTTCCAAACTTCCAGTTTTTTCCTCCTGTGAGTTTCCTTCTGTATCCATCTTGTCCTTCCTGCCCCCTCACCCCCCCCCTATTCCTGCTCACACCCATTGTTTGTCTGGCTCCCTCGATCTTGGCCTTCAACTCTGCTGTTGATGTTTTTTTTTTTTGGTCCAAGTCATTCACAAACCATCTGGCCAGGCCTGACATTCAACTGAAGGTGACAGGAGTTTGGAATTTCTTCAACATGCTGGCGATAACTCCCCTACTCTTCGTGAAGCTGTTTAATGTTCACCACCTTGAGGGACACCCAGTTTAACGTCCATCCGAGGGACGGGCACACACATTGATGAATCAGGATCATGACAAACAGGAAACCTGGTTTTTAAGGATGTCATAAAGGACACAAACAACAGGCATGAAGAAACACATAGCTGGGCTGAGATTTGAATGCAGGATAGACAGTATAGAGGTGTGTGTGTGTGTGTGTGTGTGTGTGTGTGTGTGTGTGTACTTCTAGACCAAGAGCCGAGGCTATTCTCCCAGCCTGTTAAATCTCCCCAAGGAAAGTAATTGCATTGATTTGCGTCATTCGTTGCAGCTCAGAGTCCTTCAACCATTTTTGCTCCACATATTCATGGTTGCTGAGGCCTCTGGTCCAAGCACAGTGCGTCTCGCTTCAACTTCCCCATCAAGTTGAAGAATTGTGTGACTGCATGATGCCCATCCTGTCCCAAACAACATTCTGAATTGCCTCGTGTTCAACAACACACTCGTCCTTTAACTAAACGATCGTAGCTCTGTCCTACTCTTTTTGTGATGTTCAGTACTGGCAAGGTACCCCAGAGGAACACACACTCATCTCTAAGCTGTCTCACCTGGGTAGGAATCCTGACTCAGCTCTAAACTGACATCCTGGAGTTTTGCATCCAGGATGATCCATCCATCTCTCGGATGGACGTTAAACCGGGCGTCCCGTCTGCCGCTATTAGTTGTTGGACGTTAAAGATCCCACGGTGTCTTTCGTAAAGAGTAGGAGAGTTATTGCCGCCGTCATGAACAAGTTGAAAAATTCCTGCTTTAACCTACAGGGGGCACTGCATCAACAGCCCAACCACACGTACAGCATTGATGCAAACCAGCAACCACATTTAGTCACTGTTTCTTTCTGTTCGTGCCGGACCACCTAACTATATCCATTTGTGATGTTCATGTACAACGTAGTCACCGCGTCCATTTGTCGATCGACCACCTTTAGTCGCCGTGTCCATAAATGCACTGTTCCGTTAATCTTCCATAAGATTCCCTTGATATTGATGGGATGTTTGATGCTGACGGTCACTGTAAACCAACATGTGAAGAAAAAAGCCATTTTGTGGGTCACCTGTAATGACAGGTAAACCTACATAATCGTATCTCTTCATCATGTGGATATCCTGATCCATTATTTGGCCACTTTTGCTTCCTGGTTCCAAAAGGGGGTCGTGGTCCCCATGGAATGCCGGTTTCTGCAATATAAAGAAGCCAAGGGATAGAAAAAAACATTTTTCAAATGGCTACGTTTTGCCACAGCCAACATGAAATGGCCATAAGTGTGTAATTAGTGTTTCTCACTTTGAATTTGACTCGCTTTGCTTTCATCATGGATTCGTGGGCAAAAGCACAATTAACTGCTTCATAAACACGTGCACAGTATGTACATTGGTGTTCCAGATGAAATTGAGACGACTACTGTAGTTGTTCTGGATGCTTCTGTAAATGGCCGTGGACAATAAACGTGACGCTTGGGAGGGGAAGAAGTTTCCCGCAGCATCACAAAGTTGGATGAAGGTGCCAGAATCACAGTCATCTGACACCATTTTCATGGGCGCAGCCATCTTGAATTTCCCTACACCATGACGTGCCGCATCTATTATGAATTTGAATCTACGAGAGGGAATTCCTGTAAAGGAGAAAGCAGGAAGTTCAACTAGAAGTTTGTAAAATTTGGAGTGAGCTGTAAAAAAAACACTTGCAGAAATGGAAGCTGATCAAAATTTTTCAAAGACGACGTTGCTCTCAATCACAGTCACGTATTTTCCAGGGTGATGGTGAGGCAAAGCATCGCCAAACGTCACAGACAGGAGTGAGAGTGTCAAAAAAACTGCCAAAAAGAGTCACGTGTTTTGTGTAAGGCCACAGACTCTAGACTCTAGAGTTTTCAGAGTTATCCCATAATTACTATGCGTGCCGCCATGTTGGTTGTATTCACTTCCCTGGAAATGATAGCATCAGTAGCTCTACAATCTAGCACGTTTATCTCGTTATTCTGACCTACTGCAATGGAAGGTCAAAGGGTGGAGGAGCTCCTTGTGGGCCAACGGCCATCCATATCTGGTGGCCAACTATGTCTGCAGATGTCCTCCTGCAGTTGGGTTACCTTTTCCTCAGCGGTTGGTGGCAGGATTTGCACTCCGGCCATGGTAAAGAACTTCATTCTGCAAAACACATTTAAAAAACCGCAAAGAAAATTGAAAAGCCACTCTGTGGGTGTACCCCCTGTTCAGCTGCCCTGCACAGGGCAGCTCACCAGATGATGGGATTGGGACAAAGCCTTCAGGACCCCCATTCTTTGAAGATAGGACGAAAACCACGGGGTAACCTTCCTGGGTCGGATTGTGGTAGTGTGTGTCGGGGTGGTGCTGAGGTGTCGTCCTCCAGATGGCGGTCTCCTCGGGTTAACCTGAGGCATCCCTTTGGACGGGTGCCTGGAATGTCTTATCCCAAAGAGAGGATCACCTGTCTCTGCTGTCATCTGAGCTCCAGCGTTTGAACATCAGTAATGCAGCACTCTCTGCTGAGCTGAGATTCGGAGACCGGATAGTGGTAAGATCATGGCGGATGGTTACACCTACTACTGGTATGGTTGCTCTAATGGTTACCATACTCAAGGAGTAGCTGTGTCCAATCGGCTGACTCCCAAGAAAATTGATGTAACACCGGTCAATGAGTGTATTATGAGACTGAGGATTTGTCACTCCTTAGGTGTCATTCCCCTGGTCTCTGTATATGCTCCGACTGAAGTGAGCGAACTCACTGTGAAGAAGGTATTCTATGTGGCGCTTGAGTCTGTGGTTGATCAGTGCCCCAGGTGAGATACACTTCTAGTCTTTGGGGATTTCAATGCATCAAATGGAACTGATAGGGATGGTTATGAGACATGTGTTGGTCCCCATGGGTTTGGAACTAAGATCCAAAATAGCACTAAGTCCCTTGACGTTTTAAGAAGTCGTGGGCTTTGGGTGGCTGGTTCATGGATTCAGTGCCCACAGCCTCATCGCTGGACTTGGTATTCCAACGCTGGCGGTGTGGTAAAGGGGATTGACCATGTGCTCGTTGATGGCCGCTGGAGGATGATCCAGAACTGCAGGGTCTACCGGAGTGCTCAAGTCATCAATACCGACCACAGGTTTGTGGTAGCAACTCTGAAGTTGCTTATTAGCCCTGAGATACACTCACAAAAAACTATACACCTTTCCACTTCACGGGTCTGGGAGATCCAAGGAATGTAACAAAGTAAAAGTGTATAAAAAAACAATAACAATTGTTATTCTTTTGTATACAAAGTTGAGGCTCATGGAGGAGTGTTTGCTCAAATACGGTGATTCTTTGATCATATTATTTAGAACTATCGAGGTACTCGTGCTATGCAAGGGACGGGGCTAGACAGTCGGTTCGTGAAGGACTTGGGTAAAAAAAATTTGCTGCAGCTGAACCAACAGAAATGAAGTGGGTCATGATTATGCGGTCACAATACGTCAAATCTGTAAATGTCATGGGTTGAATCCCTTACACTATTTCCTGATTCTCATTTAAACTCAATCTCTCTATATTTTCATTCCAAACAGTATCATTCCAATCACAAATTAATGCTACTAGAAGCACCATGTTATTATATTATAATTATAAGGGGGTCATGTTATTATATTATAATCATGTTGTTATATTATAATTATAAGGGGGTCATATTATTATATTATAATCATGTTATAAGGGGGTCATGTTATTATATTATAATTATAAGGGGGTCATGTTATTAATATGTATACTATTATAAGGGGGTCAATGTTATTATATAAATCATGTTATAAGGGGTCATTTATTATATTATAATGGGGGTCTGTTATTATATTATAGATCATGTTTATATATAAGGGGGTCATTTATTATATTATAATCATGTTATAAGGGGGTCATGTTTTATATTATATATAGGGGGTCTATGTTATTATATTATAATCATGTTATATAGGGGCATGTTTATTATATTATAATTATAAAAAGGGGGTCATGTTTATTATAATCATGTTATAAGGGGGTCATGTTATTATATTATAAGATAGGGGTCATGTTATTATATTATATCATGTTATAAGGGGGTCATGTTATTATATTATAATCATGTTATAAAGGGGGTTCATGTTATATTAGTTTTCAATAATTGGGGGTTGTATATATTATATCATGTTATAAGGGGTCATGTTATTATATTATAATCATGTTATAAGGGGGGTCATGTTATTAAATATTATAATCATGTTATAAGGGGGTCATGTTATTAATTATATATTTTAAGGGGTCATGTTATTATATTATAATCATGTTATAAGGGGTCATGTTATTATATTATAATCATGTTATAAGGGGGTCATGTTATTATATATATAATCATGATAGTATTATAATAATTAAAAGGGGTCATGTTATTATATTATAATCATGTTATTATATTATAATTATAAGGGGTCATGTTATTATATTATAATCATGTTATTTATATATATTATAAGGGGGTCATGTTATTATATTATATCATGTATATATAATTATAAGGGGTCATGTTATTATATATAATCATGTTATAAGGGGGTCATGTTTAATTATTAATTATAAAGGGTCATTGTTATTATATTATAGTCATGTTATTATATTATAATTATAAGGGGGTCATGTTATTATATATAATCATGTTATAGGGGGTCATGTTATTATATTATAGGGGTCATGTTTTATATCATAATCATGTTATAAGGGGTTCATGTTATTATATTATAATTATAAGGGGGTCATGTTATTATATATTATAATTTATAAGGGGTCATGTTATTATATTATAATCATGTTATAAGGGGTTCATGTTATATATTATAATTATAAGGGGTCATGTATATATTATAATCATGTTATAAGGGGGTCATGTTATTATATTATAATAAGGGGTCATGTTATTATATTATAATTATAAGGGGTCATGTTATTATATTATAATCATGTTATAAGGGGTCATGTTATTATATTATAATTATAAGGGGGTCATGTTATTATATTATAATCATGTTATAAGGGGGTCATGTTTGTATTATAAGGGGTCATGTTATTATATTATAATCATGTTATAAGGGGTCATTATTATATTATATTATAGGGCATGTTTATTATATTTATATCAGAGGTATGTTATTATTTATAATTAAAGGGGTCATGTTATATATTATATGGTTTATATTATAATTTATAAGGGGTCATGTTATTATATATATCATGTATTATATAATTATAAGGGGGTCATGTTATTATATTATAATCATTTATAAGGGGGTCATGTTAGTTATATTATAATTATAAGGGGTCATGTTATTATATTTAATTATAGGGGTCATGTTATTAATTATAATCATGTTATAAGGGGTCATGTTATATATTATCAATATAGGGGGTCATGTTTATTATATTATAACAGTTATAAGGGGTCATGTTATTTATTTAAGGGGTCATGTTATTATATTATAATCATGTTATAAGGGGTCATTATTATAATTATAATATAAGGGGGTCATGTTATTATATTATAATCATTATAAGGGGGTCATGTTTATTATATTATAATTATAAGGGGGTCATGTTATTATATTATCATGTGTTATATTAATTATAAGGGGGTCATGTTTATTATTATAATCAGTGTTATTAATTATAGTGGGTATGTTATTATATTATAATCATGTATATAGGGGGTCATGTATATATTATAATCATGTTATAAGGGGGTCATGTTGTTTAATTATAAGGGGGTCATGTTAGTTATATATAGATCATGTTATAAGGGGGTCATGTTATTATATTTATGCCTATTTTACTCACTGTGCCCACTGTGCCTATGCAGTGCCCACTGTTTCTAGTAAGATTGCACTCATTTTGCTGACCTCGGAAGCATGGCAGGCTGAGTCAACCCACCTGGTGTTATTTAATGGCTGGACAGGGGCTCAAACTCAAGACCCTAAGATCTTAATCCAGCTGCCTTAACCATTAAGCCAACATGAGGCTTCAAACAGAAATGCAATGAGGATTGCAATACAAACAATGACGTGTAGTTTTTGTGATGCGTAATGTTTTTGATGACCAATTACCATTACTAGAAGCACCCACTCCCTACGGGAGCCATCAAGGGGGTCATATTATGCCTATTTTACTCCAAGGGGTTCCAGGATTACACACCCAAAAAATGGTTGCGATCGGTTCAGCCGTTTTTGCGGTACCTGGGAACAGACAGACGGACAGATGGTGAATTATAGTAAGATACCATGGATATAACAAAATACAATATTACAAACACTCGTGAGGTAAACAAAGATAAACGCCATTGTGACGTCATATCCGGATCGGGAGCAGCTTTGTACGGATTGAAACTCAAAATCATGATTTTATCGAGAAATTTATGAAACCTCCTTCCCACCTTCGGACATCCGCCAGGACCCCAAAACTGAGGGAGTAGTTCAGGGAGGGACGGACAGACGGATGGACATTCCTGCTTTATAATCTCTCCGATAAGAGAGCCGTTTGTCTGTGTGTTTGTCTGTGTGCGTCACCATTTTTCTCAGAGATGGCTGAACGGATCTTTTTCAAACTTTCATCGTTTCGTCATTCAGTGCCAGGGAGCGTTTTAGGCAAATACAAAATATTCGAAAAATCTGAAAAAAGAAGTTTTTTTCGATTTATTAATTTTTTTTAAATCGCTGTATCGTGCTGAAGCCTTTTTGATTAATGACAGTTCTATTCAAGCATACATATGTATGAAGAGATCAAGATACAATTACCAGTCATTTAAATGAAAATAAACCTCTTCCGGAAGCAGTCGAAGTTCGTGGAACATCTTCTTCTGCCTGAACGGACCTAATTTATAGATCGGGGTTGTGGGAAACTGAATTGTTAATTTAATTTATAATGAGGTAAAATGCCAATTTACTTCAGTTAGTGGTTTCAGAAAGAATTTAATAAATATGTGCTGGGAAAGCTAGTAGGGAGGTAAAATATTGTTACGAATCTGGAAACCATGCGCACTCAACATTCAGGTCCCAAAGTTAGTTATGTCGGTAAGTACGTGTGAGACAGGTCCCTTCCTTTTGTCTAGTGGGAGAGTCGAATATGTGCGTTGTGATGTTTTTTTTTATAGTTAGGTTATTACATCTCACCACCTGCCCATCACGCTCCATCACCACCGTTGGCTGCTCGTACCTTGACTTGCCGAGAGGGGGGGCCTCGCGGTCCCAGTCCTCGGCTTCCACGAACGTTCCACACCCAATCGTGGTTTCACCGCCATCCACCTTCCTCAAACACGCGTGGAGGGGAGGGCGGCTTTCTCTGGGCATGGCCAAAACCATGCCCAGGAAGGCTGTACCCGTAGGATCCTGGCCAATTAGAGGCGAACAGCGAGGTGTGCTGACCAAGGCCCCTCCCCACTGAGGGAGGTCCATAAATTCCAGAGCACTCTCTGAGGTGTTGTTGGTGGGTTGCACAAGAGTTTTGAGAGGTTCTTAAGGGTTTTTGCTGTTACGAAGGGGACGTTACGAGGGGTGATTACGAAGAGTGGTCACAGGAGGTCTACGTTGCTGTACGAAGGGGTTTTTGCTGGCACGAGGGTTGAGCAGAGGGCCATCGAGGCGGTGAACGTGTCTCTGCTGGCCCTCTACAAGGAAGGGCAGAGCGACCCTGATCCCCCTCCGTGGACCCCGATTATTCGCCTCCCGAACTCCGCCACGAGCTTCGAGTCCCCCACGTGTGACTGGGGACCGGACCAACGACCTTTGTCAGGTGCCGCATCGCGGAGCATGCTCCCTCCGACGGTCAGGTACCCAACCGAACTCTGACCCCCAGCTTGTCTCTCTCCATGGCTGTGAGGGTCCAATAAAGACTCTGGGGTTTCTTTTCTTTTTGTGTGTGTGTCTGCGTGTGGGCCCCTCTTTAAGTAGAAACTGAATAAGTGTTTTGGATCATTGTAAATACTTCTTGCATATTCGCGTTAAGTCTTGCTTTGTGTCTTCATTTACTGTAAATAAAACTTGTTAGAAATGTTCCCAGTTCGTTTCCATCCCTTCTTGAATTGGTCCAGCATGGTTCGGATCTGAGTTTCGACGGGGTTTCATCCCCGGTTATAATCGGTACATCATAGCCGGGACGTCCTGGGCAGGCCCCGCTCGACTGCAACGAGCCGGAAAGGTAGGTAGCAAAGCGATAGTCCGTAGTGTGAATTCACCGCTGCCGGTAGAGTAAATCTGGTTCGACCAGGCGTTCCGAGGGCGTGGATCCCCGGTAGACGAGATTGCGTGGATACTTAGGTACTTTGGCTTCAGACAAATAAAACCCTACGCCACGCGATCGAGATATTGGCGACCACGGTCGGTTCTGCGACCCGCGGCTCACGGAATTTTCCGGAGCAACGGCCTCCAATTCCGGGGAAGTCTAGTGGGAGATGGCGTAACCTCCCCCACCTAGCGGTCGTTCTCGCCACCGACCCCCGGCCCACAACAATATATACATTCCTCCGTCATCATAAACACCCTGTAAAACCTTATCTCTTTGCTTGCCAGATGGCCAGCAAGGAATGACATACTCTTTCCTCCCCTCACCGAGGAAATCTGGAGCAAGCTCCGATTACAGACTGTTTTTCATCCTGTGTTTGTGAGTTTAACCTTACAAAGTTCCATCTGTTGCTTCTCTTCGAGGCCTGTCTTTATTCAGTTAATTTCCTTTGACGTATCAACCACGCCCTGGTGAGATCATATATATATATATATATATATATATATATATATATATATATATATATATATATATATATATATATATACTCGTTATACCCTATGTAAAGCTTAAGTTTCTACTTGCGATATCATTGCGGGCTGAGCCTCCTCTTGTGCACAAGTGTGTCTGATACAGGTTGGGGCATTTATATGTGACACATTTGCAGTCTTTCTAGCCGGAATCAGTCTTGGCATAACTAATTATTGTTTTCTTTGTTTTACAGACAATACTAGATAGTTTTTAATGATTGAGCACTTTCAATGCAATGTGCATTTTTTTTTTGTAATGTCAATGAGCATGCCAATTTCAAAAACAGGTCGTCATGACAGATGAGGCACACTTTGATTTGGCAGATTTAACTCCACCAGATTTCTTCCTATGGGCAAAGTTTATAAGGAACATCCAACATCGATCGATGAATTGAAGGCAAACATCACTGCAACCATCTGCTCTATTGTTCAAGAGACATTGCTTGCGGTAAAGAACAATATGATGATCCGCTGTCGTGAATGCACAAATTTGTAAGGGGCCCATTTGTCTGATGTAATTTTTAAGAAATAAAGAATCAAAACTGATTTTAAAAACTTGAAGTATGTGCCTATGTTGTATAGAAATTTTATTGTATTTTATTTGGTTTAGAAACAAAAAAGTTATAAGGATAATAAAACCGTCAGATTTCAATGCCCCACCCTGTACTTGTTGCTGAATAAACAGCTTGAACTGAACTAAATGTTCTTTCTGTCTCACGGTGGCCAAAACTGCCCCGACAGAATTGGCGACGAAGATGGGATCGACAGCCTCCGTCCAGGGAAGGGAAAGGGCCTCTGCCTGGTGATCAGCGAACACCTGCGGAGCCGAAGGTGAGAGATATCTGCTAGAGGGCGACCTGTTCCGGCCGGGCAAACTGCCCTGCTTCTCTCTGCGGGCGCTGCGCAGTCCCAAACCCAAATTTAAAAGGTAAGAAGATATATATATATATATATCGCTGTTTATTGAGTGAAATAAAAGACTTTTGGGGGTTTCGTCGGGTAAAGGTCCGGCGTCACCCCATAAGGGGTCAAGAAACGGCGTTAATGGGGCACTGCATAGGAAATTAAGTCGCCAAGTCACGAGGATGGTGGAGAGGGGCAGGTATTGCCACAAGGGCGAGTAATGAAGGTATTTTGTACCAAGGTTGCGAGAGCTGGGAGCCAAGGGGTTTGAAGAAGTCACTGTAAATAAGAGGAGTCCTGACGAGTGCTCGGCAGTGATTACGACGGTTTTGGGGAACCAGCATCAGAAAGGAGCGAATGGCGATGCGCCTGCTGCGAGCGGGTCAAACGCCGAGTATATGAATGAGACCTTTGTGTCGAGTACTTCAAAAGATGCGAAGCTGTAGGCAGAGTGAACTAAAAAACAGCGATTCCACCTGGATAGAATACGTGTGTGTCAGTTGATGTGTGTCGGACAAATATGCTGTTGTGTTGTGGTCATAAGCGTGGGAAAGTTATAATTAATTTGTAAATATACACGAGGCTTGGTGTGCGGAACGAAGAATGTCCGGAAGGGTGTACGATCCGTGCCTGGACTGTGGATATACAAAGTATGTTGTTGGAACAATTGACAGTCAGGACAGACATGAACAAGTGGGGACAGTAAAGAGACAGGTAAACGATGTGTTTGATTAATACAGACCGGAATTGGTACGGGACGTGGACAAATGGTGTGATTGGATGAAGGTGAGTGCAAATAGTTTTCCAATTGATGGGAGAACTGACTTGAAAACCCGAAGAAGGAAAGCTGTGAAATGATTAATCACGAGATTGGAATGCGCACCGAATGTCTTATCTTCCATGCATCTGTCCGGATGTTCGAGTTGCCCGACAACTCTCTATGTTAAACATTTTGCTTCAATAGTAACATAATATTGACAGGTAGAGTTTCCTTATATACTGGGCTGGGAATCGAACCCAGGTGAGACAGCTTTGATGCAGAGGTAAACGGGTGTGCCCGCTTTTGCTTTGGTGTGGGGTCGTCGTGCTGGATGCAGTGGAGGGATAGTTGGATTGTAAGATCCTGTTTGAAGAGAATATATTGTTTTACTTTGGTTTTGAGGATTTATTTGTTCTCCTATATTATGTGATAAAATGAATTTACATCTAAAATGGAGAAGTTGTGTTAAAATGGAGCAGAACTATAATGAAAAAGTGGGGTGGCCGGGGGGGGGGGGGGGGGGGGGGGGGGATGCCCTGTTGTAAAGTGGAGGAATTTGCCTTGCCAGGCTGTATGTGATTTGCCTGATGAGGGAGAAAAGGTGGGGGCAGCTGTCTTTGAAATGCTCGAGAAACTGGTTGCAGACAAAAAAAAATAAAAAAAAAGTCAAATTGATTAATAAGGAAATTAACTTTTGCTGGTAAAAAGTATTGAAGCGAAAAGATATTGCTCGATTTTATCTCTTGAGGGCGGGTGCACACGCACTCAAGATATAAAAACGACAATTATTTGAGCAAAACAATGCTATTTTGGTATCTATGTGAATAGAGTGGTGTGCCGGCGATGGCTTGCTGGCCTGTGTTTGGTGCATACCTTGTGTGCTGGTTGGTACCGGAGTAGAAAGATTTATTGTTGATCGTAAGTGTTATGGATTTGAAACGTCGAGTCGAGTTGACATCCGGGCCGTGCCGAGACTGCCGTGTAGTTTAATGTGGGATGGTTTTGCTTTGAGGGCATGTTGGTTGGCAGGCCGGGTAGGCGAGAGCATGACCCTCTGTTGCAGTGGGTCAGAATAGAGAGATGGAATGTGATAGACTGGTGTTATCATTGTAGGGAAGGTGAATGCAGCCAATGTGGTGGCGCGCGTGGTATTATGGGATAGTTTTCACATTTGGGGCAGGCTTTGTTCAGTTGAGCTTCGATTGGTACACGTGAGCGCATGTGGTGGTTCACAGCCGTGTAATTGCGCCGTAAAGGAAGAGGTGAGTTCGATCTTGATGAAGTGGTCTCGGGCCTTTCCTTTCAAACCTTCGCCTTATAACATAACCTCCGTTCACCGTCAGTCGTGGTGTGATGTGAAAACACAAAAATTGCATACATAATATATAAATGGACATCACTGCTCACATTAAAGATCTCACGATGTCCTTTGGGAAGCGTAGGCGAGGTATTGCAGGTATGATGCAGAGTGCGACATAGAGCGGTGATCCGACATCCTGTGGAATATTTGCGGTCGATCATGTGTATTTCAATGAGTTTGTTAGGAACTTTTAGTTTTTTAATGAACTTTTTTAATGAATGAAGGAACTTTTAGCGTGGTATCTCTAATCGCACTGTTTGAACTTGTGCACTTGTGTGTACACTTGTTAAGTGTGTACACTTGTTAATAGATGAGTGGGGTTTTTTTCAGTGTTTGTAACAGTGTTAGTATCAGGTATCGTAACAATGGGCACGTGACCACCCGATCAAACAGCTCTTTTGCTCCAAACACTGGCTGTTTTATGGCGAGCACATACAAAACTGAAGGATATGATTTTAAAGCAGTGGTCCCCAACCTTTTGATCCCATGGGCCGCATTCACTACTCCCAAGGATGTTGGGAGCCAGAAAAAAAATTGATGCATTTTATTGAGTTTTATTGATGCAAATTGATTTGATTCCTCCCGGCGGTAAGCGGCAGTGGCCGGCAGCGGCATTGTGTAAGGCTTTTCAGGTCACGCCGCCGGCCGGCAGTGGCATTGTGTAAACCCCTTTAAAATTGCTACATGGAAATGAGTTTTGATTGGAAAGTCCTCGCGGGCCGCAGTACAGGGCTCTGCGGGCCGCATGCGGCCCGCGGGCCGCAGGTTGGGGACAAATGTTTTAAAGGGAGCAAATATGCTCGCCAAAGAGAAAAATGAGGAACGGGCGCTGACTACTGTCGATATTGCAGCACTACAGGAGACAACTGAAGCAAGTGAAAGAGCCAGATGGAAGGAGACGGGATGCCGCTATGACACAGAAACAAAGCTCTGGTTTTCAGAAAGAAGGTAAAATAGTTGCACCAAAGGCATTTTTGCCATGGTCTGCCCATCTGGCTCACGGAAGTGGCCACACGAGCAAACGGGGGATGCAGAAGGAGGTGCTACGAGCAGGACGTGCTGTGGCAGAAATTTTTTGTAGAAGCTGTGTGTATTGTCAACACCATAATGTTGGTAAAGTGTTTAAACAACCGGAAGGAGCTCATTACATCGGATATTACTAAGGAACTCTGCAAATAAAACAACGCTTCCACTGTCCATACCATCCTGAGTCTGCAGGACAAGTAGAGCATCAGAATGGCATACTCAAGAATAAACTTGCAAAAATATGCGATGAAACAGGTTTGAAATGGCCGGAAGCTATACCCTTGGCGCTTATGTCAATGAAGTCAATGGTAAATAGATGCAGCGGACTGTCTCCACATGAAATACTGATGGGGAGGCCGATGCGAGTGCCAGTAACAGCTCCGCTGACTCAAAAAACAAATACATATTCACATTATGGATGACACAATGATTAACTTCTGTGCTGCTCGAACGAAGGTTGTCAAAGAATTTGACTCGCAGGTCAAACAAGCGTTACCAGAACCAGCTGCGGAGGAACACCACGGAATCCAGCGCAGCGACTGGGTGTACATCAAGGTGTTGAAGCGAAAGAATGCACTGAAGGCACATTGGACCGGACCCCACCAGGTATTATTGATTACCCACACGGCTGTCAAGTGCGAAGGTAAACAATCCTGGACTCACAAATCTCACTGCAAAAGAGCATACAGGAAGTCGTAAAGAGACGAGAGGAAACCCGCAAGTGGGAAGAACGTGACCAGGGGTTCATGACATACGTAGCAGTACTTCTGCTTGGCATGTGCATAATCGTGATAATATGGACGATAATGGATGGTGAGGGCATTATGGGAATTCCATGAAGAGCAGAATGTTTGGTAGGTCTGGAGCAGGGGAAACAAGGAATGGGCCGTGACGAGGGTACACAGGGCAGAAGAAAGTAAACATTGGGACCAATTGCATGAGAAAGGCATGTTTGGGATAAACACCTTTTTGATCCTGTCGCACAATTACGCAAGGAAGGAAAATAAGGCGAAGTGTTGGGTATGTGTCCACCTACCGCACTTTTCACGAACAGGATTGCCGTCAGCGGTGATCCCATTTGAGGAAATAGATTATTGCGGAGCCGGATGGTACCATAACTATGCCTTG
>CM068952.1:171456597-171503926 GCA_035128595.1 Eptatretus atami | reverse complement strand
GTGTGTGTGGTGTGGTGTGTGTGTGTGTGTGTGTGTGTGTGTGTGTGTGTCTGTGTGTGTGTGTGTTCTGCTGGTGTGTGTCTGTGACCGCTGTTCTCGACAACCGCTGGTCCGATCTAATTGAAACTTGCCAGGTATATTGCTGGGGACCTGAGGATGTGCCTTTTCAAGGTTTGATATTAATCGGACAAGTGCTTCCCAAGTTATGGGCCATTTATTTACCAAACCAATGACAGACACGTTGTTGCGTGGGCGTGGCCGATGGCGAAGGAAGCTCAGCCGCGTTCCCCATTACGGGTTACAACGTACGGGCTTCCGGATAATGATGACTTCGTGTATTCTAATAATTCTCGATTTATTATGCGCATTTATAAATAAACACAATGCCCAAGTTATGATCCTTTTCTATTAGACGGTGCATACATTTCGGTAACATCAGAGTGCTTGTATGCTCCGAACCAGGAAGTAAATTTTTTTTCTCTCTCTTCTCTTCTCTTTTTGTTTTTTCTTGCCACGTCATTGCGAAAAGGTAAAATATGTTGGCGCTAATTGAATAATTGGGTATTAAAACTAAATTGCGAATAATCGTAACTGCGATAATATGCGAACTTCCGCGCCACGCACATACGGGCACGCGAGAGCGAAGAAACGGCCTGTGTGGTTGTTGTTTGTTGCTCGCGGTTTGAATATTTATTTATTATTATTATTATTATTTTATTTTTATTTTTTTACGGGCACGCACTAGTATACAAAATTTATATATAGTAGTGCAGGCCCGTACGTGCGTGGCCGTACGTGTGTGGCCGTACGTACAAAAAAAAAAAAAGGAATTGTGACGTCAATTGTGATGTCATAGCACCGTGTCCTGTCATTGTTTTGTAAATAAATGGCCATAACTTGGGAACCACTTGTCCGATTAATATCAAACCTTGAAAAGGCATATCCTCAGGCCCCAGCAATATACCTGGCAGGTTTCAATGAGATCGGACCGGCGGTTGTCGAGAAACAGCGGTCGCAGACAGACAGACAGACAGACGCACAGAGATTGCTGGAATTATAGATACTAGTGCGGGCCAGTACGTGCGTGGCCGTACGTGCCAAAAAAATATATATATATATAAAAAATTTCAAAACGCGTGCCAGAAACAACAATCACACAGGCCGTTCCTTCGCTTCGCGTGCCTGTATGTGCGTGCCCGTACGGTGCTGGCTGTACGTGCAAAAAACAAAAAAACATTTCAAACCGTGTGTTCAGAAGAACAACTACACAGGCCGTTCCTTCGCTCTCGCTGCCCGTACGTGCGTGCCCGTACGTGCAAAAAAAAACAAACAAAAAAAAAACAATTGTGACATCAATCGTGATGTCATAGCACCGTGTCCTGTCATTGGTTGCTAAATAAATGGCCATAACTTAGGAACCACTTGTCCGATTAATATCAAACCTTGAAAAGGCACATCCACAAGGCCCAGCAATATACCTGGCAAGTTTCAATTAGATCGGACCAGTGGTTGTTGAGAAAACAGCGGTCGCAGACAGACAGACAGACAGACACACACACACACACAGACAGACAGACAGACACACAGAGATTGCTGGAATTATAGATAACTAGTATGGGCCCGTAGGGGCGGATGCAAAAAAAAAAAATAATGAATAAATAAATAAACATTAATTGTGATGTCATTCGTGAGGTCATAGCACCGTGTCTTGTCATGTGTCGACAGATAAATGGCCGTAACTTGGGAACCGCTCGTCCGATCGATATCAAACCTCGAAAAGGCACATCCGCGGGTCCCGGCAATATTCTTGGCAAGTTTCAATGAGATCGGACCGGCGGTCGTCGAGAAACGGCGGTCGCAGACAGACAAACAGACAGACAGACAGACAAACAGACAGACAGACACACAGAGATGCTGGAATTATATATATATATATATATCTAAATATATCCTGAGACAATTATTGAAGGGTTGCATGTGATGACGTAGTGTGTATGCCGGTATTTGTGTGTGTGTGTTTCAAACAATATATTGTGGTCACATGTTACAACCACAAGGGTCCATTGTGATTGATTTAGGGTTTTACACGGCACTTGGTGGGAACTTTAAACCGGTGTATCATGTGCCGTTTGTTAGTGTGTTTACAGGGAGAGCTGCTGGACTGACAGGCCGAGATTCACGACATCAGGACATAACCGCACAACGTGGATCGATTCAAAGCGGTGGTCATCAAGTATCCACGGTGTCGCTTGGAGTATGCCAGGTATCACCCGCAACGTGAACAAAATTCCAAATTCCAACCGTGCAGTGCAGGAGGCACTGCATCAGTCGCACAGGCGCGCTGCAACGACGACGAACCGCATCCAGGCACTGCATATGAACGACACCGAACGATCAAGTCGAGCACACCGATTTATTTCTGGTTTACAACGTATGACCTAAGTACATACGCAGAACAAAACACGTCATGGCAAAAAAACAGCGTCTATAATCACCTCACGCAGGGAAAGTATGGAACTGACTTTAAAAAACAACAACAACAACAACAACAACAAACATAAAACGTGACGATGCCAACAAAACGGCATGACGTAATTCCGTCAGACGTACGTGCTCCTGACGTCACGGCGCAGCACGGTCCGCGTTGGATTTGCGTTGTGATTTCGGGGTTTGGATTTTAACGTCTCTTGTTATTTTGTAAAATGTGAGGTATTTATTACCACAGCGATGAATGGTTTCACCACAGTTGGTGGCGGTGGTGGTGGTGGTGTGTGAAGGCGTGTCGTTTACCATCGTGTACGTTGTTGGACCACGCTCTCCTCTTTCTCTTTTTTTTTTTGCCATTGTTATATCATTGTATCGTCCGTATAGTTATACGGTTTATAATCGTGTTCCACAGACTCGTCTTATTTCAAAGTGAGTTGGCCGTTTCGAGTCGCTGAAGCCCGTCATTGTGCCCCCACGTCCTGCTACCGTCCGTCATAATACGAAGGTATTGTTAACACGTCATTGTAAGTTGTGGATTCACCCACCGGTTGGTACATCTCTTCAAGAACACGTCATTTTATCCTTGGTACGTCATTGTGGCCTCCTTTTGGGTCATTACACGCGATACGTGCATCTACCGTCCTTTTACCGTGGAGTACTTGCTAAACATTACGTAAATTAATTAATTAATTAATTAATTAATCAATCAATCAAATTTATCCGAGTTATCAAGCTGTCTGTCATATTGCTTGAAACTTGGGATTGTGTGCCATGCCAACAAACAAAATATATATATATATATATCTTTACCATAGTCTGACTCATTTACCATCACCTCCGATTTTTTTTCCACCGCAGTGATATTGGAGTTCCACGGCGATCAAGATGTACACACTGCGCAAGTGGCTGTACAAGCCCAAGGTGAGAGAGAGCGTTCTATGATAAGTACAGGTGTCAGGCTCATGGAATGGCTTGATGAATGAGGGTTCGTACCATGACGGAGAAGGTGGTGGAGATGAAGACGTGGCCACGGTCCTGCGACGCGGCCACAATCCGATTGTGTGCAGGAAATTTTATACACGTCGATAACGCTCTCATTGGAGTGCTTGTGAATTGCCATAGTCTTTCATTGATGCCATCTCTGTAGTACTAATTGTGCTTGTGTATCTGTAAGAAAGTTGCAGCGCTTTATTTTGTTTGCACGTCGTCGGCGGACTGACTGCCAGCCAACGCCGGCACACATCGTCAGCCAGTTGACATCATCGGCGTGCTTATGCCTCATCGTTGGTACATTGTCGGCGTGCTAATGGCCTCATCGTTGACGCACCATTGGCTAACGTTGTCCAAATGTCTTCAGTAGCCATAAGAAGCCTGGTTTTGGCTTAGTGGTTAGGGTGGTGGCTTGGGATCCTAGGGTCCTGAGTTCATGCCCCGTTGGGCCGCTGAATTAATACAGCAGGAGTTGACTCAGCCTGTCATCCTTCCGAGGTCGGCAAAATGAGTACCAGTGTACTGGTAAGGGGGACACTGCATCAGCGGCACAGCCGCGTCCCAACCAATGATGCAACCAGCAGCCACAGGCTGCACTCGATAGAGAGTGAGTAGCCATAAGCCATCCATTTCTCTCCATCTTAAAACCAATGTGGAACTAATGTGAGCAATGTGTGCATGAGCAACTGTGCCAACATTAGTCCAATGTAACTGTGCCAGTTGGGATATTTCTCGAATCATATCAAGTCATATTTTTATCTCTTATTGTTATTGTCGTGTTACATGAGATGTTATGCATGAGCTCTATAAGGGGTAGACTGCAAAGCCATAAAAAAAAGGAGTGACAAAAGATTATTGCATAACAATGCATGCATGCTCCATGTGCATGAAGGTGTATTTTGGCTTTTCCTTATAATGTACACATTTGCAGACATTCCTGTCCTTATGCTGCCTGAGGACAAACTGAGATTTCATAGGTTGGGAGGGGTGCAGAACAACATCAACGATACTTCCCGGAATAAATTGAGCTGACAACAATTCCATGATCATTTGGCTCAACGTGCCCTCACCCAAATGCCATGATGTCATCCGGCTTGATTGTGATAAAAAAAATTTTTTTTTATTTTGTATGCAGCGTTGAAGCTCATGGAGGAGTTTGAACACAGAATGGATCAGGGCATAATGGAACAAAAATAACAGGAGGAAGAGAGGGTGTGGAGTGGAACGCACTAACAGGGTTGAGTGACAAAATAGAGGATGTGGGGAAGAAGGAGGGCTAGGAGAGGATCTCAATCACAGAAGTGGAAAGAAAAACTAGAAACTCCGAAAGAGTTGAGCTTGGGGAAGGTTAATCGGGGGCAGAAAAGATCTCGACTGTGGATGGGGGATGACATGAGATGCTGGTGAATTGCTGTTTTTTTAAGCATGGAAAAAAAAATGAGATTGAAGAGATTGAGGAATCTACTCCATGCAAACAAGATAGCAATATGATGGCAATCTTCAGTTCCACAGATGGAGGGAAAAAAAAAGGAACGAATGAGTGGAGGTGAACAGTGAGTCTGGATTTTGGGCGTTTCACCAGAAAGTAGTTACTGGCAGACTGTGTGTGCCCTGTAGAAATTGGGTGGAGGCGGGAACTATGACTGAGCACGGAAAGGGCAGAGGTGCCAGGCCAGAAAGGAGGCGGGAGAATACGGACACCACCGACCGTTTGCAATGTGAAAGTGAGAGGCGTAGAGACTCTGCTTCATCGTGGGAGATTCCAATGATTTTGAAGGCCTTAGATTCCAAGGCGTCAAGCTGAGCAAAGTGTTCGGCAGGGGGTGCCAACCCAGAAGAGAGTGCAGTATTCCATGAACGTGCGTATGACGGCCTTGTCGGTGGATAAAAGTCGATTTTTAATTTTGTCAGGAAGAATAAATTGAGGATTTTAAAGTAAATTTAAATGTCATAAGCAGATTATAACAAATTGATTATTATACCGATGAAATTTGGTGACCATTTGTGAAGAGATGAGAGGGGAGATTGGTTTTACTTGATTTGGGAGAGAAAAGTTTCCTCAAAGTCATGAAAAATACAACGGTGTAAAATGTCCATTTTGCACATGTCCCTCCCAAGAACTGTTATGTCAAAGAGTGACATTGAGAAAAGCACAAGGTGTACAAAATACTCCACTGGTTCAGCATCTCAAACGGCCTCTGACAGTCTAGCCTTGCACTGGCCTTCTCGTGGCAGGGTTGTTTTCACTAACAGGTGGTATGGAGGGTGAAATCAAATCATTGACTCCTTAAAACCAGTTTCTTTGAAGAGGTGACTCATTAGCCTTGGTAGGCAGCTCATTAGGGGAAGGAAACTCTGAATCCATCCACCACTGCCTTGTTCAGTTTTTGAAACTGAAAGTTAAGGGATTAACGGGGTAAAGGCAGCAAGCCTTCTTGAAGAAGGTGGCTTTTGCATTCGTTAACCGTGGGCCAACATTGGGCAAGGTGTAATACCCCCAATTTTAGCCTCCTGATCAGGGTTCTGTGAAACCATGGGAGCAGGTGGTAGATGGTATGGCCTTGATGTGAGGCAGAAGATTCTCTTATGGAGAACAATGGCTAGGATCACCCATCTAATAAAGACACTGCCCAGAAGAAGGCAATTGAAAACCACTTCTATATACTTCATGCCAAAGAAAACAATCACTTCAGAAATCCAAGAGGTAAAACTATGGTGCTGGATTATGAGCCCCATGTTTGAAAGTGCCCAAATGGCTACTGGGAAGAGCAAAGTGTTTTGATGAGTAGGACTGGTCGTTGTGATGGGACAGATCAAAACCGCAAGGAAATCCAGTCTCTGAGGTCGCCAGAACTGAAAGTCAAACTCTGAGCTTCTCAAACATTCATAAAATTGGGACAGGAATGTAAGATCAACGAATCAGGAAAAGGTAGATATAATGAAGAGGACAACAACTGAAATGTTGTGGATAATGAACTTGGATGGACTGGTTTGGGCAGTTTCAATCTGTCTATTACAAAGTGGTATTTTATTTATATAACAGTGGCAGTGATTTGCAACAAGAAGGCATCATTCGGTGCTGGGATACAACCCAGTAAATGATAGATTAATATCATTGAGGTTTAAAGGACATCCAGTGAACAACACCACCATCATTCAGATGTATACTTCAACTTCTGCCGCAGATGAAGGAAATGTGCAGAGAGTTTTATGGAATGTTGCAGGAACTACAGAACAGGTGCCGAAGGAAATGTTTTCATTGTTATGGGACACTGGAATGCAAAAAAATTGAGAAGCAAGAGCACCAGTGAATGCAGGAAAGCATGGACTTGACATCTGAAATGAGACAGTAAGAGCGAATGCTGGTGTTCTGTTTGGGAATGATCTTGTAATTACAAACCCATGGTTTAAACAACTTAAATGCAAACTGTACACATGGACCTCACCTGATCAGCAACATGGAAATCAGATTGATTACATTCTAATACAATGGAAGATTGGCCACAACTGGATGGAAATAGATGACGAGATTGGCATTGTCGCCTCTAAGCTATCTCTCCTGAGCGATAAACTGTTACCCTGGTGTTTTGCATGCAGGGCGATGATGTCAATGAGTATACCGTCCCTCACATGGATGTGAAGCTGGGTGTTCAATCTGCTCACACTAGTTGGTTTTCATTACAGGTCCTATGATGTATTTTGCGAAGACGAGGCAAGTTATTACCGGTTGCTTGATCAAGTTCCAAATTCCTTCCACATTCACTCCAGTGTCCTGCGTCAGAGTGGCAACTGACACTTTATCAAGAGTATGGCTACTTTATGATGCAGTATTACGTATTAATGGATTGAAGGTCTACAAATGGCTGAAACCTTTTCTTCCCCCACCCCCCCCCCCCCCCCCCCAAGAAAGAAAATGCTCATGCTGGAGCATACATGTAACGTTAATAAGAACATACCATAATGACAAGAGTAATTTCACAAAAACCCTTTCTGTAACTTCTCCAGCCAGTAATACAAAGCAAAATAGCAAGTCAAAATGTAAGCAAAGACATTCTACCATGTATAAACGTCAATGAACAGAATGGCGTTGCGAGGATGAAACTAAAGATTACATACAGGCCTTACCATGAACAATGTGCAATAGTTATACTTGGATTTTTCACAATTGTATGTAATTACGCATCAGTCCAGGACAGTGCCGTTTTCACTTCAATGGCTTCAAAGTAATCAACATCAGTGAGAGTCAGGGTAATTGTCAATATAATACTTAATTTGAGGTATTGAAAGAATTTGTTGTTCAGCTAGTGATTTATGAAGTCAAAGCTTCACATTATCCTTCCCTTCTCTCCCCCTTTTACCTTGATGGGAGGGTAAGTGGTGATGCCAAAAAAAACAACAAACCATGACAATCTATGCAAATACAAGTACTGTATATGTCTGTTCCTTATTTCTTCACCGTTTTGCACATACTTGCCAAACTCTGTGGGAATAATTATTTGAGTTGTGCTGTCGATATTTACTTAACTTTCATTTACACTAGCATAACCCGCGCTCTGCACGACATGTTGGTGGGTGTGTTTGAGAAAGGAACTGATGCAGAGTATCAGTAGTAATTTTACTTTAATGCAGTAAGTGGAATACGATTTCACTGTTTCAGCACCATTTTATTTACTTTTTTGTGCCATGCACCTCATATGGTCTTTGAGATAATGTAAGCCGAATATCACGTTACTCGAGCGCAGAACAAAGTCGAAGATAGCGCGACACGAAACCACAAACTCGGAAATAATATATAAGATGTTGACTGCTATTGACATTGTTTGTGGTACATGCTTTATGACCGGCGTGGTAACTCCGCCACCGAAGGTGGAATGGAGGTTATGTTCTCACTCCTATTTGTTTTGTTTGTCTGTCTATGAGCAGGATATATCAAAAAGTTGTGGACAGGTTGGGTGTGTGACCTCGGACGAATTGATTAGATGTTGGTGAAGATCCAGACACCAATTTTAAAGTAATTATTCACGATTGAGAAATGGGGCCAAAAACGATACATAGCAAGATATCTCAAAAAGTTATTTATGGGTTATGACCAGACAAAGTGGATGAGTTGGTTAGGTGACAAGAACACAATTGATTAGATTTTGGTTAACGTCTGGATTCAGATCTCTCCTCTGGGATACAAAACGTAAACTGTTCAGCTTGGCGAAGGTATGTGCTCACGAGTGCCATTCTAGTTTGGACTGTGTTCGGAACTCTGCCACGTGTTGCACCATTCGGGCACGTGGGCTGGCTAAACTGTTTAAATTATCAGGAGTACATCAAAGCTTGCTAATGAGTGATGTTATGAGGAGTAATGGATAGCTACAAGAAGTTATTGAATGACAACAAAAGCAATGAAGTTTAATTTCAATTATGAACTCTTCAATATGTTTAACTCTCGGTCTTCAATAAAGTTCAAAGGCAAAATATACATATATTCAGAGCATAAATTTACAAAGGAGCAAAAAAAAGAAAGTCTTTTTTTTGCATGTTTACTTTCTTCACCGAAGGTGGAAGGAGGTTTTGTTTGTTGTTTGTTGTTTTGATTGTTGTCTGTCTGTGTGTCAGGATATCTCAAAGTTGTGGACGGGTTAGGCTAGGGCTAGGGCTTAAGGTTAGATATGTGGCTCTACCGAGTGCCTTCTAGTTTTCTTTGTTTTACTGTCTTATTCCAAGACTTGGTATTAATTCAAGTGATGGTCAAGAAATCTTGATATATATATTTTTAATTTGATTATGCATAAAATTTACCAAAATAGTTTGCATGATCAGAATTCATTTTATTAGTCAGAAATTGCTGATGATGCAGGAGAGAAGAGACCCTTTGTGTTGGTTCTGCATTATCGACTTTGTTCCCCCTGAATGACATGAAATCGATTTTGTTATTTAGACGAAATATCATATCTGTTCATGCAGAGCATATTTGGTGTTAAGAAAAACCTTTCAATCCAAAATGTGTGGATACGATGATATTGAAAAAAAACATGTATTGCTCAAAAGGTCATGTCGAGCTCCGAATTAAATTTTTTTTTATTTTATTTTTATTTTTTAGGTTTCTGATTCCTTCCATGAAAGGAATAAAGTGATATTTTGATTGTTTTCTCACACTTTTCTATGAATACATAAAAAAAGTAGTCTTGTCCTCTCTCTCTCTCTCTCTCTCTCTCTCTCTCTCTCTCTCTCTCTCTCTCTCTCTCTCTCTTACATATGCACAGCTCCATACCTGTGCAGTCATTAAATAAATGGCAGGCACTTAAGATGTTGATCGGCTCCAAAAACAGATGGTGTACTTATCAGTAGGATTTGCACAATTATATAAAGTATGTGAGTGCTTGTCTCATGTTTAGGGACCGAGTACAGTATTATCACACATCACAGGCAACTATGCGAGTGTACCCAGGAAATTAAGTTACTGAAAAAACTCTTTTATTCGGAGGTTAAAACCAGGCAGCAGCATGTCAGTTGCATACAAGTAGAGAAATTAATGGTTACACATGATTTGATAAGCCACACCCAGGACTGTTTTTGCACAGTACTTGTAAGAAAAACACAACTTATCACACATATATGTGCAGTATATTAATCTTGTTAATATAATGGAGCTAATGTGTGTGATTATTTATTATATATATATATATTATATAATGGGTGTGTGCCCTGGTTTAGAATAGGTACACCTATCCCTGCATGTCGTAAGAGGCAACTAAAAGGGTTGACGTCAGGAAGGGCATCCGGCCATAAAACATTGCCTCAAAAAGGGAACCATGATGAGTACAATTATATATGAGCAGGGTACAGCCCGAAAGTACCATGGGGATTCAAATCCCCTCGTCAACATAAGTGGGGAACCCGATCGAGGCAAGGGAGGAAATTACTCCATTCATTGACGACCAAATGTCTGATGCCCCACTTGGAGATCGGTTTCGAGGTTCGGGACATGGAAGTAGGGGACAATGATGGGGAGAATCAGGAAGAAGTTGTAGAAGTATTGGTCAGAAAGAAGAGTGGACATATGTTGTGTTGCAGGAGATGAGATGGAAGGAAGTGGTGTGGAGAATGGTGAAGGGTAAGCAGGGACAGAAGTACAAGTTTGTGTGGCAAGGGTGCCCCGGAAGGTGTGTATAGGTGTTGGTGTCCTGTTTCGGAGGAGTTTGTAAGATGGTGTGGTGAGTGTGACTACAGTGAGTGAGAAATGGTGATTGAAAAGCTCTTGGTGAATGTCATCTCGGGATATGCCTCACATGTCGGTCGGAGTGATGAAGAGGACAAGTTGCTGGTATGTGATAGAGAAGTTGATGGAAACATGAAAGATGAGGAAGTTGTTGTGGTAGGAGGAGACCTTGAATGGACATGTGGGAAACAGTACAATGGTTTGAGGAGTCCATGGGGGTTATGGATATGGTGTGAGGAATGGTGAAGGTGAAAGGATTTTGGAGTTTGCTGATGAGCTGGTTTGTTTATTTGTAATACTCAATTCAAGAAAGCAGATAGTAAGCTTTGCATACACCTCAGGTGGGTCGCAGACAATTGTTGACTACCTGATGGCGTGTAGGCAGATAGGGGAACCTCTGGACACAAAGATGATCTTGGGAGGAGAGCTGTTCACAGCACCCTGGTTGTTTGCGACATAAGGATGAAAGGTGTGAGGAGAGCTCGGCGGGTGAAGTACAACCGAGAATGAAGGTGTGGAAGTTGAAAGAGGTGACAGCGAAGGAGGCATTAAGAGAAAGGTTGAGTAGGTGGGAGGATGATGTGGTTAGATGTCAATGAAAGATGGTCTGTTGGGAGTTGTTGGTGAGGTACGTGGATGACAAAAGGACCAACACAGGTACTTGGGAACGTGGTGGTGGGAAGATGAAGTTGGAAAGAGGATTGCCGAGAAGAGGGAAGAAGTTCAAGGAGTGCAGAAGAAGAGAAGTGAAGGTATGGTGGCAGAAGAGGAAGTGTATGAAAGTTGGGAAGGCTGCAAGAGAAGAGGTAGCAAGGTGAAGGAGGCACATAGGAAAATGCTCGGCGAACGTTTGGATTCGGAAGAGGGTCAGAGAGCGGTATTTAGGGTTGCAAAGCAGATAGCGAAAGAGAGGTGCAATGTGATGGGGGCAAGTTGCCTTGAAGGATGAAGTGGGACAAATGGTTGTGGACCCAGATGGAATTAACAGAAGATGGAAGAGATATATGGAAAGGCTGTTGAATGTAGAGAATGAATGGACGGCAACATAGAGAGCAACCCAGTTTTAGGACCAGCAGAGAAGACAACTGAGAAGGAAGTTGAGGAAGCGAAAGAGCAATGAATAATAGAAAAGCAGGAGGGCCGACGGGTTGTGGGAGATATGTTGAAGGCAGTGGGGAAGTTGGGGTGTGAAGAGATGACAGATTTGTAATGTGGTGTTGAAAGGAAGGCCGCTTCCAGTGGATTTGGAACTGAGTCCCCTCGTCCCTTTGTACAAGGTCCAGGTGACCCTCTGGACTGTGGCTTCCTATAGAGTGATAAAGTTACTGGAGCATGGAATGAAGGTAATTGGAAAGGGTGTTGGAGAAGAGGATAAGGAAGAAAGTGAAGATTGACGAAAATGCAGTTGGATTTATGCCAGGAAGAGGAACGACAGATGCAATTTTTATTGTAAGGCAGTTGCAGGAGAACGTACATGGAGAAGAGAAAGAAGTTGTTTCTTGGGTTTGTTGATTTGGAAGAAAGCATTTGATCGGGTTCCACGTGAAGTTATGACGTGGCATTGAGGAAGTTAGGAGTGGAGGATTGGTTGATCAGAGTAGTGATAGCAATGTACGAAGCGCGCGCACAGCTGTAAGAACGAAGTACGGAACAGTGGTGATTTTGAGGGTGAAGGTGGGAGTGCATCAGGGGTCGGTACCAAGTCCACTACTATTTGTAGTTGTAATGGAGGTGCTGGCTCGGGCTTCAAAGGAGAGTTTACCGTGGAGTTGTAGCAGATGATTGTGTTTGATTGTGGAGAGTGGGGATAAGACCAAAGGAGAAGATGAATAAGTGGAAACTGGAAGTAATATTTGAAGGTGAATATCGGAAAGACGAAGGTGATGTGTAAGTGGTGAATCATGTGGTGAGATGAAGTAACTGGGAGTGGCCGTATGCTATGTTGCAGGAAGGTGTTGGAGGGAACTCCATTAAATGTACAATATGCTCCGAGTGAGTTTATCGAAATGTAGTGGTGTGAGAAGGGTCATTAAACCAGTGTGAGTGTGAAGGTGTGCATAGAGGGAGTTACAGATGGAGGAAATGTTGAGTTGGATCTTGGAGACGGCGTGAAGTTGGAAGGTGTGAAAACATTTTGCTACCTAGGAGACAAAGCTGAATGGAGAAGGTTGGATCACACTCGTGACGGTTGCTGGAGTGAGATGTGCATGGTAGAAGTTTCAGGAACTGAGTGGTGTGCTGACGAGAAGGGGAGTGTCGTTGAAGTTGAAGGGAAAGGTGTATGCTACATGTGAGAGAAGTGCTATGAGACATGGGTAATGAATGTAGAGCAGCACGAAGGCTGGAAAGGGTGGAAATCGCGAATGGTTCGGTGGATTGCGGAGTATCGTTGAAAGAAGGAAGACAAATGGTGAATTGCGGAGATTATGGAAATGGGAATAGAGCCTGTGATGGATTTGTGAAGAGAAACAGGTTGAGATGTTGGTCATGTTTGAGGAAGGTGAAAGTATGAGAAAGAAGGTGAAGGAAATGAATGTAGAAGGGAAAGTAGTGCTCGGACCCACCTGCCTAGGAATGGTCATTGGTGGAGTGTTCAAGATCCATTTTCGTGAAAGGTAGATGAGTTTGTGCCAGCACCCTGAATGATTTCCAAATTCCTAGCCAATTGCAGTCGTCGTAATAGTCATTCGTAGACTGTTGTCCGAAATGATCAATGCAGAGGTAGCATACTGCCTCTGAGTTCTGGTCTGGTTTCGAATTCTCAACCTTGAATTAAAACTGGGGGCTTGCATGCAGGGTGAATGCATCATTGGAATGCCTTGCAATGGATGAGTGACCATCTGCATCAGAGTTGATTAACCTCAATATCCAATGGATGTATTTATTGAAGAGTACAAGAAGCCCTTGATTACCACGAGGAAGCTTGATGGCAAAGCACGCACCTCAATTTCCTTGCCTATAAACTGATTATGCACCACGGATATCCTGGATCGTGGATAGGTAGAAATGATGACGATTCAACTGTCTTTCGGCAACTAATTCTTCAGACTTACCTTTTGTTGTTTTCATTTACACTTGATTGTAGAAGCAGCTTTCTTGTGTGGACAATAATGTATTTCCAATTTCTCACCATAACTACCAACGGAACTTGATAGAGCGAAGTCTCGCCTTGCATGTGTGATTCTGAACAAAAATACCATTGTTAACGACCACGTCACTATAATGGCCCCATATATACTTCCCATATTCATCCACACCCCACCCTATTGTGTTAACATTCATTGCAATTTTTCATAAGCTTTATTGATATATTCATTGATTGTGAGAATCATATTTAACGACCACTTTTGTGCACCACAAGGATAATTGCGTTGAATGAAGCTGAAAGCATGAAAAAAAACGACTATAATCCAAAATACATGACTTATCTATTGATCTTGTACGATATTTTATCAGTGGAGGGGGGATGCGGAGGGGGATAATCTTTCGCTCATGTTTACACAAATTAAAATCCTTAATGGTGGAGAAATAAAAAAAGATACGACTCCAAATGCTCTTCCCCACTCTCCGCTCAGGTTAATAGAGCCCCTGTCCACGCTGAGTGCAACCATACTTCTCCACCACATGACCCTGCAGCGGCAGAGTCATATAATTAATTATTATCATTGGCGTACGGGCTTCCGGATAATGATGACTTCGTGTATTCTAATAATTTCTCGATTTATTATGCGCATTTATAAATAAACACAATGCCCCAAGTTATGATCCTTTTCATATTAGACGGTGCATACATTTCGGTAACATCAGAGTGCTGGTATGCTCCGAACCAGGAAGTAAATTTTTTTTCCTCTCTTTCTCTTCTCTTTTGTTTTTCCTTGCCACGTCATTGCGAAAAGGTAAAATATGTTGGCGCTAATTGAATAATTGGGTATTAAAACTAAATTGCGAATAATCGTAACTGGGAATAATATGCGAACTTCCGCGCCACGCACATACGGGCACGCGAGAGCGAAGAAACGGCCTGTGTGGTTGTTGTTTGTTTGCTCGCGGTTTAATATTTATTTATTATTATTATTATTATTTTATTTTTATTTTTTACGGGCACGCACTAGTATACAAAATTTATATATAGTAGTGCAGGCCCGTACGTGCGGCCGTACGTGTGTGGCCGTACGTGCAAAAAAAAAAGAAAAAGGAATTGTGACGTCAATTGTGATGTCATAGCACCGTGTCCTGTCATTGGTTTTGTAAATAAATGGCCATAACTTGGGAACCACTTGTCCGATTAATATCAAACCTTGAAAAGGCATATCCTCAGGCCCCAATATACCTGGCAGGTTTCAATGAGATCGGACCGGCGGTTGTCGAGAAACAGCGGTCGCAGACAGACAGACAGACAGACGCACAGAGATTGCTGGAATTATAGATACTAGTGCGGGCCAGTACGTGCGTGGCCGTACGTGCCAAAAAAATATATATATATATATAAAAAATTTCAAAACGCGTGCCAGAAACAACAATCACACAGGCCGTTCCTTCGCTCTCGCGTGCCTGTATGTGTCGTGCCCGTACGTGCGTGGCTGTACGTGCAAAAAACAAAAAAACATTTCAAACCGTGTGTCAGAAAGAACAACTACACAGGCCGTTCCTTCGCTCTCGCGTGCCCGTACGTGCGTGCCCGTACGTGCAAAAAAAAAACAAACAAAAAAAAAAACAATTGTGACATCAATCGTGATGTCATAGCACCGTGTCCTGTCATTGGTTGCTAAATAAATGGCCATAACTTAGGAACCACTTGTTCCGATTAATATCAAACCTTGAAAAGGCACATCCACAAGGCCCAGCAATATACCTGGCAAGTTTCAATTAGATCGGACCAGTGGTTGTTAGAAACAGCGGTCGCAGACAGACAGACAGACAGACACACACACACACACAGACAGACAGACAGACACACAGAGATTGCTGAATTATAGATAACTAGTATGGGCCCGTAGGGGCGGATGCAAAAAAAAAAATAATGAATAAATAAATAAACATTAATTGTGATGTCATTCGTGAGGTCATAGCACCGTGTCTTGTCATTGGTCGACAGATAAATGGCCGTAACTTGGGAACCGCTCGTCCGATCGATATCAAACCTCGAAAAGGCACATCCGCGGGTCCCGGCAATATTCTTGGCAAGTTTCAATGAGATCGACCGCGCGGTCGTCGAGAAACGGCGGTCGCAGACAGACAAACAGACAGACAGACAGACAAACAGACAGACAGACACACAGAGATTGCTGGAATTATATATATATATATATATCTAAATATATCCTGAGACAATTATTGAAGGGATTGCATGTGATGACGTAGTGTGTGATGCCGGTATTTGTGTTGTGTGTGTTCAAACAATATATTGTGGTCACATGTTACAACCACTCAAGGGTCCATTGTGATTGATTTGAGGGTTTTACACGGCACTTGGTGGGAACTTTTAAACCGGTGTATCATGTGCCGTTTGTTAGTGGTGTTACAGGGAGAGCTGCTGGACTGACAGGCCGAGATTCACGACATCAGGACATAACCGCACAACGTGGATCGATTCAAAGCGGTGGTCATCAAGTATCCCACGGTGTCGCTTGGAGTATGCCAGGTATCACCCGCAACGTGAACAAAATTCCAAATTCCAACCGTGCAGTGCAGGAGGCACTGCATCAGTCGCACAGGCGCGCTGCAACGACGACGAACCGCATCCAGGCACTGCATATGAACGACACCGAACGATCAAGTCGAGCACACCGATTTATTTCTGGTTTTACAACGTATGACCTAAGTACATACGCAGAACAAAACACGTCATGGCAAAAAAACAGCGTCTATAATCACCTCACGCAGGGAAAGTATGGAACTGACTTTAAAAAACAACAACAACAACAACAACAACAAACATAAAACGTGACGATGCCAACAAAACGGCATGACGTAATTCCGTCAGACGTACGTGCTCCTGACGTCACGGCGCAGCACGGTCCGCGTTGGATTTGCGTCAGTGGTGATTTCGGGGTTTGGATTTTAACGTCTCTTGTTATTTTGTAACAATGTGAGGTATTTATTACCACAGCGATGAATGGTTTCACCACAGTTGGTGGCGGTGGTGGTGGTGGTGTGTGAAGGCGTGTCGTTTTACCATCGTGTACGTTGTTGGACCACGCTCTCCTCTTTCTCTTTTTTTTTTTTGCCATTGTTATATCATTGTATCGTCCGTATAGTTATACGGTTTATAATCGTGTTCCACAGACTCGTCTTATTTCAAAGTGAGTTGGCCGTTTCGAGTCGCTGAAGCCCGTCATTGTGCCCCCACGTCCTGCTACCGTCCGTCATAATACGAAGGTATTGTTAACACGTCATTGTAAGTTGTGGATTCACCCACCGGTTGGTACATCTCTTCATGAACACGTCATTTTATCCTTGGTACGTCATTGTGGCCTCCTTTTGGGTCATTACACGCGATACGTGCATCTACCGTCCTTTTACGTGGAGTACTTGCTAAACATTACGTAAATTAATTAATTAATTAATTAATTAATCAATCAATCAAATTTATCCGAGTTATCAAGCTGTCTGTCATATTGCTTGAGAACTTGGGATTGTGTGCCATGCCAACAACAATATTATAATATATAGTATATATATCTTTACCATAGTCTGACTCATTTACCATCACCTCCGATTTTTTTTCCACCGCAGTGATATTGGAGTTCCACGGCGATCAAGATGTACACACTGCGCAAGTGGCTGTACAAGCCCAAGGTGAGAGAGAGCGTTCTATGATAAGTACAGGTGTCAAGGCTCATGGAATGGCTTGATGAATGAGGGTTCGTACCATGACGGAGAGGTGGTGGAGATGAAGACGTGGCCACGGTCCTGCGACGCGGCCACAATCCGATGTGGTGCAGGAAATTTTATACACGTCGATAACGCTCTCATTGGAGTGCTTGTGAATTGCCATAGTCTTTCATTGATGCCACTCTGTAGTACTAATTGTGCTTGTGTATCTGTAAGAAAGTTGCAGCGCTTTTATTTTGTTTGCACGTCGTCGGCGGACTGACTGCCAGCCAACGCCGGCACACATCGTCAGCCAGTTGACATCATCGGCGTGCTTATGGCCTCATCGTTGGTACATTGTCGGCGTGCTAATGGCCTCATCGTTGACGCACCATTGGCTAACGTTGTCCAAATGTCTTCAGTAGCCATAAGAAGCCTGGTTTTGGCTTAGTGGTTAGGGTGGTGGCTTGGGATCCTAGGGTCCTGAGTTCATGCCCCGTTGGGCCGCTGAATTAATACAGCAGGAGGTTGACTCAGCCTGTCATCCTTCCGAGGTCGGCAAAATGAGTACCAGTGTACTGGTAAGGGGGACACTGCATCAGCGGCACAGCCGCGTCCCAACCAATGATGCAACCAGCAGCCACAGGCTGCACTCGATAGAGAGTGAGTAGCCATAAGGCCATCCATTTCTCTCCATCTTAAAACCAATGTGGAACTAATGTGAGCAATGTGTGCATGAGCAACTGTGCCAACATTAGTCCAATGTAACTGTGCCAGTTGGGATATTTCTCGAATCATATCAAGTCATATTTTTATCTCTTATTGTTATTGTCGTGTTACATGAGATGTTATGCATGAGCTCTATAAGGGGTAGACTGCAAAGCCATAAAAAAAAGGAGTGACAAAAGATTATTGCATAACAATGCATGCATGCTCCATGTGCATGAAGGTGTATTTTGGCTTTTCCTTATAATGTACACATTTGCAGACATTCCTGTCCTTATGCTGCCTGAGGACAAACTGAGATTTCATAGGTTGGGAGGGGTGCAGAACAACATCAACGATACTTCCCGGAATAAATTGAGCTGACAACAATTCCATGATCATTTGGCTCAACGTGCCCTCACCCAAATGCCATGATGTCATCCGGCTTGATTGTGATAAAAAAATTTTTTTTTTATTTTGTATGCAGCGTTGAAGCTCATGGAGGAGTTTGAACACAGAATGGATCAGGGCATAATGGAACAAAAATAACAGGAGGAAGAGAGGGTGTGGAGTGGAACGCACTAACAGGGTTGAGTGACAAAATAGAGGATGTGGGGAAGAAGGAGGGCTAGGAGAGGATCTCAATCACAGAAGTGGAAAGAAAAACTAGAAACTCCGAAAGAGTTGAGCTTGGGGAAGGTTAATCGGGGGCAGAAAAGATCTCGACTGTGGATGGGGGATGACATGAGATGCTGGTGAATTGCTGTTTTTTTAAGCATGGAACAGAAAAATGAGATTGAAGAGATTGAGGAATCTACTCCATGCAAACAAGATAGCAATATGATGGCAATCTTCAGTTCCACAGATGGAGGGAAAAAAAGAGGAACGAATGAGTGGAGGTGAACAGTGAGTCTGGATTTTGGGCGTTTCACCAGAAAGTAGTTACTGGCAGACTGTGTGTGCCCTGTAGAAATTGGGTGGAGGCGGGAAGACTATGACTGAGCACGGAAAGGGCAGAGGGTGCCAGGCCAGAAAGGAGGCGGGAGAATACGGACACCACCGACCTGTTTGCAATGTGAAAGTGAGAGGCGTAGAGACTCTGCTTCATCGTGGGAGATTCCAATGATTTTGAAGGCCTTAGATTCCAAGGCGTCAAGCTGAGCAAAGTGTTCGGCAGGGGTGCCAACCCAGAAGAGAGTGCAGTATTCCATGAACGTGCGTATGACGGCCTTGTCGGTGGATAAAAGTCGATTTTTAATTTTGTCAGGAAGAATAAATTGAGGATTTTAAAGTAAATTTAAATGTCATAAGCAGAATTATAACAAATTGATTATTATACCGATGAAATTTGGTGACCATTTGTGAAGAGATGAGAGGGGAGATTGGTTTTACTTGATTTGGGAGAGAAAAGTTTCCTCAAAGTCATGAAAATACAACGGTGTAAAATGTCCATTTTGCACATGTCCCTCCCAAGAACTGTTATGTCAAAGAGTGACATTGAGAAAAGCACAAGGTGTACAAAATACTCCACTGGTTCAGCATCTCAAACGGCCTCTGACAGTCTAGCCTTGCACTGGCCTTCTCGTGGCAGGGTTGTTTTCACTAACAGGTGGTATGGAGGTGAAAATCAAATCATTGACTCCTTAAAACCAGTTTCTTTGAAGAGGTGGGACTCATTAGCCTTGGTAGGCAGCTCATCTAGGGGAAGGAAACTCTGAATCCAATTCCACCACTGCCTTGTTCAGTTTTTGAAACTGAAAGTTAAGGGATTAACGGGGTAAAGGCAGCAAGCCTTCTTGAAGAAGGTGGCTTTTGCATTCGTTAACCCGTGGGCCAACATTGGGCAAGGTGTAATACCCCCAATTTTAGCCTCCTGATCAGGGTTCTGTGAAACCATGGGAGCAGGTGGTAGATGGTATGGCCTTGATGTGAGGCAGAAGATTCTCTTATGGAGAACAATGGCTAGGATCACCCATCTAATAAAGACACTGCCCAGAAGAAGGCAATTGAAAACCACTTCTATATACTTCATGCCAAGAAAACAATCACTTTCAGAAATCCAAGAGGTAAAACTATGGTGCTGGATTATGAGCCCCATGTTTGAAAGTGCCCAAATGGCTACTGGGGAAGAGCAAAGTGTTTTGATGAGTAGGACTGGTCGTTGTGATGGGACAGGATCAAAACCGCAAGGAAATCCAGTCTCTGAGGTCGCCAGAACTGAAAGTCAAACTCTGAGCTTCTCAAACATTCATAAAATTGGGACATGGAATGTAAGATCAACGAATCAGGAAAAGGTAGATATAATGAAGAGGACAACAACTGAAATGTTGTGGATAAGTGAACTTGGATGGACTGGTTTGGGGCAGTTTCAATCTGTCTATTACAAAGTGGTATTTTATTTATATAACAGTGGCAGTGATTTGCAACAAGAAGGCATCATTCGGTGCTGGGATACAACCCAGTAAATGATAGATTAATATCATTGAGGTTTAAAGGACATCCAGTGAACAACACCACCATCATTCAGATGTATACTTCAACTTCTGCCGCAGATGAAGGAAATGTGCAGGAGTTTTATGGAATGTTGCAGGAACTAGCAGAACAGGTGCCGAAGGAAATGTTTTCATTGTTATGGGACACTGGAATGCAAAAAAATTGAGAAGCAAGAGCACCAGTGAATGCAGGAAAGCATGGACTTGACATCTGAAATGAGACAGTAGAGCGAATGCTGGTGTTCTGTTTGGGGAATGATCTTGTAATTACAAACCCATGGTTTAAACAACTTAAATGCAAACTGTACACATGGACCTCACCTGATCAGCAACATGGAAATCAGATTGATTACATTCTAATCAATGGAAGATTGGCCACAACTGGATGGAAATAGATGACGAGATTGGCATTGTCGCCTCTAAGCTATCTCTCCTGAGCGATAAACTGTTACCCTGGTGTTTTGCATGCAGGGCGATGATGTCAATGAGTATACCGTCCCTCACATGGATGTGAAGCTGGGTGTTCAATCTGCTCACACTAGTTGGTTTTCATTACAGGTCCTATGATGTATTTTGCGAAGACGAGGCAAGTTATTACCGGTTGCTTGATCAAGTTCCAAATTCCTTCCACATTCACTCCAGTGTCCTGCGTCAGAGTGGCAACTGACACTTTATCAAGAGTATGGCTACTTTATGATGCAGTATTACGTATTAATGGATTGAAGGTCTACAAATGGCTGAAACCTTTTCTTCCCCACCCCCCCCCCCCCCCAAGAAAAGAAAATGCTCATGCTGGAGCATACATGTAACGTTAATAAAGAACATACCATAATGACAAGAGTAATTTCACAAAAACCCTTTCTGTAACTTCTCCCAGCCAGTAATACAAAGCAAAATAGCAAGTCAAAATGTAAGCAAAGACATTCTACCATGTATAAACGTCAATGAACAGAATGGCGTTGCGAGGATGAAACTAAAGATTACATACAGGGCCTTACCATGAACAATGTGCAATAGTTATACTTGGATTTTCACAATTGTATGTAATTACGCATCAGTCCAGGACAGTGCCGTTTTCACTTCAATGGCTTCAAAGTAATCAACATCAGTGAGAGTCAGGGTAATTGTCAATATAATACTTAATTTGAGGGTATTGAAAGAATTTGTTGTTCAGCTAGTGATTTATGAAGTCAAAGCTTCACATTATCCTTCCCTTCTCTCCCCCTTTTACCTTGATGGGAGGGTAAGTGGTGATGCCAAAAAAAACAACAAACCATGACAATCTATGCAAATACAAGTACTGTATATGTCTGTTCCTTATCTTTCTCACCGTTTTGCACATACTTGCCAAACTCTGTGGGAATAATTATTTGAGTTGTGCTGTCGATATTTACTTAACTTTCATTTACACTAGCATAACCCGCGCTCTGCACGACATGTTGGGGTGGGTGTGTTTGAGAAAGGAACTGATGCAGAGTATCAGTAGTAATTTTACTTTAATGCAGTAAGTGGAATACGATTTCACTGTTTCAGCACCATTTTATTTACTTTTTTTGTGCCATGCACCTCATATGGTCTTTGAGATAATGTAAGCCGAATATCACGTTACTCGAGCGCAGAACAAAGTCGAAGATAGCGCGACACGAAACCACAAACTCGGAAATAATATATAAGATGTTGACTGCTATTGACATTGTTTGTGGTACATGCTTTATGACCGGCGTGGTAACTCCGCCACCGAAGGTGGATGGAGGTTATGTTCTCACTCCTATTTGTTTTGTTTGTCTGTCTATGAGCAGGATATATCAAAAAGTTGTGGACAGGTTGGGTGTGTGACCTCGGACGAATTGATTAGATGTTGGTGAAGATCCAGACACCAATTTTTAAAGTAATTATTCACGATTGAGAAATGGGGCCAAAAACGATACATAGCAAGATATCTCAAAAAGTTATTTATGGGTTATGACCAGACAAAGTGGATGAGTTGGTTAGGTGACAAGAACAAATTGATTAGATTTTGGTTAACGTCTGGATTCAGATCTCTCCTCTGGGATACAAAACGTAAACTGTTCAGCTTGGCGAAGGTATGTGCTCTACCGAGTGCCATTCTAGTTTGAGACTGTGTTCGGAACTCTGCCACGTGTTGCACCATTCGGGCACGTGGGCTGGCTAAACTGTTTAAATTATCAGGAGTACATCAAAGCTTGCTAATGAGTGATGTTATGAGGAGTAATGGATAGCTACAAGAAGTTATTGAATGACAACAAAAGCAATGAAGTTTAATTTCAATTATGAACTCTTCAATATGTTTAATCTCGGTCTTCAATAAAGTTCAAAGGCAAAATATACATATATTCAGAGCATAAATTTACAAAGGAGCAAAAAAAGAAAGTCTTTTTTTTGCATGTTTTACTTTCTTCACCGAAGGTGGAAGGAGGTTTTGTTTGTTTGTTTGTTTGTTTGATTGTTGTCTGTCTGTGTGTGCAGGATATCTCAAAAAGTTGTGGACGGGTTAGGGCTAGGGCTAGGGCTAAGGTTAGATATGTGCTCTACCGAGTGCCCTTCTAGTTTTCTTTGTTTTACTGTCTTATTCCAAGACTTGGTATTAATTCAAGTGATGGTCAAGAAATCTTGATTATATATATTTTTTAATTTGATTATGCATAAAATTTACCAAAATGTTTGCATGATCAGAATTCATTTTTATAGTCAGAAATTGCTGATGATGCAGGAGAGAGAGACCCTTTGTTTGGTTCTGCATTATCGACTTTGTTCCCCCTGAATGACATGAAATCGATTTTGTTTGATTTAGACGAATATCATATCTGTTCATGCAGAGCATATTTGGTGTTAAGAAAAACCTTTCCAATCCAAAATGTGTGGATACGATGATATTGAAAAAAAACATGTATTGCTCAAAAGGTCATGTCGAGCTCCGAATTAAAGTTTTTTTTATTTTATTTTTATTTTTAGGTTTCTGATTCCTTCCATGAAAGGAATAAAGTGATATTTTGATTGTTTTCTCACACTTTTCTATGAAATACATAAAAAAAGTAGTCTTGTCCTCTCTCTCTCTCTCTCTCTCTCTCTCTCTCTCTCTCTCTCTCTCTCTCTCTCTCTCTCTCTCTCTCTCTCTTACATATGCACAGCTCCATACCTGTGCAGTCATAAATAATATGGCAGGCACTTAAGATGTTGATCGGCTCCAAAACAGATGGTGTACTTATCAGTAGGATTTGCACAATTTATATAAAGTATGTGAGTGCTTGTCTCATGTTTAGGGACCGAGTAACAGTATTATCACACATCACAGGCAACTATGCGAGTGTACCCAAGGAAATTAAGTACTGAAAAACTCTTTTATTCGGAGGTTAAAACCAGGCAGCAGCATGTCAGTTGCATACAAGTAGAGAAATTAATGGTTTACAACATGATTTGATAAGCCACACCCAGGACTGTTTTTGCACAGTACTTGTAAAGAAAACACAACTTATCACACATATATGTGCAGTATATTACATCTTGTTAATATAATGGAGCTAATGTGTGTGATTTTATTTATATATATATATATATATATATGGGTGTGTGCCCTGGTTTAGAATAGGTACACCCTATCCCTGCATGTCGTAAGAGGCAACTAAAAGGGTTGACGTCAGGAAGGGCATCCGGCCATAAAACATTGCCTCAAAAAGGGAACCATGATGAGTACAATTATATATGAGCAGGGTACAGCCCGAAGTACCATGTGGGGATTCAAACCCCCTCGTCAACAATCAAGGTGGGGAACCCGATCGAGGCAAGGGAGGAAATTACTCCATTCATGACGACCAAATGTCTGATGCCCCACTTGGAGATCGGTTTCTGAGGTTCGGGACATGGAATGTAGGGACAATGATGGGGAGAATCAGGAGAAGTGGTAGAAGTATTGGTCAGAAGAAGAGTGGACATATGTTGTGTGCAGGAGATGAGATGGAAGGGAAGTGGTGTGAGAATGGTGAAGGGTAGGCAGGGACAGAAGTACAAGTTTGTGTGGCAAGGGTGCCCCGGAAGGTGTGTATGGTGTTGGTGTCCTGTTTTCGGAGGAGTTTGTAGATGGTGTGGTGAGTGTGACTACAGTGAGTGAGAATGGTGATTGAAAAGCTCTTGGTGAATGTCATCTCGGGATATGCCTCACATGTCGGTCGGAGTGATGAAGAGGACAAGTTCTGGTATGTGATAGAGAAGTTGATGGAAAACATGAAAGATGAGGAAGTTGTTGTGGTAGGAGGAGACCTTGAATGGACATGTGGGAAACAGTACAGATGGTTTTGAGGGAGTCCATGGGGGTTATGGATATGGTGTGAGGAATGGTGAAGGTGAAAGGATTTTGGAGTTTGCTGATGGAGCTGGTTTGTTTATTTGTAATACTCAATTCAAGAAAGCAGATAGTAAGCTTGATGCATACACCTCAGGTGGGTCGATGACAATTGTTGACTACCTGATGGCGTGTAGGCGAGATAGGGGGAACCTCTGGGACACAAAGATGATCTTGGGGGAGGAGGCTGTTTCACAGCACCACTTGGTTGTTTGCGACATAAGGATGAAAGGTGTGAGGAGAGCTCGGCGGGTGAAGTACCAACCGAGAATGAAGGTGTGGAAGTTGAAAGAGGTGACAGCGAAGGAGGCATTAAGAGAAAGGTTGAGTATGGTGGAGGATGATGTGGTTAGATGTCAATGAAAGATGGTCTGTTGGGAGTTGTTGGTGAGGTACGTGGATGGACAAAAGGACCAACGAGGTACTTGGAAACGTGGTGGTGGGGAGATGAAGTTGGAAAGAGGATTGCCGAGAAGAGGAAGAAGTTCAAGGAGTGGCAGAAGAGAAGCTGAAAGGTATGGTGGCAGAAGAGGAAGTGTATGAAAGTTGGAAGGCTGCAAAGAAAGAGGTAGCAAAGGTGAAGGAGGCACATAGGAAAATGCTCGGCGAACGTTTGGATTCGGAAGAGGGTCAGAGAGCGGTATTTAGGGTTGCAAAGCAGATAGCGAAAGAGAGGTGCAATGTGATGGGGGCAAGTTGCTTGAAGGATGAAGTGGGACAAATGGTTGTGGACCCAGATGGAATTAACAGAAGATGGAAGAGATATATGGAAAGGCTGTTGAATGTAGAGAATGAATGGGACGGCAACATAGAGAGCAACCCAGTTTTAGGACCAGCAGAGAAGACAACTGAGAAGGAAGTTGAGGAAGCGAAAAGAGCAATGAATAATAGAAAAGCAGGAGGGCCGACGGGAGTTGTGGGAGATATGTTGAAGGCAGTGGGGAAGTTGGGGTGTGAAGAGAATGACAGATTTGTAATGTGGTGTTGAAAGAAGGCCGCATTCCAGTGGATTTGGAACTGAGTCCCCTCGTCCCTTTGTACAAGGTCCAGGTGACCCTCTGGACTGTGGCTTCTATAGAGTGATAAAGTTACTGGAGCATGGAATGAAGGTATTGGAAAGGGTGTTGGAGAAGAGGATAAGGAAGAAAGTGAAGATTGACGAAATGCAGTTTGGATTTATGCCAGGAAGAGGAACGACAGATGCAATTTTTATTGTAAGGCAGTTGCAGGAGAAGTACATGGAGAAGAGAAAGAAGTTGTTTCTTGGGTTTGTTGATTTGGAGAAAGCATTTGATCGGGTTCCACGTGAAGTTATGACGTGGGCATTGAGGAAGTTAGGAGTGGAGGAATGGTTGATCAGAGTAGTGATAGCAATGTACGAGAGCGCGCGCACAGCTGTAAGAACGAAGTACGGGAACAGTGGTGAGTTTGAGGTGAAGGTGGGAGTGCATCAGGGGTCGGTACCAAGTCCACTACTATTTGTAGTTGTAATGGAGGTGCTGGCTCGAGCTCAAAGGAGAGTTTACCGTGGGAGTTGTATGCAGATGATTTGGTGTTGATTGTGGAGAGTGGGGATAGACCAAAGGAGAAGATGAATAAGTGGAAACTGGAAGTAATATTTGAAGGTGAATATCGGAAAGACGAAGGTGATGGTAAGTGGTGAATCATGTGGTGAGATGGAAGTAACTGGGAAGTGGCCGTATGCTATGTGCAGGAAGGGTGTTGGAGGGAACTCCATTAAATGTACAATATGCTCCGAGTGAGTTTATCGAAAATGTAGTGGTGTGAGAAGGTCATTAACCAGTGTGGTAGTGTAAGGTGTGCATAGAGGGAGTTACAGATGGAGGAAATGTTGAGTTGGATCTTGGAGACGGCGTGAAGTTGGAAGGTGTGAAAACATTTTGCTACCTAGGAGACAAGCTGAATGGAGAAGGTGGATCACACTCGGTGACGGTTGCTGGAGTGAGATGTGCATGGTAGAAGTTTCAGGAACTGAGTGGTGTGCTGACGAGAAGGGGGAGTGTCGTTGAAGTTGAAGGGAAAGGTGTATGCTACATGTGAGAGAAGTGCTATGAGACATGGGTAATGAATGTAGAGCAGCAACGAAGGCTGGAAAGGGTGGAAATGCGAATGGTTCGGTGGATGTGCGGAGTATCGTTGAAAGAGGAAGACAAATGGTGAATTGCGGAAGATTATGGGAATAGAGCCTGTGATGGATGTTGTGAAGAGAAACAGGTTGAGATGGTTGGGTCATGTGTTGAGGGAGGATGAAAGTGACTGGATAAGAAGAGTGAAGGAAATGAATGTAGAAGGAAGTAGTGCTCGGACCCACCTGCTAGGATGGTCATTGGTGGATGTTCAAGATCCCATCTTTCGTGAAAGGTAGATGAGTTCTTGCCAGCACCCTGAATGATTTCCAAATTCCTGCCAATTGCAGTCGTAGTAATAGTCATCGTAGACTGTTGTCTGAAAGGATCATGCAGAGGTAGCATACTTGCCTCTGAGCTGTCTGGTCTGGTTTCGATTCTCAACCTTGATTAAAACTGGGGCTTTGCATGCAGGGTGATGCATCATTGAGAATGCCTTGCAATGGATGAGTGATCCATCTGCCATCATGAGTTGATTAACCTCAAATATCCCATGGTGTATTTAGTTGAAGAGTACGTAAGCCCTGATTACCACGAGGAAGCTAATGGCAAAGCACGCACTCCATTTCCTTGCCTATAAACTGATTTTGCACCACGGATGTCCTGGATCGTGGATGGTAGAAATGATGACGATTCAACTGTCTTTCGGCAACTAATTCTCAGACTTACCTTTTGATTGTTTTCATTTACACTTGATTGTGAAGAGCTTTCTTGTTGTGGACAATAATGTATTTCCAATTTCTCACCATAACTACAACGGAACTTGATAGAGCGTATAGTCTCGCCTTGCATGTTGATTCTGAACAAAAATACCATTGTTAACCGACCACGTCACTATAATGGCCCATATATAACCTGTCCCCATATCATCCACACCCCACCCTATTGTGTTACATTCATTGCCATTTTTCATAGCTTTATTGATTATTATTCATTGATTGTGAGAATATTTAACGACCACTTTTGTGCACACTAAGGATAAATTGCGTTGATGAAGCTGAAGATGAAAAAAAACGACTATAATCCAAATACATGACTTATCTTTGATCTTGTACGATATTTTATCAGTGGAGGGGGGATGCGGAGGGGGATAATCTTTCGCTCATGTTTTTTACACAAATAAAATCCTTTGGTGGGAAATAAAAAAAAGCATTACGACTCCAAATGCTCTTCCCCACTCTCCGCTCGGTAATGGCCCTGTCACGCTGAGTGCAACATATTCTCCACCCATGACCCTGCAGCGGCAGAGTCATTAATTATTATTATCATTGCCTTTGTCACCGAAGGTGGACAAGGTTATGTATTCACTCCTGTCTGTCTGTCTGAAACGTTTTTGACAGGTTGGATATGTGACAAAGACGAATTGATTCGATTTTGGTAAGATCCGGATCTGGATGTGAGAATTTTTAAGTGATTCTTTACCATTGAGAGATCAGGCCAAAAACAATATACAGTATAGCACGATTGACGGGTTATCACAAAACTTGGTGGACGAGTTGGTAGTGTTGGATAGGTGACAAGAACAAGCCGATACGATTTTGGTTCAGGTCCGGATGTAGATCCGACTTGTCACTGGAATGCAAAACGTATTTGTTCACCTGGCAGATGTATACACTCCACCAAGTACCATTCTAGTAGTTTTTTTTAAGAACTTGTGGCAGAAAAGGGACGGCAACCTCAGACTGCCCTTAAACCCGATGCTGACTTCGCCTCACCGCTCCCAAAAGATTAACGATCCTGACCCTCGCCGAACAGAGGTTGGGACCTGCCACAGGAAGACTGCACTGAATGTTCTAACTTCATCACCCACAGCATCAAAAGTCATTAATTTTGATTAGTCACCAGATAGGATTTTATTTACGTACTCGAGGATGCTCAAATTCCAAAAGTATGACGATGCCATGCCTATACGTAACGCATCACATTTGAGGTCACACCTTTTTTTCGTGGTAATGTTTGTACATGTCAGGGTTTTAAAATAGTTTATAAATGGCCTTGAGCTGCAAATCAAATGAGCACTTTTTCAGATACCATATGTGTGTGTTTGGGAGACATAATTGGCCAACTTCAGAAACACCATTGTAACCTCATAAATTCAGGAGCACTAAACTACACCATTGTTTCACAAACTCATCATGGTCGGTTGAGAATCGAACCTGAGGTCATTGCTTCCACCTGTTGATTGAGCTAACTTTGTAAAATGTATTCCATGCACATGACCACCTTTTGGTTTGAGTGTCAAGCATACCCTGACGGGCATCACTGGTATGTAGGAACTTCAAGTCTTCCTGTCAATTAACTCTAGTTGAGCTACGAAGTCAAGTCATGGAAGGAATTTAACAATCCTCATCTGAACTGTGTTATTTCTTTATGCCGTTGTGCTCATCTGCTGCACTCATGTCCTCAATGTTTTGTTTTGTTTTTCTTGTCATACCGCAACAATGCTGAACCCTCAATTTTCAAGAAAACTGCTGATTGTAATTCTTTGCAGTTCAACGTGGCGTAATCGTCACATGTTTGACATTCCGATCCCGATGCAGCCTTTGGTTTGCATTTTTTCACCCTGGTGCCATTTTAATTTTCAGTTCCAATTTTAGCTCACCCAGTGGACAATTTCTCTCACCACATGCCACAGGGCAAAAGCCTAGACCTCCATGAGCTGAGACGATGTATTAAAACAAAAACAATGGAAGAAGAAGAAAGATTGCCACATGTTTGGGTTTTTCTCTTTGTCTAGTTTTAATTATTTTATTTTTTTCCACAGCGCGGTGCTCCCCAGCTCTTGGCCCAGTGTTACCATGCTGACGAGGAGCTTCAGAGAGTTGCAGCAGAGCTTGACAGCTTTGATGGCCGGAGGGAACCTCGACGATGCATGTTGCTAGTAAACCAGCTGAGAACTTGCCAGGCATGGGAGGGCTTGGGTGGATGTTTTAGAGGTGGATTGATTTGTGCAGAGAAAAAAAAAATGAGGTACAAAGGTGCTGTTTAAAAAGGCAAAACCTCAGGGATAGCTTAGAGGAGATCATTTTGGTTGTGAAGTTATTTTTATTTACTTATTTTTGCCTGTCAGTTCGGTAGTGATTGGTAGTAGGATGCTCCAACTTGTGTTGTTGATGCAGGATCGAGTTCTGGTACTAATCGGGCAGATCATGGAGGCCTGCATTCCAACTGAGCGTGCGGACCGAGACTTTTGTGCAAAGTTCCCGGACGAGGTTCGTCATGATGGTCTTGCTGGCCAGCTGTGGTTTGGTGCTGAGGTGTGTTCACTGTGTTTTATTTAATGACGTGATGTTTACACACCCACTGCATGCTTTGCTGCATTTTCACCATGACTGTTGTTAATTTTGATTTTGATCGCCTGGGTCTAATGTCCGCTTTAGGAGAATGTCTGCTCTCATTAAATCCATTCTGACTCGTAATGCATAAAATCTGCTGAAAAGATTGAATCTCTAAGAATTTCCATTATATCGTTACAAGACCTGCTGGATGAGGCCATTTGACTTGTGCCTGTGTCTTTACCACATCCCAGCACGTTCACTTCCTGCAAGTAGTGTGAATTGTACAGCTCACTTCAAGCAGGGAATTTGGCCAGTGTACCAGTAGAAATGTACAATTCTTTAGGAAAGATATAGTATCGTCCACAACCTAAACACAGTCATGTCATGTCATGTCATGTCATCTGGCTACGTTACCATCTGAAGGACCCTCTGCTTGTCCTGCTGGCAAAGCACAAGAACAGCAGTTTTTGTTCCAGTGGATCAAACCCAGATCAGACAGCATGATAGTGAGGCAATGGAGCTATCCTGCCATTCCTAAATTGGGACAGTTATCAACCTTATCCTAAATTTATGTTTGAGGACGTGTTCCATGTTCATTACCGCAAAAATTGCGGCATGCAGGCCAATATTCTGACAGGATGCAGGACCCCAACCGCCCCCGACGCATACATCAAGCCAGAGATAGATGAATTTTTTACCGACGTCCTTTGATTTGAAAAGACATTGTGCCGTTTCAATTTAGAGCAGGTAATGGCATTGGCTGACAGACATGCATGAGACAATTACTGGTTGATGTGTTTGCTATTTGCTCTTAGTAAAGGGTAGCTCACCTGTCAGTTTTTTTTTTTCCTGGCTTCAATTCCAGGTAGATTCAAATCCAGCAATGAAAAGATTATAGTGCAGTGAACACACACTTTCCAAGGCGATGCTAAGCCTGTTGTCGTAAATACAATCATTTGCATGAAACATAACCTGTGGTATCTTTTTGAAAGCCAACTGTTATCTGCAAGCTCAGCGAATCCATAATGGTTCTGATGTTTACTATTTTATTTTCATGAAAATTCGTACCATTTGTTTCACATTTAGTATTACTGGATGAGCCGACCCGTTGTTTTGCTTATGGGCTTAATCGAAAGACAGCGTGTTGTATTTCACAGAAGTTTTGCATGTCCATCTGTGAATCTCAATGAGGATGTTAATGAAGTGAAACGCACAAAAGATTAATTTTTTATAACACAGTTGTTGCCACCAGCATCGTGGCTGTTGTTGTTAACCTCCGCCATCGAAGATGGACGGAGGTTACTGTTTTCACCCCTGTCTGTTTGTTTGTTTGTTTGTGAACAGTATTACGGAAAAACTCCTCGACGGATTTCGACGAAACTTGGTGGGGGGATTAGGTATGGTCCAAGGATCATGCCATTAGATTTTGGACTTGGTCTAAAGTCCAATATGGCCGCTATGGCGGCCATTTAAAAAAAATATTAGAATTTTTGTTTTTGCATTTCTACATGTTTTAAGTGATTTCCAACCCCCAAAAAAAAAAAAAAGAACATATTCTACATGTTCTAACCTGGAACACACACTTATCGAAATAACTGACCTCTGGGGAACCTGAATGGTGTTCTGTGAATTTCCACAACCGTAACAATATGTTAAATGCCAGCAAGGTGCTGCTTGGTAGAGTGCATACCTCCGCCAGGCTGAACAGTTTACATTTTGTATCCCACTGATAGGCCGGGTCTGCATCCGGACCCGAACCAAAATCTAATTTGCTTGTACTTGTCACACACCCAACCTGTCTACCAAGTTTCGTCCGAATCCGTTCATAACTTTTTGAGATATCCTGCTCACAGACAAACAGGGATGAAAACATAACCTCTGTCCACCTTCGGTGGCAGAGGTAACTAGAGAGTTCATAGAACACCCTACCCCACGCAGTCTTGAGAAAAAGGATATGGGAAGGGTTTTTTAAGTCTTGCGTTGCGTTTCCGATTACAATCTATATTTCCTACAGGCCGCAACTTTGTCTGAATCTCGATATTCACCAACGCTGAGGGCAGAGAGGAGTGAGATAATTTGTTTTTTTACTCTGTCTGTCAATCAATTAAAATTGAAAATCATTAAAACAGGAAATTCACCGTTTTTAGCGACATCATAAAGGACACAAACGGGCACAAATAACTAATTCAACGTCGTTAAATAAGGCGGGGTGAAAGAGGTGCATCAATGGCGATAAACTTCCAATTCAATGCTTTTTTTTTCCTTTTTTTTTTTCTTTTCTTTCTACAATCTTTAAAATCTTTATTGAATTATATACTTAAACACTATAGAACACAAATCACTGTTTTTGCACTTAAAAAAAAAACTTTCATTCAGCAGTACTTGGACCCAAAAATTATGGCATTTTACATAATCTCGACCAATCAAATTTGCTGCTCACAGATCCTGTCCATGTCCTTTTTTTTCTTTCTCAAGACTATGTGGGGTAAGATGTTCTCTGAACTCTAGTTTTGAACCGTTACGCTCACTATATTTGCTGTCTGACATTAGCGTCGAGTTGTTGATGGTGTGATTGCCAAGAGGAGACTAATGAAGTTGTCATTGTTGAGATTTATTTTTGTACTTTTTCGCTCGCCTGTTCGAAGAACAGAGAGCTATAGCAATACCCCGGCGTGAGCGTCAGCGTGAAAATGTTAAAGTTTTTGGTGCAAGTTATTTTTTCCTTTCTAATGTTTTTATCTACCACACTATTTTTTATACGCCCTATATATATATCGGGGCGTATTATGTGATACCAGTCGTCGTCCGTTCCTGTCCGCACTCTAACTCCAAAGTTTTCAACTTTCACGTTTCATATTTGGTACATAGGTACAGACTGTGGAGACGGTTGGTCGTGACATACATTCGTCATCTAAAGTGGTTGCCATGGCAACCAGGATGCTGTTTTCCAAGTAGTAGCACAATTCTGTATATACCTTCTTGTTCGGGCATATATTGTGCTCACTTGCGCTCTTGTTACTGATTACATATACAAATGCATATATTGCTTTAAAATTATACTTCACTGCAATGCTTTATAAAAAATATTAAATATTAGACGTCTTTTAAAAACGATAAATGTATAAACAGGCGAGCATTGGGTGGCTTTGACACCAACTCTCTGGTTACTTGTTGCAGCATGTGCACAAAACGTAAAGCGTTCTTGCACATAACTACTTTGAATAAATATATTGCTTCGCTTTGCCTTGTTGAGTCTTTGTACATTTCTCAGATGCTCGTTTGTTGGTCTTGCTTTTGTTAGCTTTGGAATCAATTTGAGCTCCAATTTTTCATCCCTGATTCATGTTGGGTGTCTAAAGCAGCAGAACTCGCAATACATTGTTAATTAACTCTGCCACCGAAGGTAGATGGAGGCTTATGTTTTCACCCATGTTTGTTTATCTTGTTTGTTTGTCTGTATGTTTGTGAGCAGGATATCTCACAAAGTTATGGGCGGATTCGGACCAAACTTGGTGCACAGATTGGGTGCGTGACAAGGACGAAGTGATGAGATTTTGGAGAATATCGAGATAATTTTAAAGTGATTCATCACAATTGAAAGGTCAAAAACTATTTTCGTTTAGCTCATTATTTCAAAACATTGTGGATGGGTTATGACAAAACTTGGTTGAGTTAGGAAATATTAATGGGGGTAATAAAGATCATGGGTTAGAATTGGGGGTCACAGATGGTGGTGCACTGCTTGCTTGAAATCCTGGAGGGAAGAGTGAGACAGAACAACCTCTGGAAGATAATTCCGTAGATTGGAGAAGTGAGGAAATAAAAGTTGATGTGTGCAGTCAGCCTGGATTGTGGAAGTTTAAGCAGGAGGCAGTTACTAGAACAACACATGCATCCTAAGGTTGCTAAGGAGGGTCAGAGGACTGACAGAGCAAAGGGAGCAGTGTTAGAAAATAGACAGTAGAAAACAGAATCACCGACCTTCCTGTGAATACGAGAGCAGCAGACCGTGAGCTTCAGTTCATTGCTGGAGATTACAATTATTTTGAGGATTCCATGACTTTGCTTGTATAATGACATGAATAAATATAATGACTTGGGGATGAATAATGACGGAGTAGGATTTGCGAACATGGACATTGATGCCATCTGTGCCATTCGCTGAAGTAGGGTCAAGGCTGGACAGAACTTTCTCTACCTTCTCGGGTGAGAAGGACACAGCGTCCAGTAGACAATGGGTACATTGTGGTAAGATGGAGGACACAACGGGATCGGTTGAGTTCACAAGATGCGGAGTCAAAGACAGAGCAATAACACCGTTGGAGAGGGGGTGGAGGGATGCATCGGAGACGGACATGACAAGGTGCTACCATGACTTGTGATTGACAGGTTGGTGTATATATAATATAATAACATATTTCCAACCAACCAACAGTTGAGGTTTGATTCATAGCAATGTTTTTACCTCCTTAAACTATTTCTAGCTGATGTCGCAATGAAAGAGCACAAGTGCAACTGATCAAAGGTTAAATGACATCGAGACGGAACAGTGATGCACTTGCTTCATGCAAATCTCATCAGTCTTTGAGACACTTGTATTATTTTGCTTTCAAAGCTCACAGTTTCCTGGAACCATTTGATTTACTTGTATTTTTGATTGCAACCCTTTTATTTGAACCTCACATAATAGTGCTGAGAGTGCTTGATGGTACAAGAGATTCCCCCAGATTAACTACGTGGTCAAAGGAAGGAGGTGAGGGAACGAATTGTAAGTGTGTCGCAGCATGGACGATGGTTGCATTTGGTGTGAACAAAGCGCCTTTACTAATTAAAGGCTTATTGTTCTTGTGACAATTTATTTATTTCACATGTCAAGTACATCTAGTGTGCTTTTTCTGAGACTGTGCTGCATTATCGTATTTGCTTATGACCATAATATGACTAATATTATTAACGATGGCTCGTTCGCTGTTTCCATCTGAGCTCTCATAGTATTGCGATACCAGGTTCCAGTCCCGTTGTATTGTGTTGAAGTTTCCATTATTTATTAACATCCTTGCATTTATTTAACAATACGCATGTTATCAAGTCGTCGTGCATGTGATTTATGTACAAGTTCCTCCGCGAACCTGAGAAAATCAAAAAACGAATTAGCGTATTGCTGTCGATGGAATAATTTAATTTTGTAAATCCTGAATGCCTTTTCAGTGCCTGGCGGCCGGCTCCATCATCATGAACCGGGAGGTGGAGAGCCTCGCGATGCGTCCTCTGGCACGCCAGCTGACACGTGCGCTCGAGGACGTGCGATCTCTGCTGCGTGACCAATGCCTCCGTGACCTGAACTCTTACCCACAGCGACTGCGCATTGCTCTGTGCCGTTTTGATGAACTCTTCGCTGAATTTGAGCTCAGGCAAGCCTCGCTGCTTGAATGCCTTGTGGAGCCATTTTAGTGAAGGAACCCTGCTTGGTATTCCTGCTTAGGAGCCATCTATTTGGAATGTATACATGAGGAAGAGACTAATTTGAGAAAAATGAAAGGGAGACGGGGAGGGTAATGTGAGTTGGAAGGAGAGGTAAGAGGCATGTATGGAGTGCATGGGGAGGGAGGGGGTGTGTTGCTTATGTTACAATCTCTGCCATTTTTTCATACACAACTAGAACGGCACTCGGTGGAGCGCATACCTCCGCCATGCTGAACAGTTTACGTTTTGTATCCCACTGATGGGCTGGATCTGCATCCAGATCTTCATCAAAATATAATCTGCTTGTTCTTCTCACACACCCAACTGTCCACCAAGTCTCGTCCGAATTTGTCCATAACTTCTTGAGATATTGTGTTGTTATATCATTTTTAGTCCTATCTCTCAATGGTGAATAATCACTTTAAAAATACTCATATCCCAGCACAGATCTTCACCAAAATGTAATGAATTTGTTCGTCACACACCCAACCTGTCCATCAAATTTTTGTCCGAATCCGTCCATAACATTTTGAGATATCCTGCTCACAGACAAACAGACAGGCAGGAGTGAAAACATAACCTCCATCCTCCGGTGGCTGAAGTAATAAACAGCCCCTTATGTGTTGGAGAGAAAAATCTGGTGTTGCCTCGCAAGAAGTTGGAAATGTAAGACCATTTCAAAGAAAATAATGGTAATTGTTTTTAACTCTGGATGAACCCTTTGATGAACGGTGGTGGCTTGTTCGTTGGCGCATTTATGTGCTTCTAACATTGAGTCTATGATACAGTGGACAAAATAACACAGAACTTGGTTTATTTCCCCCTCCATTTCCTGCCATGACGGCAATGTTGGAAATACCGGCCACTCGGCTTCACATTCGGTCAATAAAATATAATAGCATGCAATATACAATACAATCCATGTAAACACTAAAACAAATCTACTTTGAGGAAATTTGAGATGGAAATGCTTAGTCCAGCTATGAAACTCCATTTGTTCAGCGTCGTGTAAACGATGACAATATGTGGCATTTCATCAAAGTTGTCACTCTTTTCCCTCCATTCCATGCAGCTACGTGTCTGCAATGGTTCCGGTAAAATCTCCACGTGAATATGATATCCAGCAGGACGTGGTCGTGCTGTTCTGCGAAACAATTCAACGGTAGGAGGCCCCTACCCCTTAACCTCCCACCTCCCGAATTGAGATGTATCTTTGGGTTGACCTCTCTCACATCCCCATTGAAACTGATGGCTCGAGTTGCTCAGAACCCAGATTCAAATTCAATGGTACCACGTGTTTGTCCATCGTCTGCTGATGTATGTGTTGAGTGTGATCTGTGTACCTGCTCCAGCTCCACTCTGTGCCTTAGATTAATTATTGTTTAAAATAGAAAATGGCTATTTGCTCTGATTTGAGCTTAAACTTGCTTGCATGGTAACTTTAATTAGCTAGATCGCTGACGTTTATTCATCAAACTAAATTTTATGCTTAGTTTTTGCATCGATCTTAGAATTGAAACTTTATTTTGATGCAAAACCCTTTTGCCTTTTAACTGCAATCCTCACCACTCTGTCCTTTGTACCCCCCTCCTCCCAAATCCCTCCAGCGCTTTGCGACTTGGCTATTTGACCCAAGAGATGATTGATGATTACGACCCTGCCCTCATGTTTACCATCCCACGCCTTGCTATTATCTGGTCAGTCTCAGCGTGATGCCCTTTCTCTCAGGTCTCCAAGATGGTGGCCTTTTTGATCCTGCCTGTATTGGCAGGGTCATGAGTTGAATGCAAGATTCAGGAGCAGTGTGTAACAGTTGTACACTGCAGATTGTGCATTTTTATTCATATACTTATATTTGATGCTTGCTGAATACATATTGGTACATGAAGCACGATTTTTTTTTCTTGTATATAGAGCGTAAGGGGGGGGGGGGAGACAAACCAGGACATAACAGAGTGAAAAGAACATTGGAAATGATGGTGGGGTGGGTGATGGGGGACGACAACACCCAACAGCAGAGTTGAGGGAAAGGATGGAGAGAGATTGGAGGAAGCATCGTTAAAGGACACTGGGAAGAACAAGAGCTAGAGGAGGGAGAGAAGGACACAGAGGGTGAACAAGCTGGATATAGGTCAAACTCTCAATCACCGAAGTGGAAGGGGAAACAGGGAAAACAGCAGAAATGGAACAACAAAAGAAAATTGAGAGGAAGTTTGGGGGGGGGGGTGGGTGTATCTGATAACCTGTAAACCTGGAAGGATGTGGGTTTGTGAAGGTTTAATGAGGTTAGTAAAGATCATGGGTAGAGGTGGGGGATGACCTAAGATTGTAGTGAAAAGCTGTCTTGAAGCACTGGAGGGAAAATGAGATTGAATAGACTGAAGAAGTCAGTTCCACAGGAAGGATAAAAGTGGAATGAATGAGTGGAGGTGAGCAGTGATCCTGAATTTAGGTAGTTTCACCAGAAGGAGGTTGGTGATAGACCATGTGAGCCCAGCAGAAACCTGGGGGGAGGGGGAGGGATAAAGCATGGAAAGAGCAGAGGGTGCAAGACCAGAAAGGAGGTGGTAGAAGAGACAGAGACCACCAACCTGTCTACGATGGCGAAGTGATAGGCCCGTAGATTCCATTAATCTTGAAGGCCTTGGTTTCCACGCCATCAAGCTGAGCAAGATGTGAGGTAGGGGAGCCAGCCCAGAGGGGAGAGCAGTACTTCAAGGGGCTGTCACACCTTGACGATTTAGCCAGCGTATGCCGATTTATGAAAAATTTGTCTAAAACGTAAAGAGAGAATGCTACACACATAAGTTAAACGCACGTTACTCATAGGTTCATAGCACGCTAGTCATTGGTTCAAGGCAAGTTACAAATAGGTTCAATGCACGTTACTCATAGTTTCAAGCACGTTAAACATAGGTTCAGAGCACGCTACTCATAGGTTAAAAGGACGTTACCCATTGGTTGAAAATTAAGTTGCGGGTATGTTAAATATTACCTTGACGTGTTTCGACTTATGAGTAACCTACAAGTAACGTGTGTCCGTTGTGTGTAAACAATCGCGGAGCGTGCCAGGAACATATTGTAACGAATTCGCGCCCGCCGGCGTGCGATCGACCAGTAACTCGAATCGCGGTACGTCGCCCGGACGGAACAATTCCGTCGTGACCCTCCCGGACTAACGCCGGGATCTAGTCACGGGTGGCCTTTCGGCCTCACCACGATCGGCCAATCGGCCACCCGCGTGGGATAGGGTTGTTCGCCAAACTCGCATACCTAAGTACCCACGCGGATGGTAAACCGGGCGACCGCACCTCGCCGCAGGTCGACTTCGGACACGGGCCGCTTAAGCGATCCGTTCCGTGCTATCGGATAACCGAGCGGTGTTATCGTCGGCCTCGACGGTTCTGATTAATTATCGGGCATCCGCGCCCACTCAAACCCTTTACGTAAAGCAAGATGGAGACCCACAAGGAAAGGACGCAGCGAAACGGGGCAACAATTCAACAAGCACGCATTTTATTTACAACACACACAAAAAGCACACATAAAGCATGTATTTATAGCAAGTTAAAACAAACACAACAATGCAGAGCTACGACCGAATACGCGTACACTCGGCAACACTTATACAGTTCACTTGACGGGACTCGGCGCCACACACACACGTTCACACAAAACCCAAAAGAAAATGGAAGTCGCGACTTCCCTGCCCTCGAGTCTTGGCGACCGTCCTCTGACGTGGTCCCGTCTGGCCGTGACTCCGTTCGAGCGTGGTCGGCGAAGCCTCTCCGGCGTGCCTCGTGCCTGCCCGTCTGGCCCCTCGACGCCACGGACCGAGCACGACTGCGTAAGAGCCGAACCACGAACACACCGGACTGAGAGCACCGAGCGAGAATACCGAACCAGAGAGAACCACCAAGAGAGAACGAACGCCTCCTGCGCCTCCGACTCTTATATTCCCGGCGCCCGCCCCGTTCTTGGCTTCACCCTCCTTCGAGAAGGGGGCGTTCCCTCTCGTTCCCCTCCCGCGCCATGCGGGGGCGAGGAAAATCCGTCCTGGCGCCGGGCCAGGGAAGAACAGGCGGGAAAACCCGCGCGCCCGCTGTGGTGATTTCTTCTTTCCCTTCTCGCGTTCGACGGTTTCCAACGCGGAAACCGTCGTACGTGGACCGCGGAGGATGGCGTTCGTTGGTGTGGTAGTGGCGAAGATGGTGGTGGTTGTTGTGAGATGGCGGTGCTGGCGTTGTTGGAGTGGTGGCGTGGTTGAGTTGAAGTGTGGTTGGTTCGAAAATAATGAAAGAACAGAAAAAGACTAACTCAAAGTGTCGCAGCCCGAATGAATCACATTAATTCCCTCTAAACAATGGGTTTGGGCTAACTATACATGTACTTCAGAAATACCTCACCTACGGGACCTGAATGGTGTTTGTGAATTTCCACAGCCGTAACACTACCCTCCCTTTTACAGACTGTCCCGAGTCGTCAAATTCTCGTGTGCCATCATGTGTAGTTCTCCCCTAGTACGTTTTACCTACGATCGCTGTGTGCGACATTCATGGTATTCGTGTCCCCAAAATAAATAACCTGAGGGCTGAGTAACTAACTAAACAAACCCACTCATACAGACGACTAAATAAAATTGCCGGCGCTAGACAGACATGCCGGGGCGCACTCGTATTTACAATACACAACTTATCCTTAACCTTATAAATTTACACTACTCCATGGCCCAGGATCAATGGACTCTGCAGGAAAAAAAAAAAGTAAAGAGTCAACAGAGAACCGGTGCACGGGCCTCCATTACAGGCCCGTGTTGTAGCTGCCAACAGGACAGTTCCTGCAGCTTGCAAACTGTTGCTTATCCTGGCGCACATGGCAATGAACAAGGGGGCAAAGCAAAATTGGACAGAACGGGTGGTGAACATGGGCAGTGGGCAGGGGCAAAGCAAAGGCAGGCAGGCAAGGCATGGCATGACAAGGCCGCTGTAGCAAACAGCCGGCAGATGAAGTGACCGGCACAGGCCTTGCAGAAAACAGCTGCAGTCGATCCGGCCGGCACAGGCCTTGCAGTAAACAACAGCCAGCCGATGAAGTTGGCCGCACAGGCCTTGCAGTACAGGTTGGTGGAGGGAGTGCGGTGGTGCTGGCCACTCGCAGAAGGCGGGCTCGGTCCTACCTACCTGTCTCCCTCCCACCTATCGCCTTTGCCTGTCACTGTTCATACCCACTCCCTTAATTTGTAAAACCCAATTTAGCCCCAACTAATTTTTTTGTCGTTTTTATTTTCATCCCTTCCCACTATCGATCGTCCCCTAACCCCCTTTACTGTCCTTGTTCGGCTAACTATCGTCACCTAGCCTACTCCCAACCCCTACGTTCCCTTCCCGGAGGGGAATAAGGGAGAGCTAGCGTCCTGTGTCGAGGCCCAACTCAAGCCTCAGGATGCCCTCCCCAGACTTCAGCGATCTTTAACCCAAAGTGGGTCCAGCGGCCCACAACGAGAGCGAAGGGATGGATGGTGCGGAGGGGTACACTTCCTAATCTACCCTATCCATTTACCTTTAAACTACCCCGGGGCTTTCAAAAAGCGCCTCTCGCTTAATCTATTGGTTCTAAAAACCCAGATTCCCGTCGCCTGTGTTGGTGTCCTTACAATTCGGGCCTCGCCCTCCAATTTTCTCTCGTGCCCTTGCACGGTTTCATGGCTGGGACGCGTGGCTCCCCTTGGCAGGCACGACCCTCTGCCAGTTCCCCTACGATGGCACCCCCGGGCACTACACTGCCTCCGAGCCTACCAGCTCCCTAAACACCGGGAGTGCCCCCATGGCAACTCCCCTGAAACGCACACGTGGCAGGCTGGCGCCCCGGGCCCCTTTCCGAGGGTCACCCGTGCCCACGACACTGCCCACGCGGCTAACGGCGCTCCGGGCCCCCGCACCAAGCGGGCGCACCCGTGCCCACTACGCTAACCCGGCCCCCCATTGGCCCTTGGCCTACCACGGCCACGAGCCCGGTGCCCGGGGTACCCACTCAGCGATACTCCCGTTCGCAGCCACGCTCCCAGCCCGTCAACAGGGCTCCTGCACCCCTCCAAATGGGTTTCGACCTACTTCCCACCAACAGCAAAACGACATCCATTTTTCAATTTGTCTAACCCAGCTAACTCACTCTACACTGACCCCGGGTCCCTTGGGCGGGAATCACTCCTCCCCCAATCACTCATCGCACCATGCATTCCACATTCGCTCCACTCACACAGACCCGCTGGCCTCACTCACTCAACAGCACATGTTTCCACTCTTCAACTCACACACCGCTGAACTCTGCCATCCTTCTAACTACCTCCCCTAACTAACTCGTGCTCCCATGTCATCCCTTAAACTACAGCACGTTCCTTTTAACACTACGTAGCTAAGCTACGTCCCCACTACACATCCAAAGTCTGTCTCTGTCTCCAAATCATCAAAAATTATTTCCCATCCTAAAGCTCACTACAATCCCTCTACCTAATCCATTCCACGGACTCCATGAGGACTTACCCCTGCCCCATGAAGTCGGTCTAGCTAAGCTAACCCTTCCCCTTAGCTAGTCTATTGTGCCCAGGAAAAGGGGGTCTTTCACCCCTTGCCAGGGAATCCTGTTCACCTGAAAGCGAGCGCTGCTTTTGTTAATGTTTTTTTTCAATTACGCGCAGCACCAGCGCGGCAACTCGCAGCCCGCGCACTTTGCACCTTGCCCGTGACGTCATGCAGCTGCACGTGTACCTCGTCCCTCTTGGACGGTACCATCCGGCAGGGATTCACCTCCTGCCGGATTCCAACCCCACGTGCAGCCATGGACGTCACCCTGCGCACCCCCAAAAGCAAACCTCGCACTTCGAGGGGCTCCCCACGCGAACACATGTGCTCTGCCCGTTGGAGCCTAACACACGCTCGCGTGGAGAACCCATCCGTCCAAATTCGAAATCCTGCCTAAACTTTTTCCGTCCGCGGGATAGGCAAATCCACCGCTGGCGTTTCCGGACTGGGCTTCACTCCCGCAAGCGAGCACGTGGGGGTCTCGTGCGCTGCACAGCACGGACCTCGCGCTCGCTGCTGGGTGAACCCGGCGCGGTCCCCACAATAGCTACAGCCGCTACCCGGCTTTTGTCCCTCTGTCGCTGTCGTTGTCGCCATTCCAGCACACCTGCGTGTCACGACACTCACACACCACGACATTACACTCACCCCGGGAGACGCGGCTGCATGTTCGCACATGCCCACCGTCATCTCCCTCTCATACAGAGACCTCACACACACGGTCTCCCTCACACGGACCCTCTCACTCACACCCAACCTTTCACCTGCACAGGGGTCTCACTCACACCATGCGTGCCGGAAAGCTCGCATCTCCGCACACTCGCAAACACACACCCCTGCACAACCACACTGGGGATTCGTGTCCCCACAAGGGTTCCCGGGGCCTCTATACCCCCCAAGCTGCACGTGCACCTATCCACAGCACTCGTCCCTTCAACTCCGCTTGGACGACCGAACCCACCTGGTCGTGATTCGCCTCAAGGGGGCATACTCCCTCCCCTCGTTCCTGGAGGCGGCCATCCGCTGCTCGCACCGGGTCTCCACACGCTCCGCAGCTCACCCCATTATCCTCCACTACCTCTGTGTGTGTGTGTTCTGTTCCTTTAACCCGCTCTTTATCGTGCAGTCTCTCCTCATCTTTTCTGTTCCCCCGCGTCTCTATACATTTATTAGTCTCTGCTTCTTTCTGGATTTTTTTCCATCTCTCTGGACTTCAATTTTACTCTCTCCTTCAGTTCATTAATTTCAAATCGTATAGTTTTGTTTTCTTTTCTCTCCCACTCTTCCTCATGCTCTTCATTTTCCAATCTCATCGTTTCTTTCAATTGGCTTCATTTCCTTCCTGTGTTTCATTCGCTGTTCTCTCATTACCCTTCCTTGCTTCCTCTCCTGTCCTTCCTTCTCCAGTTTCATGGTTTGCTCATTTGGTTAATTTCCCTTTGTGTTTCATTCGCTGTACTTTGTCTATCTCCTCACACTCCAGCCTTGCCTTTTCTTTCAATTGGTCAACCTCGGCTTCATGTTCCTTTTGTTTTCTATCCCATTGTCCTCTCGCTCTTCCTCTCCAATCTCGTTCCTTCAATCTCCTGATTTCCTTCCTGCTTCATTCCTTGCTCCTTCAACTTCTCCTCGTATTCCAACCTATTTTTTTCCTTTTGTCGTTCAGTTTCAAATTCATACTCTTTCAGTTTTCTATTGCACTGTCTTTCTTGTTCCTCGTTCTGCAATCTCGTCATTTCTTTCAACTGACAGATTCTTCTCCTGTCCATTCCTTGTTCTTTCAGTACTCTTTCTTGTTCCTCTTTTAACACTCTCAGTTCGTTTTGTAGTTCTGTCTCTTTGTTTGGTGTTTCTGTAACTCGGTTTTCTTCTCTAATTCTTTTCATCTCCGCACCCTCCGACCTTGCTTTGGCTTCTAACTGTTCTTCGGCTTGCCCTTGTGTTTGTCTATCCGTCTTCCCAGTTCCTCTGTCTCCGTTTTTACCTCCAGTCCCAGCTTATCAACTCTCTTCGTCATGTCTTGAAGTCTTTCTCACACTCCACTATTTTTATTTCCTTCGTGCACGTCTCCGTCACCCCAATTAATTTTCCCTCTCGGTCACCGTCACTTTTTCCGTCACCTCCACGCTTCTCGCCCAACACGTCTCCCGAATTATTTTTTCCTCATCCGCCTTCACCGCGGGCCTGACAACCGTTGCACCCCTCCCAGCTGTTCGCTCCCACACGTGGCGTCGCCATTACGCACTTCGCTGTTGTAGCCTTCAGCCCGCCTGCAGGCTTCGCCCATTTGCTGCGTTTCACCCCGCATTTCTTTTATTTCTTCCTTCATTCCTTGCGCATTTGTTTCCATATTCGTTTTCATTTCGTTTGTGTTTGTTTCCATTCTGAGTGCGTTTCCATCCATTTTTTCGTTCATTCCTTTTAATTCGCATTCATTTGTTGCGTATTTCCATTCATTTTGTTGTTTAAATTCGCTTCCATTTGTTGCACATTTGCATTCATCTTTGCCAGCATGGCGAATAGCTGGGCCATGTCGGATGCACTCGGCTGAGCCGATTCGGCCAGGATCGGGGGTTTGGTGGAGAGGGGAGGGGAGGTGTTATACACCGCGGCGCCGCCGCACCTATTTCGGGCTCTGCGTTTGGTTGGGGGAGTAATTGTTCCTGCTCACCAATGTCCTGCATGGGGATCTCGTCCTGAGCCATGGATTCTAAACACTCTACATCCATTTCTATTACCCCCGGCTCCCGCTCGCCTTGAGACGCCATCTTATTCCACGAAGGGGTTAATTTAGCTCGCTCGTAATTTGGAGGAATCGGGGTCGCTTCTCTCACCCCTGAACCGATTCCCGTGAATTAGCTTGGAGGCAGGAGGTATTTATCCCACTCCTGAACACAGTGTAACGAATTCGCGCCCGCCGGCGTGCGATCGACCACGTAACTCGAATCGCGGTACGTCGCCCACCGGACGGACAATTCCGTCGTGACCCTCCGGACTAACGCCGGGATCTAGTCACGGGGGGCCTTTCGGCCTCACCACGATCGTGCCAATCGGCACCCGCGTGGGATAGGGTTGTTCGCCAGACTCGACCTACCTAAGTACCCACGCGGATGGTAAACCGGGCGACCGCACCTCGCCGCAGGTCGACTTCGGACACGGGCCGCTTAAGGATCCGTTCCGTGCTATCGGGATAACCGAGCGGTGTTATCGTCGGCCTCGACGGTTCCTGATTAATTATCGGGCGTCCCGCGCCCACTCAAACCCTTTACGTAAAGCAAGATGGAGACCCACAAAGGAAAGGATGCAGCGAAACGGGAAACAATTCAACAAGCACGCATTTTATTTACACACAACACACAAAAAGCACACATAAAGCATGTATTTATAGCAAGTTAAAACAAACACAACAATGCAGAGCTACGACCGAATACGCGTACACTCGGCAACACTTATACAGTTCTACTTGACGGGACTCGGCGCCACACACACACGTTCACACAAAACCCCAAAAGAAAATGGAAGTCGCGACTTCCCTGCCCTCGAGTCCTTGGCGACCGTCCTCTGACGTGGTCCCGTCTGGCCGTGACTCCGTTCGAGCGTGGTCGGCGAAGCCTCTCCGGCGTGCCTCGTGCCTGCCCGTGCTGGCCCCTACGCCACGGACCGAGCACCGACTGCGTAAGAGCCGAACCACGAACACACCGGACTGAGAGCACCGAGCGAGAATACCGAACCAAGAGAGAACCACCAAGAGAGAACGAACGCCTCCGACTCTTATATTCCCGCGCCCCGCCCCGTTCTTGGCTCCACCCTCCTTCGAGGCGCTTCGAGAAGGGGGCGTTCCCTCTCGTTCCCCCTCCCCGCGCCATGCGGGGGGCGAGGAAAATCCGTCCTGGCGCCGGGCAGGGAAGAAACAGGCGGAAAACCCGCGCGCCCTCGCTGTGGTGATTTCTTCTTTCCCTTCTCGCGTTCGACGGTTTCCAACGCGGAAACCGTCGTACGTGGACCGCGGAGGATGGCGTTCGTTGGTGTGGGTAGTGGCGAAGATGGTGGTGGTTGTTGTGAGATGGCGGTGTGGCGTTGTTGGAGTGGTGGCGTGGTTGAGGTTGAAGTGTGGTTGGTTCGAAAATAATGAAAGAACAGAAAAACGACTAATCAAAGTGTCGCAGCCCGAATGAATCACATTAATTCCCTCTAAACAATGGGTTTGGGCTAACTATACATGTACTTCAGAAATACCTCACCTACGGGACCTGAATGGTGTTTGCGAATTTCCACAGCCGTAACAATAGACAACGCATGCGGAACGTGTTAGCCATACGCCGAGTACGTCGTAAAATTTCAGCATGCTTGAAATTTCACGACGTATTACACGTACCACGTAATATGACGCGTACTTCATTGTTTTCCAGCCTACTCTTAACGTATACACAACTTACCTATACCGTATTTGACGTCGCCTAGCGTTTTAGACACATTTTTCATAGGCCGGCATACGCTGGCAAAATCGTCAAGGTGTGACTGCGATGTTGACACTTCAAATTCTCAGGCGGTTATGATTTAAATCGGCGTGCGGCAGGTCTTAACAGGCTACGCCACGAGTTCGCCGGCGATACGTTTAGCGCGCTATGCGTAAGTTAAACTATCGTTGGCATAGGTTGTGAACGCCGACAACAGGCTAAGCATTCGTTGGTAAAAGTTATCAATAACACAACGAAACGTTCTGTGCCCGTTACTAAATGTTATGCATACGACCAACACGTTATGAATACGCCCAAAACTAAAAAAAAACATCAAAATTTCAGCGTACGC
>CM068952.1:171403163-171456572 GCA_035128595.1 Eptatretus atami | reverse complement strand
TGCACACGTCGAATACGTTATGGGTACGTTTTGTGTACGTTAAGAGCACGCTGAAAAACACTACCATAGGTCGTATTACGCTGGTTTAAAACGTTGTACTTTTTGGTTGTCAAAAAATTTTGCATGCTTGAAATTTTACGACGTACTCGGCGTTTGGCTCACACGTTCCGCTACGTTGGCCATAAGTTGTAGGCACGTTATGCGATCGTTGACACACGTTAATTGTATGTTACTCATAAGTCGAAACACGTAGAGGTAACATTCGCGTACCGAAACTTATTTCTAACCTATGAGTAACGTTTTGTAAGCACGCTACACGAACGTTGTTCACACTTCGCAACACGCTACTTGAAAGTTCCTCATACGTCGAAACACATCAAAGTAATGTTTAGGGTACCCGTGACTTATTTATAACCTATGAATAACGTGCTTGGGAATTATTACGCGATGCATACGCTAGACTATCGTTGGGCATAGGTTGTGGACGACTAAAACACGATAAAACATCGTTGGTATAACTTATGTATAAGTTATCGAAGCGTTCTGTGTTCATTACTAGTACATTATGCATTTGTCAAAGTCGTTTTTAATACTTTAAAAAGTAAAACAAAGAAATATTTCATCGTGGGAATGAGAGAAAAAAATTAGCCGAAAAGAACATCGAACAATGGTGCAAAGTAGTCTCCTATTCGTGGACGATAAGAGGATCCATCATTACCCACACCCTCCCCATCACGCTCACTACTACTACTGACATGGACCTACTACTACTACTACTACTGACATAGACATACTACTACTACTACTACTGACATAGACATACACTACTACTACGACTACTCTACTACTGACATAGACGTCTACTACTACTACTACTACTACTACTGACATTGACATACTACTACTATTACTACTACTACTGACATAGACATACTACTCCTACTACTACTGACATGACATACTACTACTACTACTACTGACTAGACATACTACTACTACTACTACTGACATAGACATACTACTACTACCAATGCTACTACTACACTACTACTACTACTATTACTACTGTCACGCACACCAACTACTGCTAATAGTATTACTACTACTGATACTACTGGCATTGACATCTACTCAACATGGAGTCTGGAACAATGATGGGTTCCTCTTGTGAAGCCCATTTGTATATACCAATTCCCCTTAATGCTGCCAATACGCCATTACACGGTAGATGTAAGTTAGAACACGTTCAGTAAGTGCTGTGGTCGTCCGGAAGACGTCAATCTAATTCGTCTACATACGACAATGTGCGTTTGAGATACGTTACACATAGGTTCATAGCATGTTACTCAAAGGTTAGAAGCACGTTATACTTAGGTTCAAAGCATGCTACACATAAGTTAAACGCACGTTACTCATAGGTTCATAGCACGCTAGTCATTGGTTCAAGGCAAGTTACAATAGGTTCAATGCACGTTACTCATAAGTTTCAAGCACGTTAAACATAGGTTCAGAGCACGCTACTCATAGGTTAAAAGGACGTTACCCATTGGTTGAAAATTAAGTTGCGGGTATGTTAAATATTACCTTGACGTGTTTCGACTTATGAGTAACCTACAAGTAACGTGTGTCCGTTGTGTGTAAACAATCGCGGAGCGTGCCAGGAACATATTGTAACGAATTCGCGCCCGCCGGCGTGCGATCGACCACGTAACTCGAATCGCGGTACGTCGCCCACCGGACGGACAATTCCGTCGTGACCCTCCCGGACTAACGCCGGGATCTAGTCACGGGTGGGCCTTTCGGCCTCACCACGATCGTGCCAATCGGCCACCCGCGTGGGATAGGGTTGTTCGCCAAACTCGACCTACCTAAGTACCCACGCGGATGGTAAACCGGGCGACCGCACCTCGCCGCAGGTCGACTTCGGACACGGGCCGCTTAAGCGATCCGTTCCGTGCTATCGGGATAACCGAGCGGTGTTATCGTCGGCCTCGACGGTTCCTGATTAATTATCGGGCATCCCGCGCCCACTCAAACCCTTTACGTAAAGCAAGATGGAGACCCACAAGGAAAGGACGCAGCGAAACGGGGCAACAATTCAACAAGCACGCATTTTATTTACACACAACACACAAAAAGCACACATAAAGCATGTATTTATAGCAAGTTAAAACAAACACAACAATGCAGAGCTACGACCGAATACGCGTACACTCGGCAACACTTATACAGTTCTACTTGACGGGACTCGGCGCCACACACACACGTTCACACAAAACCCCAAAAGAAAATGGAAGTCGCGACTTCCCTGCCCTCGAGTCCTTGGCGACCGTCCTCTGACGTGGTCCCGTCTGGCCGTGACTCCGTTCGAGCGTGGTCGGCGAAGCCTCTCCGGCGTGCCTCGTGCCTGCCCGTGCTGGCCCCTCGACGCCACGGACCGAGCACCGACTGCGTAAGAGCCGAACCACGAACACACCGGACTGAGAGCACCGAGCGAGAATACCGAACCAAGAGAGAACCACCAAGAGAGAACGAACGCCTCCTGCGCCTCCGACTCTTATATTCCGCGCGCCCCGCCCGTTCTTGGCTTCACCCTCCTTCGAGAAGGGGGGCGTTCCCTCTCGTTCCCCCCTCCCCGCGCCATGCGGGGGGAGGAAAATCGTCCTGGCGCCGGGCCAGGGAAGAAACAGGCGGGAAACCCGCGCGCCCTCGCTGTGGTGATTTTTCTTTCCCTTCTCGCGTTCGACGGTTTCCAACGCGGAAACCGTCGTACGTGGACCGCGGAGGATGGCGTTCGTTGGTGTGGGTAGTGCGAAGATGGTGGTGGTTGTTGTGAGATGGCGGTGCTGGCGTTGTTGGAGTGGTGGCGTGGTTGAGGTTGAAGTGTGGTTGGTTCGAAAATAATGAAAGAACAGAAAAACGACTAACTCAAAGTGTCGCAGCCCGAATGAATCACATTAATTCCCTCTAAACAATGGGTTTGGGCTAACTATACATGTACTTCAGAAATACCTCACCTACAGGACCTGAATGGTGTTTGTGAATTTCCACAGCGTAACACTACCCCCTCCTTTTTTACAGACTCGTCCCGAGTCGTCAAATTCTCTGTGTGCCATCATGTGTAGTTCTCCCCTAGTACGTTTTACCTACGGATCGCTGTGTGCGACATTCATGGTATTCGTGTCCCCAAAATAAATAACTGAGGGCTGAGTAACTAACTAAACAAACCCACTCATACAGACGACTAAATAAAATTGCCGGCGCTAGACAGACATGCCGGGGCGCCATCGTATTTACAATACACAACTTATCCTTAACCTTATAAATTTACACTACTCCATGGCCCAGGATCAATGGACTCTGCAGGAAAAAAAAAGTAAAGAGTCAACAGAGAACCGGTGCACGGGCCTCCATTACAGGCCCGTGTTGTAGCTGCCAACAGGACAGTTCCTGCAGCTTGCAAACTGTTGCTTGATCCTGGCGCACATGGCAATGAACAAGGGGGCAAAGCAAAATTGGACAGAACGGGGCTGGTGAACATGGGCAGTGGGCAGGGGCCAAGCAAAGGCAGGCAGGCAAGGCATGGCATGACAAGGCCGCTGTAGCAAACAGCCGGCAGATGAAGTGACCGGCACAGGCCTTGCAGAAAACAGCTGCAGTCGATCCGGCCGGCACAGGCCTTGCAGTAAACAACAGCCAGCCGATGAAGGTCCGGCACAGGCCTTGCAGTACAGGTTGGTGGAGGGAGTGCGGTGGTGCTGGCCACTCGCAGAAGGCGGGCTCGGTCCTACCTACCTGTCTCCCTCCCACCTATCGCCTTTGCCTGTCACTGTTCATACCCACTCCCTTAATTTGTAAAACCCAATTTAGCCCCAAATAATTTTTTTGTCGTTTTATTTTCATCCCTTCCCACTATCGATCGTCCCTAACCCCCTTTTGTCCTTGTTCGCTAACCTATCGTCACCTAGCCTACTCCCAACCCCTACGTTCCCTTCCCGGAGGGAATAAGGGAGAGCTAGCGTCCTGTGTCGAGGCCCAACTCAAGCCTCAGGATGGCCTCCCCAGACTTCAGCGATCTTTAACCCAAAGTGGGTCCAGCGGCCCACAACGAGAGCGAAGGGATGGATGGTGCGGAGGGGTACACTTCCTAATCTACCCTATCCATTTACCTTTAAACTACCCGGGGCTTTCAAAAAGCGCCTCTCGCTTAATCTATTGGTTCTAAAACCCAGATTTCCGTCGCCTGTGTTGGTGTCCTTACAATTTCGGGCCTCGCCCTCCAATTTTCTCTCGTGCCCTTGCACGGTTTCATGGCTGGGACGCGTGGCTCCCCTTGGCAGGCACGACCCTCTGCCAGTTCCCCTACGTGGCACCCCCGGGCACTACACTGCCTCCGAGCCTACCAGCTCCCTAAACACCGGGGGGTGCCCCCATGGCAACTCCCCTGAAACGCACACGTGGCAGGCTGGCGCCCCGGGCCCCTTTCCGAGGGTCACCCGTGCCCACGACACTGCCCACGCGGCTAACGGCGCTCCGGGCCCCCGCACCAAGCGCGGCGCCCCGTGCCCACTACGCTAACCGGCCCCCATTGGCCCTTGGCCTACCACGGCCGACAGCCCGGTGCCCGGGGTACCCACTCAGCCATACTCACCGTTCGCAGCCACCGTCCCAGCCCGTCAACAGGGCTCCTGCACCCCTCCAAATGGGTTTCGAACCTACTTCCCCACCAACAGCAAAACGACATCCATTTTTCAATTTGTCTAACCCAGCTAACTCACTCTACACTGACCCCGGGTCCCTTGGGCGGGAATCACTCCTCCCCCAATCACTCATCGCACCATGCATTCCACATTCGCTCCACTCACACAGACCCTGGCCTCACTCACTCAACAAGCACATGTTTCCACTCTTCAACTCACACACGCTGAACTCTGCCATCCTTCTAACTACTCCCCTAACTAACTCGTGCTCCCATGTCATCCCTTAAACTACAGCACGTTCCTTTTAACACTACGTAGCTAAGCTACGTCCCCACTACACATCCAAAGTCTGTCTCTGTCTCCAAATCATCAAAAATTATTTCCCATCCTAAAGCTCACTACAATCCCTCTACCTAATCCATTCCACGGACTCCATGAGGACTTACCCCTGCCCCATGAAGTCGGTCTAGCTAAGCTAACCCTTCCCCCTAGCTAGTTCCATCCTGTGCCCAGGAAAAGGGGTCTTTCACCCCTTGCCCAGGGAATCCTGTTCACCTGAAAGCGAGGCTTGCTTTTGTTAATGTTTTTTTTCAATTACGCGCAGCACCAGCGCGGCAACTCGCAGCCCGCGCACTTTGCACCTTGCCCGTGACGTCATGCAGCTGCACGTGTACCTCGTCCCTTGGACGGTACCATCCGGCAGGGATTCACCTCCTGCCGGATTCCAACCCCACGTGCAGCCATGACGTCACCCTGCGCACCCCCAAAAGCAAACCTCGCACTTCGAGGGGCTCCCCACGCGAACACATGTGCTCTGCCCGTTGGAGCCTAAACACCGCTCGCGTGGAGAACCCATCCGGTCCAAATTCGAAATCCTGCCTAAACTTTGTCCGTCCGCGGGATAGGCAAATCCACCGCTGGCGTTTCCGGACTGGCTTCACTCCCGCAAGCGAGCACGTGGGGGTCTCGTGCGTGCACAGCACGGACCTCGCGCTCGCTGCTGGTGAACCCGGCGCGGTCCCCACAATAGCTACAGCCGCTACCCGGCTTTTGTCCCTCTGTCGCTGTCGTTGTCGCCATTCCACCCACGCACACCTGCGTGTCACGACACTCAACACCACACATTACACTCACCCCGGGAGACGCGGCTGCATGTTCGCACATGCCCACCGTCATCTCCCTCTCATACAGAGACCTCACACACACGGTCTCCCTCACACGGACCCTCTCACTCACACCCAACCTTTCACCTGCACAGGGGTCTCACTCACACCATGCGTGCCGGAAAGCTCGCATCTCCGCACACTCGCAAACACACACCCCTGCACAACCACACTGGGGATTCGTGTCCCCACAAGGGTTCCCGGGGCCTCTATACCCCAAGCTGCACGTGCACCTATCCACAGCACTCGTCCCTTCAACTCGCTGCTGGCACGACCGAACCACCTGGTCGTGATTCGCCTCAAGGGGGCATACTCCCTCCCCTCGTTCCTGGAGGCGGCCATCCCGCTGCTCGCACCGGGTTCCACACGCTCCGCGAGCTCACCCCATTATCCTCCACTACCTCTGTGTGTGTGTGTTCTGTTCTTATCCCGTCTTTATCGTGCAGTCTCTCCTCTACTTTTTCTGTCTCCGCGTCTCTATACATTTATTAGTCTCTGCTTCTTTCTGGAGTTTTTCCATCTCTCTGGACTTCAATTTTACTCTCCTTCAGTTCATTAATTTCAAACTCGTATAGTTTTTGTTTTCTCTCCCACTCTTCCTCATGCTCTTCATTTTCCAATCTCATCGTTTCTTTCAATTGGCTCATTTCCTTCCTGTGTTTCATTCGCTGTTCTCTCATTACCCTTCCTTGCTTCCTCTCCTGTCCTTCCTTCTCCAGTTTCATGGTTTGCTTCATTTGGTTAATTTCCCTTTTGTGTTTCATTCGCTGTACTTTGTCTATCTCCTCACACTCCAGCTTGCCTTTTCTTTCAATTGGTCAACCTCGGCTTCATGTTCCTTTTGTTTTCTATCCCATTGTTCCTCTCGCTCTTCCCTCTCCAATCTCGTGTCCTTCAATCTCCTGATTTCTCCTTCCTGCTTCATTCTTGCTCCTTCAACTTCTCCTCGTATTCCAACCTATTTTTTTCCTTTTGTCGTTCAGTTTCAAAATCATACTCTTTCAGTTTTCTATTGCACTGTCTTTCTTGTTCCTCGTTCTGCAATCTCGTCATTTCTTTCAACTGACAGATTTCTTTCCTGTCTCATTCCTTGTTCTTTCAGTACTCTTTCTTGTTCCTCTTTTAACACTCTCAGTTCGTTTTGTAGTTCTGTCTCTTTGTTTTGGTGTTTCTGTAACTCGGTTTCTTCTCTAATTCTTTTCTCATCTCCGCACCCTCCGACCTTGCTTTGGCTTCTAACTGTTCTTCGGCTTGCCCTTGTGTTTGTCTATCCGTCTTCCCAGTTCCTCTGTCTCCGTTTTACCTCCAGTCCCAGCTTATCAACTCTCTTCGTCATGTCTTGAAGTCTTTTCTCACACTCCACTATTTTTATTTCCTTCGTGCACGTCTCCGTCACCCCAATTAATTTCTCTCGGTCACCGTCACTTTTCCGTCACCTCCACGCTTCTCGCCCAACACGTCTCCCGAATTATTTTTTCCTCATCCGCCTTCACCGCGGGCCTGACAACCGTTGCACCCCCTCCCAGCTTGTTCGCCTCCACACGTGGCGTCGCCATTACGCACTTCGCTGTTGTAGCCTTCATGCCCCCTGCAGGCTTCGCGCCCATTTGCTGCGTTTCACCCCGCATTTCTTTTATTTCTTCCTTCATTCCTTGCGCATTTGTTTCCATATTCGTTTTCATTTCGTTTGTGTTTGTTTCCATTCTGAGTGCGTTTCCATCCATTTTTTCGTTCATTCCTTTTTATATCGCATTCATTTGTTGCGTATTTCCATCATTTTGTTGTTTAAATTCGCTTCCATTTGTTGCACATTTGCATTCATCTTTGCCAGCATGGCGAATAGCTGGCCAGTCGGATGCACTCGGCTGAGCCGATTCGGCCAGGATCGGGGGTTTTGGTGGAGAGGGGAGGGGGAGGTGTATACACGCCGGCCGCCGCCGCACCTATTTCGGGCTCTGCGTTTGGTTGGGGAGATAATTGTTCCTGCTCACCAATGTCCTGCATGGGGATCTCGTCCTGAGCCATGGATCTAAACACTCTACATCCATTTCTATTACCCCCGGCTCCCGCTCGCCTTGAGACGCCATCTTATTCCACGGAAGGGTTAATTTAGCTCGCTCGAATTTGGAGGAATCGGGGTCGCTTCTCTCACCCCTGAACCGATTCGTGAATTTAGCTTGGAGGCAGGAGGGTATTATCCCACTCCTGACACCAGTGTAACGAATTCGCGCCCGCCGGCGTGCGAACGACCACGTAACTCGAATCGCGGTACGTCGCCCACCGGACGGACAATTCCGTCGTGACCCTCCCGGACTAACGCCGGGATCTAGTCACGGGTGGGCCTTTCGGCCTCACCACGATCGTGCCAATCGGCCACCCGCGTGGGATAGGGTTGTTCGCCAGACTCGACCTACCTAAGTACCCCACGCGGATGGTAAACCGGGCGACCGCACCTCGCCGCAGGTCGACTTCGGACACGGGCCGCTTAAGCGATCCGTTCCGTGCTATCGGATAACCGAGCGGTGTTATCGTCGGCCTCGACGGTTCCTGATTAATTATCGGGCGTCCCGCGCCCACTCAAACCCTTTACGTAAAGCAAGATGGAGACCCACAAAGGAAAGGATGCAGCGAAACGGGGGAAACAATTCAACAAGCACGCATTTTATTTACACACAACACACAAAAAGCACACATAAAGCATGTATTTATAGCAAGTTAAAACAAAACACAACAATGCAGAGCTACGACCGAATACGCGTACACTCGGCAACACTTATACAGTTCTACTTGACGGGACTCGGCGCCACACACACACGTTCACACAAAACCCCAAAAGAAAATGGAAGTCGCGACTTCCCTGCCCTCGAGTCCTTGGCGACCGTCCTCTGACGTGGTCCCGTCTGGCCGTGACTCCGTTCGAGGTGGTCGGCGAAGCCTCTCCGGCGTGCCTCGTGCCTGCCCGTGCTGGCCCTCGACGCCACGACCGAGCACCGACTGCGTAAGAGCCGAACCACGAACACACCGGACTGAGAGCACCGAGCGAGAATACCGAACCAGAGAGAACCACCAAGAGAGAACGAACGCCTCCGACTCTTATTTTCCGGCGCCCCGCCCCGTTCTTGGCTCCACCCTCCTTCGAAGGCGTTTCGAGAAGGGGGCCTTCCTCCTCGATCTCTCTCTATTGTTCAACGTTTTACATACATTTTTATACGTTGCCATTGCTGGTTAAAACGTCAAGGTGTGACAGGGCCCTCATCAAGCTGAGGATGAAGGCCTTGTTGGTGGATAGGAGTTCAGATGTGCCAAGGAAGTACTTTGCACAGCGGAGGATGCACAGTCTGTGGCTGGATTTGGAGGCCAACTTAGAAATATAATTTGTCCAAGAAAGATCATGACTGACAGTGAGATCCAGAAGTTTTAATAACTGGACTTCCGTCAGAGGAATTGGTTAAGAAAAGTAGATGGAAAGGAGGATGGGGTTTTGCCATGTGGTCCTTTTGGGGGAGGGTGGAGATATATATATATATAATATATATATATATATAAATATTCCAATTGTTTCACCAGCTTGTGATTTTGTCAACATCTGAAGAGAGGGAAGAGGCTGCTGACTGCCAATTTGAAGGATGAGGGATGTTACGGCAGAGGTTGGAGTCATCAGCAACGAATAGAGGATTTTCCAGTCAGAGAGCTCAATTAAAATTAATGAAATAATTTTTTTATCCCAGAAATAATTTAAATGTTAATCGAGTATGAAAATTTATGGCTTCCTTTGAGTGCATGCTGTGCTTAATGTTTTGCTTTGTATGCTATTTTGTAAAAATTGGGACAGAAATAATCTGTTGTTATCACCTGTCTTACTCACCTTGTTTCTTGCAAAGCAGTATTTATCCACTTGTGCAAGGGTGTTCTGGCTGTCCACACTTGTACAAGTCAAGTTTTTGGAGCATTGGGTATTAAGGTTTAAGTATCAACTCTTGCTAAAGCTCTAGAGTCAAACTCTCTGCTGTTATTAGCAAATCATATGAAACCTGCCATGAGTCGAGTTTGGAAAGTTCATTTGAGTATGACAGCATGGCTTGCCTTGAACAAATTGGCAAAAATATAACTTTAACGTTTACAAATACAGTATGACAAATCATAGAATTTGGGAGTGGCAGATTTGGGTTTGATTCATCTGGGTTTGGTTCCAGACAGGGTCAAACTGAGCTTGACTATATATATATATATATATATATATATATATATATATATATATATATATATATATATATATATATATATATATATATATATATTGTCTCGGTGTTGGCAGGTAAGGTTAATCCCCCTGAACCAATTTGTGGTGACAGGCGGTTAACACCGGATAGCCGAGCGGTTTTTCTTTAATTGGTGGGCACGTTGATCCTCAGAGATTATAACGCGCGTGGGAGTGGCAGGGCGTGGCACTGGCAGAGCGAAGGAGGCATGGGGAAGCACAGCACAGGGGGTTTATATTTGAACCCCACAACAAATACATGGACACATCAACTTAAAATGTATGAAGGAATTTAATGACAATGGAAATATTTACAAGGGGATAATGCACAATGTAATAATAAGCGTGAGATAAATTAAACCTAATGTCGAGGCACCTCTACACACAGACTTAAATACAGACAAGGGGAAACAAAAGAAAAGCAAATTCTCCCTTTATTCTGGCACTTAGCTTTGTCCAGAGATGGTCGTTATGGTACTTGGAATTGAGGCGTTTCATCCTGCACATGTAGACGCGCCCAAAACTGGCACTAAGCTGCTCTCTCGCAGTGGGAAAAACGTACGTCGGGCAATTCATGAGCGGTATTTAACACCAAGGCTCAGAGACCCCATGCAGCTTCTTCATCTATCATGCTTGCTGATACGCAGCACTCTGCAGAATGGTGCCGTCCCCTTCGGTGACATACACAAGGCCCCGGGGTCCGTCTCTCACGACCCAACCAAGAGCCAATTTGCCTCAGCACGAATACGAGAATCATGCGTCGAAGGAAAGCCAGCTGTAAAGCCCTGTTCTTGCAGGCCATCTCCTCGCTCCGTTCTCTCTCGACCATGTGCGTCCCTTACTCTCAACTCGTCCAACAAAGCCACCCATCTCTTCACTTCCGATCTCTCCTTGACATCACACTGAATAACAGTTCCATCTCTGGGGCGTGGCTTGCTCTCACGAAACCTGGGAAGGCGGGGCTTCTGCTTGCTCGGCATGCCTGGCTCGCTTGTTATCGTTGTGGTTATTATAAAAATGCACTTCCTTCATGGTTGGCTTAGAAATGCAAAAACATAGGAATAGGTCAAATGGGGCAATCACAAACTGAGGGAACTTATCCTTAATCCTTATCTAATTAACACTGCACCACCCCTTGTGTGGTGACACGTAACACTAATATATACACACTAGTGGGGTGTGCTTACACATTGTAAAAGCATACTTCCCCATTGTCTTGAGTCGCTCACCTGCATTTGATTTATAATTTATTTATTTATTTTTCATTTCTTTTATATTTTCATTTGCGGATGCTTTCTGACGGTTCTGTGATAATTTTTTCTTTTTCCTGGTGTATCGGCTTTGATGTCTGGCGGCATACAAAATTACCATGCTTCCCCCTTGTCTCAGGTCTCTCACCTGTATTTTTTTTTCATTTATGGATGTTGTCCGACGATTCTGTGAATTTTTCCATTGTAGCGAATTCGATGTCCATGCGCACGCAAAAAATTTCAGTTTTCTTCGTCACCCGGCAGATAATGATCTTTAATATCAGTGAGTCAGTCAGTCAGTGGTTAGAAAGATTATATAATAATATATATATATAATATATAATATCTTTCTAACCACTGACTGACTCACCCACTTACTGACTGATATTAAAGATTGTTACCTTCCGGGTGACGTAGAAAGCTGAAATTTTGCGTGCCAATGGACATCGAAGCCAGGACAACGGGAAAAACCACAGAATCGTTGGACAGCATCTATGAATGAAAATATAAATAAATGAAAAAAATGTAGGTGAACGACCGGAGACAACGGGGAAGCACCGTAATTTTGTGTGCCGAGGAATTGAAGCTGATACGCCAGAAAAATCACAGAACCATCGGAAAGCATCTGTAAATGTAAAAAAATAAAAAATAAATAAATGAAAAATCAAATGCAGGTGAGGGACTTGAGACAATGAGGAAGCACGGTTTGTATGCTTACACAATGTGTAAACATGTATATACAGTATAATTTTTTTAAGGTTCTGCTAGCTAAACAGTTACCTCGGCTCTGCCTGTTGGGCATGAGTTTCGCAGAGCGCTCGCTACATCTCCGTAGCATTGTACTGCAGCTAGTACCAGGACGAGAATCCCTGAAGCTTCTGCTCCACGCTGATGAGAGCCAACAAGCCCGAAACCCATGTCTGTGGATGTTACCTCTCCGGGCTGTACTTGTCTATAAAATTTAGAATTAAATTCTCATCCCAATATTTGCTGCAGTACATTCCTACAGAGATGTATGGGGCTGTAGCTCTGCTAACCTCATGCCTAATAGGCATAGCCTATACAACTGTTTATGCCAGAAGAGCCTTTTTATAATTTAAATTTCCTTGCTGCTCCCAGAACCGTTTTGTTGACCACAGATAGGTTGATGTGTGGCAGGTATTTCCTGTTGGTCAGGGTGCATGCAGCAATAGCTGGTGTGGCACTTGCTTCCTGGTACCCACTACAGTAATGAGGTCTGATCTCCATGTAATGGATATCTCTGCCATTCTGATGCTTTGCTGCCAAGGGGAGCTCTATCTTGGAGCATGTCCTTTGGATGGTAACTAAATTGGGCTATTGCATCTGCATTAGGCTGTTGATATTTACGATCCCATGGTATCTCTCAGAGTTGGCCATTGTAAGGTGGCACCCTGGCCAAATCCCAATTTTTGGTGCTGATGACAGCCATTTCCAGTTACAGATGACAGCCAAGTTATGCAAGGCTTGGTAAGTAAAGAGCAATGGAAAGCCAGTCATTCTCTCTTTCGAGTTTCGTGATATCTTCAGCAGCACCAGCACTCTGGAAGGAGCATCATTGTAAATGGAACTACCACAATAATTATTGAATTACAATGTTACAATTTTTCATTATTTTCTTCCCATTTATTACATGTTGCCCCATTTTGTTGTAGTGGTTTGGTCGTATACCCCGAAGGGCCCTTGGACCCAGGACACCTCCCAGATGACATGTCAGAGCTGTTTCGTCCCTTTCACACCCTTCTGCGCAAAGTCAGGTCAGTAATTCAAGATGATGTATTTATGATGTACAGCTAATTAACAATGTGATTGTAAACTAGTGCGTGATTTTGGCACACGTGGTTGGCTTAACCAGGGGTGGGGAGGGGGGGGTTGTCGTTATGCAGGAGGACGAGATCGCAACTCCCATACACGGCACTCATTTAAAAGTAAACAGGTTTAATAAATAAATACTGGGCATGGGGACATGGGAAGTGAAAATGCAATTTACAAAATACAGAGATGACCAGACAGCTCGCTTAAATAGATGGTAACAGTATCACGGTTTCCTTAGTGCTAAGTATCACATGCAGTATCAGTTGGGAAACACAAGACAAACAGAAGTCACAGTGTGGGTATGTGTGATGCGTGTGGCTTTTGTGGAGTGCCGAGGGGCATGATGCCTGCATGCTCTTGGTAACCTCCCCCGGTCTGGTTTCGCCCTTGGCTGTCGTTGCTGCGCCGTTGGCTGTGGGAGGAGTGGGGTATGCTTAATGGCTGTGCGCTCTGGGCTGTAGTAGGGTCATTTACAGCCATATTCCGTGACCGTGGAGAGCATAGGTTCGTTTCCTAGTGGATTTGTCTTCTATGAGGGTTAAATAAAATTTTTAGCCCCCATGCCCCTAGCAAAAATGCGGGCTAACTCCGTGAGAGCCCCAAATCCAAGATGGCCACTGTCGGCCATGTTGGAATTATCTTTCCAATGGTTTGGCCTACAATGCTACACAGTATATGTATTCTGGGACTTTTTGGGTCAAGGAATTCATATTTGATGTTGGTTTGATGATTTGACCTACTTTTGACCTTCAAATCCAAGATGCTGCTGATTTTCAGCTGGGAAAGGTCAATTTTTCAATGTTGTCTCTCGAGCCTTCATAATAGGCTCTAATGAAAGCTCTTTTCATGTTGTATGAGGTATGGACAGTAGAACTCAAGTAAATGCACAGAGGTCATCTTGATGGTCAAAAAGGTAAACATTTGGTGGTTGAGGAACAAACCTTTGCTCTCCATGGTCACGGAATTCTGTAAATGACCCTACTACATGCATAAGAAGAATATTCCATTTTCCTTTCTCTTGGTGACATGCCCACCTACGAGTTGATCGTGCAGCTCAAGATGGAGAATCAAGGACATCATCCTGATTCTTGGCCTTCCACCAGCAGATGTCCTACATCTATGCTATCTATAAAAGATTCAAGGGCTCTGGCATGGCAGACACTGGTTACAGCAGGTGTAGTATGGGAGGGGTCTGTTGACCAAGCACTACAGAGCTCGGGGGTGTGCGCTGCATCCTGCTCTGGAGAGAGGCTCTTATCCATAAACGACTGAGAGAGATTCTTGAGTATGAGGACTATCAGAGGACATCAAGCAGAATCTTGACACTACGCAATGCACTCACCGAGACACAGGAGGCCTACATCAGTCATCTTGAGGATGATGATGACATGAAGGAGCTGATCAACAGAGTTTATGAGAAACCTGGCACAGAATGGGCAACTTCTGGGTCTCATCATGAGATGTCAGACCTCTTGTCCAAAGTATGTTGTCACATGCAAGAAATGGCTCAGGTACCTATCATCAACATACAACATGTTGCCTGGACTGATGGCATATGACAACCATGACTATGGAAGGTGGTTGCCAGATTATTGGGCGATGCTCTCTTCACTGTCAGATGAGCAAATGGCCTTCTTCAACAATCACTTCACCCAGTCCATGACAGGGCTACCCTACTCCTGCCAGCCACTGGACCTTTGGATAGAAACGACTGAATCTGAACTCGAAGCTTAAGCAAGGATGGCTTCAGCTTTTCAGAATGAGAAGCAACTGTTCTCAACACAAGGAATGCAAACAATGTCGTGAGGGTGAAGGCTACTGGAATCGGAACCTCAAGTGCCAGCGTTCCCAAGGAAACATTGAGTGTCAGCCAGCGAGGATGAAGAAGGATGAGCAGGCAGTTCACGACCTGCAGGCATGCATGAAGGATTTGATGCTGAGCTTGACATCTCCTCACCTACACTGAGGTCACTACAGTCTGGCCTGGTCGCATCACTGGAGTTAGTGTATGACCTCAAGACCCACTACAAGATGGCCAAGCACAGGTTGAACAATCCTGCAAGAGCAAGTGTTCACCAAGATGAAGCTCTCACTGCACCATCCACAAGAATAGAGGAAGAATTTTGCTCGTGTACAGATCTGTGCACCATCTGGTGTGCCCATGAAGGTGGCCAGATGGAGAGGTCAGGGTGGCACCCTGGTAGAACTTGTGGAGGGATCAGGTATGATACAGCTTGAGTCAGCCCTTGAGGGGGAGTGACTGAGGAGTGCCTCTCACTCTACAATGTAGATTGGATCAATGCACAAGGCTGCGAAGAGCAAGTTGTTACAACTGTTCAACCTGACCCAGTTGCTGAGAAACACGGACCACATCAGCCTCATGGACATGGGGCTGATCTGGTGGCTAGCCACCCCCACGCCCGAGGACCGAGAGGCTAGGAAGCGGGATGGCTCAGAGTACTGCTGGAGTGACTACCTGGATAAGATCTGCGCTATCATCCTCTTCAGCCATGCTGATGCATGCCTCTCATCCTCATCAATGACAAGTATGACCTTCCCTTTAGCATCAAGGATGAGCATGATCGACGGGCAGCAAAACATCTCCACATCCCAAATGTTTTCCCTAAGCCCGAAGACATGTTTAGAGCCCTAGCCCCATGTTCAGGAAACAAGGTCAGACTGCAAAAGCTTGTGAAGAACAGTTGAGAAAACAAGTTGGTCGGGTGCAGAGTAGCATCATAGTGGGGCAACTTTGCATAAAAATTGTGCATTTTGTGAGGAAAGCACCAAATTTGGCACACTAGTAGCCTACATATTATGAACAGATTTGGATATTGGGCCATCTCAAATTTTTGATGGCAGTGGAAATGGCTGCCACAGCCATCAGCAGCTGAATTTGAGATGCCCAATATCCAAATCTGTTCATAATATGATAGCTACTAGGGTGCCAAATTTGGGTGCTTTCCTCACAAAATGCCAATTGTTATGCTATATTTAGCTAAGTTGCCCACTACTTATACTGTGAGGGTGAGATGTCAACTAACCTGAGCACTGGCGTGGCAATGGATACTATGTCTTCAAGCATCCCAGAGGCAGATACAAATGCCTGCTCTCGGCCTATGCAAGCTGAGGACCGGAACTACACTGGAGCAGTGTTACTAGACAGCGAGACACTGACGTGTATGTCCAGGCGGCTTATGTCTCGCACAAACTCCGAGGTAATGTTGATTAACGGAGATGTGTTAATCAACTGCCATGCCATGCTTCAGAACAGGTTGCAGATATCATCATACCTTCTCATCATGTCATCACTGGCAGTGATCACACATCAGGGTTCTATGGGCATGGGAAAAAAGCCAGTGTTGGAGAAGGTGATCCTGATCTGAGGCGAGAGAGCTCCTAGGGAGTGGAGTTTAGAGACGAAGTCAGAGCTGAATATGAAGGCTTTTGTCTCTCCAAGTTATTGCTGAGAGTGCAGATGTTACCTGTGTGCAGGCCAGAGCTTCTAAGTGGCACAAAACTGAAGAAGAAGAGTATGATCCACCTCCCACCTGATGATGACTCGTTGGATCTCCATGTGGAAGAGACGAACTACATCACATATTGCCAGCGTCATTACAACCTGTTAGAGCATCCGTCCCCCATTGACCATGGCTGGGAAATTCTGAATGGAATGCCGACCAGCTGCCCCCACCCCCCCTTACCCCAGCAGCTCATACCTTGTGACTGTTCAGATGAGAATAGTGATGAGAGTACTAGCAATGATGAGAGGAGTGAGTCCGGAGAATCCACAGATTCGGATGAAGACTACGGTCCATTAGTTACATTGGAAAGTTGTAAATTCAGGTTAAAGACATTGTACTTCCCTAATAGGGGATAGTGATGTACAATGCATGCCAATGTATTAGATATACACATTTCGTTGGTCCACCTCCAGTAATTCATGACCATGGAGAGCAAAGGTTTGTTCCTCATCAACCACAAATGTTACCTTTTTGACCATCAAGATGACCTCTGTGCATTTACTTGTAGTTACACTGTCCATACCTCAACTCAACATGAAAGAAGCTTTCATTAGAGCTATTATGAAGGCTCCAGGACCACATTTGAAAAATTGACCTTTCCAGCTGAAAATCAGCAGCCATCTTGGATTTTAAGGTCAAAAGTAGGTCAAATCATCAAACCAACATCAAATATGAATTCCTTGACCCCAAAAGTTCAGAATACATATACGTGTTAGCATTGTAGGCCACACATTTGGAAAGATAATTTCCAACATGGCCGACAGTGGCCATCTTGGTTTGGGGCTCTCACCGAGTTAGCCCACATTTTTGCGAGGGGCATGGGGCTAAATTTTTTATTTAACCCTATAGAAGACAAATCACTGAGAAACGAAACCTATGCTCTCCACGGTCACGGAATTGCTGTAAATGACCCTACTACTCTGCGAGTCCCATGCTGAAAACCTGAGAATTTGTGAGCTTTGATGGTTCGGCTAAATGAGACAAATGAGGTCCTGGCTTTGTGTCTAGAGAGACAGAGACCCTGTGGTGTATGGCAGCGGAGCCTGGCGAGGCGGGGCAAAGTGTGGTAGTGGTCACGTGGTCGCGGGGCATAAAGGTGGGCACGCCGTTGAGGCATTGTAGTCCGGCCATGGTAGCGCGCTTCGGGTACGCAATAAACAGAGTTTACAGCAGCCCTCACGACTCTGCGAGTCTCACTGCTCTCCGAGCCCAACCCGAGTACATAACAGTTTGGCGACGAGGACGTTCGGATCGACGCGTGCAGTGTGCAGCGTGCAGAGTGGCCATTTCACGCGGCATTGACTTTGAGTGGTGTCGGATCAACGCGTACTTATTCCGGTGGGTGCGGTGTCGTTAACGGAGCAATTAGATTGCGCGGCACCACGAACAGCCGGATATCTCACCGTCGCTGCGAGTCACCGGAGGTGGGAAACGGACGGTTTGAGGGATTCGCGCGGGACGAGTTCGACCACCTGGCGAGGAGCCCAGGGAGCGCATCGCGCCGCACGCACAGTTTGCACGTCCGCGTGGTTCAAGCACGACGAGTGAACAACGCAACGGCTTCGCTCGGAGTTCGTTTTATTTCTGCTTTACAAGCCTCGAGAATGGGTTCTGCAATGCCACGACTAAAGACGAGCATTGGGTTCAGCTCAGACGCGGCAAAGGCTGTCGCACGCACGCTGGGGATGTCCGGAGCCTCGAGGGCCAGTGCGCGGGGGCTCCTGAGGGTCGGCACGGCGCACGCACGAACTTCGTTGCGGGTCGTGACCAGAAGTTACACGCGGGTCAGTCAGACGGCGTCTGACACTCAGGGACATCTACGGTGTGTGTGTCGGGGTCATGGGCCGTCATAGCGGTCATGGATGGCGTGTGCGGAGCGACCCCAACGTCCGGATCGAGGCCTACTGCCGGTACGTGTTGTGCGTGGCGTACACGTTTGCGCCCCGGGTCGAGTCCTGCAGTCTGGCATAGTGATCCCGGCGGCCCGGAGCAGACATACTGCCGATGTTGAGCTGGTTTCAATGGGTCTCAGGTGGCTAGACCAATGGTAGTGGTGGTCGGAATGATCGGGCCATCGATCGTGTTTCGAGGTGGAACCGGAGCGGCGGTGGCGGTCATAAGCGAGCGCACGCTCGTGCACTCCCCGTCTACGCCTTTTCGGGTCTACCCTCGCATTGCACACGTATACCGGTGAGCGCTACAGCAGTTGGCAGGCACACGTCTTGGTAGCCATCAAGGTCAGCGGATCGCGCTCTCGCTGTTCGTGGTGCGAGGGGAGGGCTCGCCCTTTGGGTCGGAGCGGGTTGGCCCGCATTCAACGAGACGGGAGCGGCGCAGCCAGTGGCCTGGACGTCCCGTGCCGGCCCGATTTAGAGTGTCGGCGGGAGGAGGAGGAGGTTCGCATGTAGGAGGAGGAGGTTCTGTTTCGGAGTTAGTTCGTACCTCACTGTGCACCTGGGTCTCCTTCGGGCCTGTACCCCGTTTGGCCCGGGCTCCTCCTCAGAACCCCAGGGCGGAGGTCTCTGCGGCAGGGCCGCTGCGATGCAACATGGGTTTCCGTTCATTGTTTCTGCAACTACGAATAACGTTTTCGGAGCAACGGGAGCATGCCAGCTGCGACGGGCTTCTGCTTGCGTGGCATGGAGGGTCCGCCTTCGTCGAGGATCAACCAACGCGGGTGGTGTGTTGGCACTGGGCCAGGTCACCGCCATGCAGGTCGCGTTGAGTCGGCTCATGAGGACCGTGAACGCCGTGTCGTTCACTCCACGGTTTCAGAGGGAAATTGAGCAATCCGTCGCGTTCAAGAAATTCGTGGGAGCGCGACTGTTGATGGTCTTCGTTTCGGCATGGCAGATGGCGGTCGGCCAGCGGTTTCGTCTCGACGTCGTGACGGTCAAGAAGCTTGGGACATGCCATGGTTCATAAATTGCTGATTGTGATGTGTTCGATTCTCGCAGCACGAGTAATTCAAACTTGGTTTTGTTAAAGCAAATGCAGTCGTGCCACGTGGTGACATGATGGTGTTGGTTGGATCAATCGGCATGATGATCGATATATTGGTGTGTGATGGTCGGTTATGATGATGATCGCGGATGAGGTCGGTTTGATGTTAGTACTCGTGGGCATTCGTGAAAAATAAAGAGTCTGTCAAACCCGGTGATGGGGCAGTTCGCGGTGTGGGATGTTCGTGTGTGGGGATATTGAATTGGAAACGCGCTGTACGTGGGATGCAAACGATTGTTCTGTTACCTATGATGTTCGTGGGCGATGTCTCTGGATCTGGTGTCGGCGCCGGGTGCGAAGTGCCAGGGCTGGTTCGCTGTCAGCGTCTGGCGCCGTGGGGCGCACTACTCCCAAGGTGCTCAGCCACTCTGGCGCCTGGGGCTTGCAAGTCAGGTGTTTACCTGATTCGGTCCTGTCTGAGGGGAGCTGTGCCAACTTGTCGACCAGGGCGGTCGTTTTGGGGTGTACCTCGACCTCGCCGCGGATAGCGTTGGCAGATGGCCGCCTGGGGGCGCTTTGCTGCGTAGTGAACTGTGCTTCCCTTGCTTCTTTATTATCTTTAACACGGCCAGGGTTTTTTTTGTGGTCTGCGGCCATCATTGGGTTCGTCGTGCAGCTCGGTACTCGAGCATCTGTCCACTGCATTTTGAAATTTCAACTCAGACGGATGTATGATGTGCAGGTTAAACAACGGCATTTATGTTGACGTGTTGCGGATTGAGCACGGGGTTTTTTTGTTTTTGGTATAGTAGTATGCTTGCTAATTGGACTTTCGTCATGCTTGATGCCATTTTTGCTTTTCCTTTTTGGCGCAATTGCTTTCCTGTATCAGTTAGTGCCAATGCTGTTGATTATTATCATTTTATAATCATGTTTTTTAGTGGGGAAGAGTGTGGTGTATGGGCAGCGGAGCCCTGGCGAGGCGGGGCAAAGTGGTGGTAGTGGGGTCACGTGGTCCGCGGGCATAAAGGTGGGCACGCCGCTTGAGGCATTGTAGTCCGGCCATGGAGCGCGCTTCGGGATACGCAATAAACAGAGTTACAGCAGCCCTCACGACTCTGCAGTCTCACTGCTCTCCGAGCCCAACCCGAGTACTAACAACCCCGAGACCGACTTTCGTCTCGCCGTGTCGGACTGGCGCGAGGCGCGATCATCCCACCTTATATCGCCAGCCCTTTCGCCTCCTTTCCCCTCCTTGCACGGATCTTGCACATGCACTGTCGATGTCTTGGATGTATGAGGTTGCACACATTAACCACCACCATCGTAAACCTCGCGTTTGAGGCTCCATGGTAACGGACATGGAACAGCCATTAGTCGAGTGTGATTTCTGTATGAAAGTACAATGTGGGCGATTTGAACATTAAACTGATGGATGATCGGAGAAAGAGGCAAACACGAGGCTCAATGGTGATAGGAAATCGAACTGTGCATCCAATTCTGGTCATTGCTAATTGGGTTTTGCAAATGCTGATTACTTAGATATAATGACTGCAGCACAAATCACGCACAGATATGCAGACAAATATGTGAGGAACACCAGGCTTGACCACGCAAACACAGACACTGCCTTTGGAAGTGACGCAGCTTCCTGGGTAAAGACTATGCCATCTATCCAACTTTGTTTTTCTCTCCGTACTTAGCATGTCAAGTAAGGAGGAATTTCCTCCTCCTAGGGATGCCATCCGATGGGGCTTCTCTGTGGTTTATCCTTTAAGTGCTGATTGTCAAGTAGGCAAGCATCACATACATTCTTGAAGCTTTTGTTAGGACTTCACCAGGGTAGGAATCAAACCATCAACTTCCCAGATTCAGAGCAGATGCTCTAAACATTATGCTACAGTCTTTGCCAAGGTTTGGCCATCAAAGACTTGTACATCGATGGGTTTTTTTTTCCTCTCCTTTGATCGGAGGTATGTGCATATGTGCAAACATTGGGGAACGTGTGAAATATGTAACACTTTTTTGGGGGGGTTTGACCTCCGGTTCATGCCCAGAGGGTGGGGACTGAGGATCAAAGGGGTCAAAATTTGGGGGGGGGGGATTAACTTTAAATTTTATATTGGGCCTTCTGGTGGAACTTTTTGCCGTCTTTTCAAAGCGTGAGGATTTGCAATGGTGCATCGACTTTGTTCTAGTTTGATTTGTGTCACAGTAGCCTTCTTGAGAAGTGGTTTGGTAATTGTGCTCGCATTTAAATCTGGTTACTCGGTAAAAAGGAAGAATGGCAATATTGATGCCTACTGATAGTTAAGACTCCTCAGGCTGCAGATTTGAGTCTTCTGCTTTTGATGATACTGTGACTGTTACAATCCATGTTATAAAAGGAGTCATGTCTGTCTGTTTTTCGTGCTACAACTTGAGAACGGATTGACGGATTTCAATAAAACCAACGACAGAAGATTCAGGAAACTCCCAGGAAGGTTTGTGATGCAAAAAAAATAAAAAAAACACGGTAGGAAGGTTTGTGTACGTTTACATGGGCGCACATGGTGAAACTGCGAACGCCAACTTGCGACGCTGGTTATCCCCACCCAGGAATCTTTTAATTTTTTGTTAACTTGAGAACGGATTAATGGTTTTCAATGAAACCGATGACAGTGGATTCAGGGAACTCTCAAGATTGTGATACAAAAAATAAAATAAAAAACTGAAGGAAGGTTTGTGTATGGGTACTTGGGCACACGTGGCAACACTGCAAATGCCAACTTGCAATGCTGGTTATCCCTGCACAGAGGGCAGGATCTCCCAAAAATCCTTTTTTTGTTATTTCCCCATAGATTAGCCATCGCAGCTATGCTGAGGAAACAAAAAGCCCAAATTGGAAGCAGTGCTCGAGATAAGAGGAATCAGAGAGCACGCAGAGACGAGAAGAGTTTTTTTGGGGGTTTTTTTAAATTATTTTTTTTGGTATACATTGTCGAAGCTCGTGTGAGAGCTAACACACGACGCACAGCAAGGAAGGCATGAGACAAAAGGGTGGGAGTGGGAAGGACAAAACAGTGGGAACAGAGACATTAGGAGATTGTGGAAGGGAGAGGGATGGGGCGGGGAACGGGGTATCAAGATGGACATTACAGGACTTTCAGGAAGGAAAGCAGGGAATTTGAAGGAGGTGGGTTTGGGGTGGATTAACGGGGGTAGTAAGATCGAGTATTTGGATGGGGGCGATAAGAGGTGGTGGTGAACAGCTGTTTTGAAGGCTGGAGGGAAGAATGGGATGCACAGAGTGAGGAAGTTTATTCAACAGTGGGAAAAAAGAGGAATGAAAGAGAGTAAAGGTGAGCAGTGATTCGTGATTTGTAGTTTTACAAGAAGGGTGGTTGTTGCGGGACCTTGAGCGCCCTGCGGAAATATGTGGGGACAAATCGCAGACACAGCAGAGGGGCGAGACCGGAGAGGAGACGGTTAGAAGAGAGAAAGACGACCACTACCTGCTGTGGTGGGAGAGAGAGAGGAGAGAGAGGCCCAAAGACTCGGCCTCATCGTGGGGAGATACCAATGATCTGAAATGCCTTGGTTCCACAACGTGAAATCCGAGAAAGGTGGAGGCAGGAGCACCAGCCGAGGGGAGAGCAGTACTCCATAGGCCTGCGGATGAAAGCTTTGTATGTTGGTCAGACTCAGGAGGGCCGAGAAGGACTTTGCACGACGGAGGATTTCCCAATCGGCGACTGGCTTTGGAGGCGAGGTGGAAATGTGGCTTTCCCAGGAAAGATCTTGGCAATAGTGAGACCCAGAAACTTGAAAGAAAGGATTCTTCCCGAGAATTGTTGAGAAAGTGGATGGGGGAGGGGGGGGGGTGGTGCAAACGTCCTTTTGGAGAACGTATTGAGAGTGTGAGATTTGTCCGGATTGAAAGACATGTTCCACATTGGACCAGTTTGTGATTTTACCCAGATCTGCAGTGAGCGAAGAAGCTGCTGCTTGCGGTCTGAGGGATGACAGTGTACGGCAGAGGTGGAGTCATCAGCAAAGAGATAAAGAGGATTTTCCAGAGAGTCAGAGAGATCATTGATGAAAACCAGCCCTGCGTTAGCCCGTGCCTAATACATATCCCAGACAATTGGATCAAAAGAAAGGAGAGAGGGAGGAGGGAGGGTGAGAATTTTTAAATAATTATTTTGATCTTCCTCTTAGTGTGTTGTATATTATTTGCAATCAGCATCTAAAAAGGCTGTGATGATATCCCATAATACTTCCCCTCATGCTCCCTGAGTGTATAGCTCGCCCGGTATCTATACAGCACCTAATTTCCCCCCCCCCCCCCCCCATAACAACTCTTTTTTTTTTTTTTTAGCAATTACGCAAGATTGCCGTCAGTGTGACGGTTCTTCTATTGTTATGTTAGTCCAGAATAAAACAAAAACATCACTAATTCTTTGTAGCAGGATTTGGATGTTCCTGTTTCCTTCAGGTCCGAGAAATCTGATGTGCCATCAATGCTGGTGATTTGGCAGTTCTTTGAGCGGAAGCTTGATACATATCCTCACAACTACTTTCTCTTAATTGTCGCTTCATTTTATTTCAAGAAGAATTGGTTTTTTTTTTGAGAATCTTCAAATCATCTTTTGGAGACTGATGACACTAATTTCTTCTACTCGTTCAAAAATTGTTGGAAGAAACTGCATGGTGAAGAGTGTATTTTACCTGTGGCGATGTGTGAAGTGTACACGTTTTATTTATTTATTTGTTTGTTTGTTTGTTTATTTAATTTCCCCTTGGACTAAGTGACCGCCGTTTGTGCAATTGTCAATTCAAACTTTCACTGACACAATCTCGTGAGGCAGAATGGAAAAGGCTGCTTTGTTGGAGCTTTAGTGTCTTGCAAGTTTCCAGAGCAAGCAAACGTTATTGGAGAATTTATCATGTATCTTATCAATTATTGCACGAGGCTGAAGAGACTCTGAGCAAACGATATGTTGCATTACATCCCACACAATAAAGATAAGAGTGAGCTCTGTGATGCAAGCACATCGGTTAGTGTTCATCTGCCACTCCATCACAGTGAGCATGCCAATTTCCATTGTAAAAAAAAGAAAAAAAGAATTGTAACAACAGCATTCTTCACAATAGTGAATATTGTTATGTTTGTGGGGAAGATGGAGGAATTTCATAGCAACGGTAGGATTGTGTCGGGTAGCATGGTCTGTGGACGAACAGGGGACATCTCAATGTAATTTAAGTTGGGATAACTGTCAACTTAAGCTGTTACGTGTCACCGCATGGGGGAGGGCGTTGCTGTGTTAATTGGTTTGGGTTTAAGGCTAATTTCTCCCAGTATGTCATTGTGACCTGCCTGGTGTTGGCTTAATGGTTAGGGTGGCGGGCTTTGGGATCCTCTGATCCTGAGTTCAAACCCCACTCGGCTGTTGAATTAATACCAGGTGGGGTGAACTCTGCCTGTCATCCTTCCGAGATCGGCAAAATGAGTGCCAGCATGCTGGTATACTGTGTCGGAGTGGCGACCCGTCCAGGATTGTGTCCCATAGCCAAGGAGACTGCTTCGGCAGCACCAACGCTCTGCACAGAGTATGGTCCCAATGGATGGGTTAACTCGGCCTGTCATCCTTCCGAGGTCGGAAAAATGAGTGCCAGCATGCTGGTATACTGTGTCGGAGTGGCAACCCATCCAGGATTGTGTACCATAGCCAAGGAGACTGCTTAAGCAGCACCAACGCTCTGCACAGAGTATGGTCCCAATTTCCTCCTCCTCTCCTGTGACCTGCTATATTTTTGCACTTGCAAAACTGGCAATAAAAGAACCACGTTTTCAACAACAACAACAACTACAGACCCGAACATTTCCGAGCAGGCAAGAAACCTGCCTTCCCGGCTTGGTACCGGCAAGTCACACCCCCGAAGCTTACAATTGGTTGGTGTGAGGTACGCGATTGAGAAGAGGGTCTCGCTCGCTGGATTCTCCTCGACACGCCGAAGAAGGCTGCGCAATTCTTGTGTTCATGCTGTGTGAATTTGCCCATGTGCTGAAGCAAGACGTGAGCCTTTACTGTTTGGCTGAGTCACGAAGTTGTATGTTTATGTGTGTGTGTGTGTGTGTGTGTGTGTGTGTGTGTGTGTGAGAGAGAGAGAGAGAGGAAGAAGAGTGCGTCTCTCAGCTCTAACTCGGCGTTATCCCTTTATGTGTTTGAGGAGGAAGGCTGCCCATTGTGGCGAGCGGACCTGGTGTTAAGAGAGGAGCGGGGTCGGCAGGTTCGTTCGTGAGTAGAAGCTGCACGGCGGTTGATGAGCCTTGGCATTGAATACCTTATGCACGTTTCCTGCCCAGAGAGCGGCTTGGTACCATTTTCGGGTGCGGTTTCCCATGCAGGACGATGTGGCTTGATCGCCAATCTCATAAAAGATCTCTGGACACCCAGCTAAGTACCAGAATAAAGGGAGGGGTTTTCTTTTATTTTATGTTTCCCCTTGTCTGTTTTTATAATTGTGTGTGAAGACGACTCGGCTTTAGGCTTTAATTTACCTGATGTAATAAAAAATAAATCACGCTTTGATTTCTTTCCAATATAAATATTTGATTTATGTTCATTAAACCATTATTTATGAAAGTTGCTTGTGTCTGTCTATTCGTTGTGGGTTCAAGTATAAACCCTTGTGCTACCATCTGGTAAATGTCTTTGCCGCCCTCCATCCCACGTGCACGATAATCTCCAAGGATCACGTGTTCACCTCCAAGGTAGAACCGTTCGGCTATCCGTTCAAGTCGGTGTTAACCGCCCGTACACGACAATTGGGTCGGGGTAATTCGTTTAACCCCCTGGACATGACAATTTGTTGTTGAGATTAAAGAGCATTGTCTCATTGAATCCCCATAAAAGCTCGGGAACAGAAAATGCAGGCAAACACACATGGGGACTAACATGGATATTTTTGACATGATCCACATTCAAAGTGGATGAATTGGATGTTAAAAAAAAGAAGGTATGGTTACATTCAAACACTTTATCGAACTGTGTTTTCGGCTGATCAGGGCACTATATTAAAGCTTTTACCACCCGGAGGTGCTGTATTAACATGTCTGCATAAAGACTCACTGATACACACACACACACACACACATACACACACACCCACTTCAATATCTTTTCCCATTCCTTCAGGAATGGGCGACGCTAATGATGCAAAATCAACAGTTGCAACAGGGGGACTCAAAATAATGCAGCCGGTAGTCTTTGCTTCACAAAAGCCAAACAATGATTCTTTGATTCTACTCATAACTCTGTTATGAGCTGCTTGTGGAAAAGGATCTCAGCAACGACCTCCTTACAGTGCAAACAACGATGACAACCATGTTTGCAGCAGCCATTGTGTGGATTCAGGACGGATTGAATAAAGGGTACAAGTGTTTGTGCAAAGCACCGAAGTAGGGTATCCCAATGCAGCTCATTAAAAATATCAAATTGCTCGGTGCATGCTGAGCACCGCATGGCAATAACGGTGTGGGTGCAGAAGCCCCAGAGCACCCACAAATTTGGTGACCATGATCAAGATGGCAGCTCTTTACTTCAACTGGAATAATCTCATTACACCAAACTTTGTCATCATTCTAAGAAACAGGTGCTTTGCCATTACCAGTTCTCATGAGGTGAGGTTGAGTATTATGATGTATTATTACATTTCACGTTTTATTTATTATTGGTAATTATAACTGGTTTTGTTGTATCACACAGGGACCTTCTCCGAACTCTGACTCCGGAGGAGCAGGATACACTGGAGCGCAGCTTGTGTGCCTCACTGGATCATCCAAGTCTCCCAGGAACAAGTCATCCTCAAACAACTTCTCCCTCATCCCCAAACCATCATGTTCCTCTTCCTACTCTACCTGGGGTCACAGACTCTTTGATGTCATCCCCTGAGCCCTCAGTGCCTTTACCTGGATACCAGGTAGACCTCGCATGCTCCCTGCAGTTTGACGCACACGAGCAGGCTGAGATCTCTGCACTGGTGCACCGAGCGGGGAGTGTGATGCACTGCCTTCTGTCCCCACCCAGTAGCAATCCTTCACCTGCCCGGCATGTTGTAACTCCCTTCGAACAGGTAAGAAGTAGCCAAGAACGCAAAGATTACATTTATTTGATTGTTATCTCAGATGACCGGATAAGAGTGCTGTTTTATTACTTAATTGGCTATAAACTAAAACTATATTTATGTACAATGACTGTGAGGGTGCTTCATATTTTGAGCTGATTTTTGTTTATACGCTCCGAAAATAAGCTTTATGTAAATTACAAAAAAGTACTTTCATTACTTATCAATTTATTCTTCAACTTTGGACATGTCCGATTGGAGGTTTTCACAACCCTTCAGTGTTTTTGAGGACATGGCGGTAGCCCAGACATGTGATTTATTTAGTATTTTCAGTCGCCGGTTTAAATTAAATATTGCCGGTTTAGGGTCCCACTACTACAGTCCAGGGTTCTGTGGCACGCCCCCAGATGTCAGAAGTTCCCAAAGTGCCTCTCCTGCATTCTCAGCTATTTCTGACTCACAAATGGTGCAGCACTCGGCCGAGTTCCGAATGCAGTCTAAAAATCATGCCGGTCATAAACTAAAGAAAAATAGTTAATAATAATTTAACCTCAATCAGGAATACTCGAATGAAGCGCTGGAAATCTAGCAGGAAGATGGACGCGTTTGCCTTGGAGAGTGATTATTTCAAAAATAAAGGACCGACAGAATGAGGAAACGAAAAATGGATCAGATCCTTGGGACAGTTGCACTGAAACCTTGGATTATGGTATCGTGTGTAAATAAAACAGTAAAAACACATTTGTGTCTTTATCACAGTTTACCTGGAACATAAAAGCCTCCATGAGGCTGACGTGACAGGATCGCTTCATCTTTTGTACCCTTCATCTTGACGGCAGCACAGGAAAGTCTGGCTATTCCTGGAACGTCTGGGCTGACTTGGCGAAGGCTTCTGATTGGACAAATTGACCTTCAGGACTCGTCGTAATATTAATGAAAGGGGTTGTCAGAGGTGGACGATTGGGAAAAAGGAAGTTTTGGATTGTGTACATTTTGACGGGTTTTCAATTAAATTGTATAACGGGAGCACCTCTGCATTGTTGTGTGTGTGTGATATAGATATATGTGCTTCCAACCGAAAGTAAACTAGATCTACTCAGCTAATTTGAGCAATAAGCAAGAGCAAACACGGTCTTCGAAACAAACATTTCACCCGCTTCATAGCAGGCTTCCTCAGGCAATAGACCCGAGCTCGGCTCAAATTCTGCACTCATTAAGGAGATCCTTTGGGGTGGGTTGTGCCCCCAGAATAGGTATTTGCTCTCTTCTCTGAAACTACACACGCGATTTGATGAAACTTGACCACAACCTTCATCACCTGTGATGTTTGTTTATGGCATTTTAAAAATCAGGGTCTGAGGGGGTCTGGGGGTTTGGGGGCGGGGGGGGAGGGGGTTGAGTGACTTTGTCCTGATCCAGGTGAGCTTTAGGACGTGCGGTCCTATTTTTACCTCTGTCAACGTAGGTGGATGTAGGTTATGTTTTCATCCCTGTCTGTCTGTGAGCAGGATATCTCAAAAAGTTATGGATGGATTCTGACGAAATTTGGATATTTGACAAGGAATTAGCTATCTATCCATTACTCCAGATAACAGGGAATAATTGATTCGATTTTGGTGAATATTTGGATCCGTATACGAGAATGTTCTTTCAGTGATTCTTCAACCTTGAGAGATAAGGCCAAAGACGATACATAGCATAATATCTCCAAAAGTTAAGGACGGATCCAGGTGAAACTTGGTGGACAGATTGGGTGTGTGAAAAGGACGAATAGATTAAATTTTGGTGAAGATCCGGTTCCAACAATTTTTAGATCCTCGTGGAGGATCTCTAAGTCTAACTCACGTTGTTGTTCTTGTGGACTTTTTTGTTTCACAGCCTCCAGTTTCATCGAAACTTCCTGAAACTTGGCATTATATGTAAAAATACCCTGCGCAGACAGTAACCATCTTCGATTTTGAAAATTCCCTAGAAAAAAAGTTGACGTCAAAATTCTCTGCTAATGGAAAATCGCCTAAAAAATTATCTCAAACCAGGCAAGCTTTTTGAATTCTGTTTGCGGGAATCGAACAGGGCATTAGCAGAGTTGAATTACCGCACATACTGTATGATACATCACTATGACGTCATATCAATTTTTATGACGTCATTCTTTTGATATTTTTTGTTTCACAACCCAGAGTTTTCATCGGATCTTCGTGAAACTTGCATGTATATGCAGAAAGCCCACGCACAGGCAGTAACATCTCCGATTTTGGAAAATTCTTCTAGAAAAAAAAGTTGACGTCATAATATCGCCGCTAATGGAAATCGCCTACACCATTATCTCCGAAACTAGGCAAGCTGATTGAATTTTGTTTGCGGGAATCAAGCCGGGCATTAGCAAAGATAATTTATCGCAAACCTGATACACCACAATGACGTCATATTCGTTTTTATGACGTCATCATTAAGAGGACGAGGATCTTAGCTCATTCGAGCTTGTTTTATTTTAGAAGTGATTCTTCATCATTGAGAGATGGGGCCAAAAACTGAATCCAGATCTGGATCAGATTATTTTTTGTGATTTTTTTTTCACCGTTGAGTGATAGGGCTAAAATGATATATAGCATGATATTTAAAAAAGTTGTGGATGGGTTATGACAAAACTTGATGGTGAGTTGGGTAGGTGACAAGAACAAGCTGAATAGATTTTGGTTAAGGTCTGGATTCAGATCCAGCCTATCACTGAGATACAAAACGTAAACTGTTCAGTCTGGCGGAAGTATGCACTCTACCGAGTGCCGTTCTAGTTTGCTTTGCAACAGTACCATTTTTGTCGTTCTTCGACAGCAGCCACCCTTTAGAATATAGCATGACACACGGCTGGACACTGCTCCTTTTTGTCACAGAAGATGTCCTTGACAGACAATCGTCACCATGGTATGCAGTCAATCATCGAAATTACAAAAGGTTTTGTTTCCATTGACCAGAAATTATCATTATTTTCTGTTCAACCTTTCCTAGTATCGCATATCTTCTTATTGCCATCTTCTTCTTTTTCATGACTGTGTTATTGTTTTTCCTTGTTGAGGATTCCAGTAATTTCTCCACTTTTAACCCTACCCTGCAGCTCCCACCAGAGGAGGATGAGAGGCTTTTTGTGATGGAAGATGTGGATGGGGGAGAGCGTTTGCTCGGTGAAAAGCCACGAGAATCCCGGCATGAAACTGGGGCCCACGGCCGATTAACAGTGATGCTTGAAGGAGGAGGAAACTTAGGAGATGGATGCTGGAAAAGTGGGGAAATTGTGACTGAAGACGAGGAGAGGGGAAAATTTGAAGGCAGAGTATATGCAAATGAGTGTGAAGTGTTGGAGAACAATAACGTGAAGGAAGGAACCAATGAGAATGCCAGAAATAATTTTGACAATAACAATGGATTGATTGGAAGTCGGGGCAGAAATGGAGAGAGCAACTGCAGGGTATTAGGAAGTGAAAGAAAACACAGAAAGAATGAGCTCAAAAAACGAAAAAGCATATTGACTGCAGAGGAGAATGAGCTTGGATTGCAACAAAATGGAGTGGACTTGAGGAAGAGTGAGGATGAACTTGAAAATGATGAGGTGGCCTTTGTCGACCATGAGATTGGAGTGGAGGAAAATGAGAGGAGCGTGTGGGATAGTGGGAATGATGTGCAGGAAAGCGATGAGAACCTTGGAGAATGTGAAGAGTTTTTAAGCAGGGTAGGGGCAGCAAAAGAGATAGCAAATAGGACAGGTGGAATGTGCCTGTCTGCTACAGTCATATTTAGGCCCCGAGATGATGCAATGCAAACGAACTCGGCTTGTATTACGTCTCCTCCACTGAATCATTCAGCTTTCAATTGCAATTCAACATCTCCTGGTGCAGTTCGAGGTTCTCCGCTCGATTGTGCGGAAATTATAGTGGAAGCGGCAGTCTCTAATGAAACCAGTGTGGCACGCGGCACCACAAGCCAGGAGGCCCTCTCATCTGGTTGCTATAGGTAAGAAGGTCTTGCTCAGTGGACCTGCTGATAAGTCAGCCATCGGAAAAAAAAACAAAACAAAACTGTAAGCTTGCTGTTTGAGTGACTTTCTCATTTTTGCTCCCTAACTGATACTGGCCAGATAAGTTGTGGGAGAAATCAACATTAGACAGATGGGCTATGGAAGCTATTAACATTTTCATGCAGATAGATCTCTGAATATACATCAATACTGTATTACTCTTGTGACTGGCTGTGGTTTCAGCGTTATGGGGTTCTTCAGATCACTGGTAAGATTTGCATCTGAATTGCAGCTCCAATGCTGTATTGTTGTAATGCAATGCTCGCTGCACATTGCTTGCATTCTTCCGTTGATGATCCCAGCTTGATCAGTAACATTCTCTCTTCCTTTGGATGAGAGTGCTGGACAGGTAATGGTGGATTTCTAAATCTGGCCACACATTTCTGCAAATCCACTTCATAACAATAGAGCAGTTTATTGTGCACATTTGCATATTGTGGTGGCGTTCACTGTATACACTATACATCAAAACTAAGCAAAATTCTACTCTTCTCTCCAAGGGCTGTCCACCATTTCTATCCACTTGCTTCATTAAACCATTCCATTTCTTCAATTGCTGATATTTACCTCCGCCATTCGCGAGATCGGAGGTTACTGTTTTCACCCCTTTCTTTTGTCTGTTTGTTTTGTGACAGTATTACGGAAAAACTCTCGACGGATTTCGACGAAACTTGGTGGGGGGTTAGGTATGGTCCAAGGATCATGCCATTAGATTTGGACTTGGTCCCCCCCCCACCCCAAAAAATTGTTAGAGATTTTTTTTTTTTTTTTGCATTTCTACATGTTTTAAGTGATTTCAACCCCCAAAAAAATTGTTACCCCCCCCCCCCAAAAATATTTTAGAGAAAAAAAATTTTTTTTTTTTGCATTTCTACATGTTTTAAGTGATTTCCAACCCCCCCCCAAAAAAAAATTTACCCCCCCCCCAAAAATATGTTAGAGAAAAAATTTTTTTTGCATTTCTACATGTTTAAGTGTTTCCAACCCCCCCCCCAAAAAAATTGTTTGAGAAAAAAATTTTTGCAACTTTTTTTTCAACAAAATTTCGATTTCTTTTTGCATTTTTCATGTTAGTTGATTTCCAACCCCCCCCCAAAAAAAAATTGAGAAAAAAAATTTTTGCAACTTTTTTTCAACAAAATTTCGATTCTTTTTTTTTGCATTTCTACATGTTTTAAGTGATTCCACCCCCCCCCCCCCCCCCAAAAAAAAATGTTGGAGAAAAGAACTATAACTCTGTCAGACTGTTGACATCATATTTAATGAATAAGATATAAGGTTCACTTGACGTGACCAGCCAGTGGAGTGACCCAGCAGTATTGGCGGCGGAGGTTTTGCACTCTCCCGAGTGCTCCCCCTCTAGTTCTTTCTGTTTTCTCTCTCCTCCCTGTTCGTTCATCCCTTTCCTTGTTATGCCCATGTTGTCCCACTGGCCCCCTTAATCCCAGTCAGTGGGTTGCCTTTTACTCGCTGTCATGTGTGTGCATATATATTGTTATGATTATGGGGGTAGATGGAAGAATCTAATGGGGAATAGCATTGTGTGGAGTGGCTTGGTCCGTGGACGAGTAGAAAGCATCTCGATGTAGTAAGGAGGGAATCTGTGAGCTTAAGTGTTACGTGTCACCACACGAGGGGTGGTGCGGTGTTAATTAGCTTTGGGAGTAAGAATAAGTTCCCCAGTATGTGATTTTTTTTTCCCTATGTTTTTATATTTCAAGATCGGCAATAAAGGTGGGGAACGTGTCCATGAAACCACAACAAACGGGCAGAAAACCCCACCTTCAAAGGTTGACAACAAGCGAAGTCATGCCCCTGAAGGACGATTGATGGGCGTGATGTCAGAAGCCCGCCTTCCCGGGTTTTGTGGGAGCAGGCCACGCCCCGGAGGCAGAGGATAAAATAGAACAGAAAAAAAGTGGAGTGAAAAGACAGCTTGCGCATTTTAAGAGGATTATAGTGGTGCATTTTGAGAGGCGAAAAGAAAGAGAGCGCACAGGAGAGGTGGCGCATTTTAACCCTGAGTTAGTCCCATGGGGTGTTTTGGCACCCCACATTTTTTTGTGTGCATTTTTTGTGTGGCATTCGAGCATTAGGGTGTGTAAACACCCCACCAGACTTACCATGTTTGAATGACACAGCAGACTAACGCAGGGTTAAAGAAGGAGGATCTACAAGGATCAGCTCAGTGCAAGAATAGTTGGAAGGAGGGTTTTTCTTTTTCTTTTGTTTCCCCGTTGTCCATATTTGAGTCTGTGTGCGAGGCCTCGACTGTCGGATTTATTTATTTCGTATCATTATCATTTCCTTTTGCATTATCGTCCTTTGTGAATATTTGTTTTATTTTTCATTCAATGTATTCCTTTTAAGACACTGTAGCATTGTGCCTTTCTGGATGCAGCGCTCTGTGTTGTGCTCCTTCCCATGCTCCTCCTGGGTGGTTCGCCTCTCCGCCATAACCCACCATTAACCGCGTGCATTAATCCCGAGTCTCAGTTGTAGCCTTCAAGGGAGAAGCTTTGCCATCCATCCAGGTTGGGTTTTAAACTCCCTGGACCAGCTAATACATATTATATACTATATATATATATTATAATATAATTATATATATATATATATATATATATATACTGAACAAAAATATAACGCACCAAGCGCCAAATATAAAGACCCACAGCGATTGTTATATTTTACCTCGAACTATTTATACTAAATCTTCACACACATTTGGTTATAGAATCCATGCAACATTGGCATTAAATTTCAAAGAGTCTCTTGAGAATTCTGGCGACAGTCTTTGCGCTTAACAGCCGAACAACGACCGGTGTCACTGTCAGAGTTCACACAGTCCGTAGCGGGTGTGTCCACCGTTGGCGTCGCGCAGAGCGTGCACCGCATGGCATTGCCGGGCAGTGGGCGGTTCACGGTGCTTCCAGTCTCTTGAGGCGCGTTCTCAGGTGGCTAATGGTGGAGTGGTGGACATTGAGTGTTGCTGCAACGGCCCGTACTGACGTCCCAGCATTCAGCATGCCAATGGCGCGCTCCCTCAAGATTATGTTGACATCTGTGGATGTTGACATTTGGCACCAGTCCACATTTTGGGGAGGCCTTTTATAGGGCAAGCTATAGGGAGTGTTGTGTCTGGTCACGCTCACTGACCATCACTCTGTCAAGCCCCATGGTGCTCATGGGAAGGATTACTACGTGTGAGTCCCACACTCAGAGTGGTCAATTCAATGGGAACATGTTTGAGCAAAACAAAGGAACCATTGTCAAATATCATCGGGTTTGACCATTTTCCCATAATGGCAATCTTGACTTAGATATTTGGTTGTGTCGTTTATATTTTTGTTCAGTAATATATATATATATATATATATATTAATTATATATATTTGCATCCTGCAATTTGTAACGAACGTTCTGTGATGAACCACTGTGGGCTGCTATTGGACAATTGCGTGTTGCTCTCTAGAAATCTGTTCAATGAAATTTCGATAATACCCTGATTGACTCTCTACGTGAGCCCGAGTGGCTCACCTGGAGGTCTAATGCCTGTGCGGTGCGGTACATTGGTTGCTCCTACAGTGTTGAGTGTTCCTGTGGTGCTGGGTGTGAACACAGCCCTGATGTGAGCCCCCGGCGGTACTCAAGCACGATAGAGTCGAGCAGCGAGTCCGACATCCTGTCACTCAGCAGTCAAAGCTTATCTAAGTCTCCATTTGTTAACAAGACCGATGCCAGGTTGGCTCTAGTTTTGTGGGTCACACAATTTCCTCAAGCAGTTTCCCTATTCATTGTTAACCTTTCTCTGTACATTGAAAGTCATTCAGGCAATACACTAAAATCATGGATCCACAAAGCAGAAGATGTGAAATTCATTGACTATTCAAAGCAGATTTTGTTTCAAAATAATTGATGAAGTGAATTTTGCTTGCATTAAACCCAAACCTTAATTGCACTACATAGGCCACATCGGTTTGTTTGGGTGTACCCGTCTGAAATGCTCACTCATGGTGCTGCGAACTCGGGTTCAAATCCCATGTACAACCGTTGCGTATTTGTTTGACGTCTGCGGAAGTCTTTGTAACTCGTGTTGAAGCACACCGATGTCAACTAATGTGTTTGTCCTGCACGTGATTCATATACAAGTGCGAGTACAATGGAAACGTTTTGTCTTCCGTAGTCCTTTGGGATGAGTGAGACATTGGATTTCATTCAGACGCATTCACACACGTAAACGGACTAGAACGAGGAGAAAAACATAAGTGCTTGAGGTGTTCTTTTGCAGAGATTTGTGATTTCTCATCAGGTCTGCTAAAAAGGATAATTTCATCAAAAGTTGGGAAATTTCTGTAAGCTCTCTGATCATTCTCATAAACTTTACATTCTGCATTGGTTGTTCAATCAGGGTATTTTGACTTTTGACCTTTTTTTTTTTTTTCTTCAACCGCTTTATACCCCAAGTGACAGTTTCCGCATAAATTGTCCATCAAGATCGGAGTCATTGATGAATGGAAAACTCAAATCTGGAGAAATGGCGGCATTTTGAAGTATAACCTGCACTTGCAGGCCAATAACAATCCAAGAAACGAACTCGACCACCTTTGGTTGCATGCAAGTTATTCTCCATTCAGAAAAGCCGAACAAATAACTACTTTGGTCATCCCAAAAGTTATAACTCTACCTTCATGACGGACGTTATTTGTGTCACAATGTTCAACCCAATCTCCATCCTCTTCAATGCACATCGTCCAGCAGTCAACTAACTTTTTTGATGCCATCATGGAAGCCTTCCGTTGGAAGTGTTCTTAACAACTGTGTTAACCAAATTTGACACATGCAGAATGTTTTCCCCAAAGCCTTGGATTTTTACATCCGTCACCGAAGATAGAAGTTATGTTTTCACGTCTGTCTGTCGTCTGTCTGTGAGCAGGATATCTCAAAGTTATGGACGGATTAGGACGAAATTTGGTCGACAGGTTGGTTGTGTGACGAGGACTAATTGATTCGATTTTGATGAAGATCCAGATCCGAGAATTACTTTAAGTGATTCTTCGCCATTGAATGATTGGGCTAAAAACGATTTATAGCACGATATCTCAAAACGTTGTGAACCGATGATGACAAAACTTTGTGGATGAGTTGTGGAGGTGATGAGGATGAATTCATTCGATTTTGGTGAAGATCCAAATCCGGCCTATCGGTGAGATGCAAAACATAAACTGTTCAGCCTGGCTGAGGTGTGCGCTCTAGTGGTGTTTTGTTACGAAAATTTATTGGAAGGTTTAATTTCCATTTTTAGTCCGCATTACCACATATTTTACAGGAGTTCTCATTTCATCTTTGCTGTACTCAAGGCCACATCATCGATGCTCAATGCCATTACTTTTCATTCCTAAAACAAAACGAGTGGTTTGAGAAACTTGATATTTTATCAGACACTTAATAACGGGATGATATAGCGTACATGCAATCACCCGAGACCTTATCCTGAAAAACGTTGCAAACTGCATGACGGAAATTTTTGGGATAGCCCTCATAACCCTCTTTAAGGTCCCAGCGAATATGTACAAGGTCGAGGCTTTAGGTTTCGGAGGAGCAAAAATTCTCAGCTATATCCCTTGTAGGCACTTGTACTGCTGGGCCGATTGGACAGCTCAGAGTTGCTGTACTTGCCTTGGAGCTAGTTTGGGTTCAGTTTCCTTTCGAACTCCACCGTCTTCCTCGTCCTTCACACGAGTGATGTTGCATTTCAGAGTTGCATCTATTATTCTGCTTCAAAATGGATCTACATTGAAATGTAATTGTTTTGTTCAGTTAAATAATTAATCCCATCGATTTTACCATAGGCCGTTGTGCACTGTTACTTTAGCCAAATTCCAAATTCATGCGTAATAAACAGTAACACTGCACAGCAGCATTGCCACACTTCAATCATGATGTAACCAGTGGAGACGATAAGTAATTTGAATCCGATGAAATATGCTTTTGGCAGATCGGACTCGCAATGATCCGGTAGATAATCATATTTTATTCGTACTTTTGTGGAGTTGTGCATTCATTCTACTTCTACAAGGGCTGACACTTGCATTGGCCAATTGGAAAAATTCACTTGGTCAGAAAAGTACTTGCCCCCAAAATTGGTTTGACTCGCAGAGGTTCCATTGCAAATACAACAACCGCAAGTACTGCGTGTGGCTCGACGGCAGTTTTCACCACCAGACGTTTTTCCCCAACTAGATTCTTAGGCTAAAAAAGAGACTCCTTCCTTGGATGAAATAACAAGCCACTTTTGGTTTTGGTGTGTAACATGAATTGATATATGTTAATGCATTGTTTGCATGGTAGGTAATTTATGAGTATGCTGATCAGTGTTAATGCTACAATTGCTGAACATTGTTGTGGTGCAGCGATGGTGGAGAAAGCATTGAGGAGGAGAGAGATTATGAAGAGGAATTGGAGTTGCAAGCTACAAAAAGAAGGCTAAGGGCACGTTTCAAAGGCAGTGGCGACCTCATCCATCGCCTCTTTGTCTGCATCTCAGGTCCTTTCAGATGTATATATATATATATATATATATTTTATTTTATTTTATTATGATTAATATTTATTTCTTTTTCTCTCCTTGCACAACTTTTTCCACTAATCTCAATTCTCGTTGGATCTCTCCTGCTTTCACTCATCCTGATGCTCCTCCACATTTTCTGCTCACCCTTCCCTTGTGAGCTTTCACCCTTGAACTGCTAGATATCACCAGTAGGCAGATGTCTACTATTCTGCTTCAAAATGGGTCTACATTGAAGTGTAATCGTTTTGTTTAGTTAAATAATTATCATCATTATTATTATTACTGCCGCCTCTTCTCAAATATTGCTCCCTCTGCTCTCTCAGTTCTCGACCCTTCCCAGCAACTCCAAGATGCACGCATTTTTCTTGGAACTCCCTCCTGGTTAAACTTCCAAAATACAGGCTGACTGCACGCCTCAAGTCTTTTGTTCCTCACTTCTCCAGTCTATGGAACCACCTTCCAGAGGCTATCTCGCTCTTCCCTCCAGCGCTTTAAGCAGGCAGCGCATCACCATCTCTTTTCATCCCCAATTATGTCCCATCATTGTTATTGCACCCAGTAATCTTTCCTAACCCAGCCATGATCTTATTTGCTCGTTTGTGTTGATTCCCCTCCTCTTTTCCTGTTCATTCATTCCCTCAATGTTTGTCCAACTGCCAGGTATACCTTGATCTTCCATGAGCCTCGCTCCCATAAAAAAGAAATACGCCTTTTATAATCGTCTGGAACATCTATAAATGTTTAGAGATTATCATTTGAAAACTACTTTTTCAAATGTAATGTTCTTCCCTTTTGTGTCTCTACTTGTCTGCCACTTTTGACCACATGATATTTGCAATGTGGTGCAGAGTGAGTAGTTGGATTTGCAAGTTTATCCTCCCCCCCCACCCCAAATTTACAGGGACTGCGATGTGAGCACTTCTTCCATGACCCCATTTAACAATGATAATTAAAATGAACTCATAATTTTATTATTGGTGTATTTTATAATCTATTTGTTTCCCCCTTGTGTGCACATGAATTGTTTTATTTATCTATTTTATCTTAGGTTTTTTTTTCTTCTCAATCTCTGCCAGCTTATCTCTTCCTTCTTGCCAACCCACTTATCATGAAGTACTCCTCGCATGCCATCTTCACTTCTTCTTCGTTCATGTGTAGCACAAGGCTGTAGGGTGGCATCATTGGCTGAGGGCATGGCTTTGCCGCTGATGTGTCCGGGAAGGATTTTGGAATTTGTCCATGGTGTTGGCAATAGCTCACTTACTCTTCATAAAGGACACCCTGGGGTCTTTAAGGTGGGTTTTCACGGGACACGCGAACGGTTCGCGAAGAATGCGAATGTCGAAAAAATGGCAAAGTCCAACATTCGTATTTTAGGCTCCAAAAGTTCGCCAAACATGCGCGGGGGTTCGGAAGCGTCGTCAATTGTTCGCAGGAGGTCGTTTTTTGTTCGGCGGGAATTCAAAAAAGTTTGACTCTTCTTTTGAGTTTGACGTTTGAAAAAACGACTCCTGCGAACAATTGACGACGCTTCCAACCCCGCGCATGTTTGGCGAACTTTTGGAGCCTAAAATACGAATGTTGGACTTTTGCCATTTTTTCGACATTCGCATCCTTCGCGAACCGTTCGCGTGTCCCGTAAAAACCCACCTTTAACGTCCACCAAAGAATGTTGGCAGGATGCTGATCTTAGGCTAAAAAAGACAGACTCCTTAGGTGAAATAACAAGTCACTTCTGGGTTTGGTGTGTCTTGTTATTTTCATCTCTTCTGGCCATTGCTGACAAGGCTTTTTTCGGGACATGTGAACTACAAATCCTGTATTCCCATTTAACGTCCATCCGAGGGACGGCACACACATTGATGAATCACCTGCCTGTGAAACGTCGGGATGACGATTTATAGCTGGGTTGAGATTTGAACCCAGGCTCGACAGCTCGGGGCGAGTGTGCATACTTCTAGGCCATCCTGTCAGCCCACTATCTTCACTTGTACACCCTCTCCAGCTTGTTTGATGTTCTCATCACATATGTCCTCATTGTTTATTTTGTATCACTCATTCTGGTTCAATTACCACATTTCTACCCACAGGAGTGGCAGACCAGCTACAGACTAACTACGCCAGTGACCTTCGCACCATCCTGAAGGTTGTTTTTGAGGTCGTTGCGACCAAGTCTGAACCTGTACCCGATAACCTGCAGGAGCAAGATGCAGGGAGCAGCCATCATTCAGGGAACATTGCAGCTCAGCAGTTTGAAGGTATCTGCACCCAGAAGATGCATGGTACCACTAAAGCTTGTAATCCATAATTGGTCATCTGGTGTAGAATCCACAGGGTTTTCCCTTTCATTCAAAGGGGAAACTACATGGTGTCCTATTTGCTTGTACTCATTTGTGTTGTGTCCAGATCCCACAGTATATTTTGCAAAGTGAGTCTGTCTGGGGGGAGAGCAAGTGAGAAAAAGTGTTGCTGTGCTCAAATTCCAAATCTCTTTTATGGAGAGTGCAAAATTGACATCTCGTCTCATTAGTGTGACCATTTACAATCGAAAGGCTTGCTCGTCCATAATTACCAACTCTCACATCGCAAGGACAAACGAAGATGTTTTATTTTGTGCATGTGTGTAATATGAAGAACTCTTTATGAACTCGAGGGTACAGTGCCTTCAGAAAGTATTCACACACCTCGACTTTTGTCACATTTTGTTGTGCTACAACCGGAATGTAAAATGGATTAAATTTAATTTTTTTGGCACCGATCTACACAAAAAAACCCCATATGACGAAGTGAAAACATGTTTTTAGAAATTTTTACTCATTAATTAAGAATGAAAAGCTGAAATGTCTTGCGTCAATTAATATTCAAACCCCTGAGTGTCGAAGAGCCTTTGCATGCAGGTGTAGAAGAGCCTTTGGCAGCGATTACAGCTTCGAGTCTTCTTGGGTATGTCTGGATCAGCTTTGCATATCTGGATTTGGGGAGTTTCTCCCATTCTTCCTTGCAGATTTGCTCAAGCTCTGTGGAGTTGGATGGGGGAATGTCGGTGAACAGCAATCTTCAAGTCTTTCCACAGATTCTCAATGGGATTCAAGTCTGGCCTTTGGCTGGGCCACTCAATGACTTTCACATTCTTGTTCTGAAGCCATTCCAGTGCTGTTTTGGCTGTATTCTTGGGGTCATTGTCCTGTTGGAACGTAAATCTTCGCCGCAGTCTGAGGTCTTTTGCACTCTGAAGCAGGTTTCCTCAAAGATTTGCCTGCATTTGATTCCATTCATTGTTCCTTCTCTCCTTGCAAGTCTCCCAGTCCCTGCCGCTGAAAAGCATCCCAATAACATGATGGTGTCATCACCATGCTTCATGGTCGAGATGGTGTTAGATGGGTGATGAGCTATGCTCGGTTTCTGCCTTTCCTTTGCATTCAGGCCAAAGTGTTCAATTTTCGTCTCATCAGACCACAGAATCTTTTGCCTCGTGCTCTCAGAGTCTTTCGCGTGCTTTTTTTGCAAACTCCAAGCATGCTGTCATGTGCCTTTTTCTCAGGAGTGGCTTCCATCTGGCCACTCTCCCATAAAACCTAGATTTGTGAAGTCCTATGGAGACTGTTGTCCTTCTGACAGGTTCTGCCATCTCATCCAAGGAACTCTGTAATTCTGTCAGAGTGGTCATTGGGTTCTTGGTCACCTGCCTGACCAAGGTCCTTCTTGCGCAGTTGCTCAGTTTGGTCGGACAGCCAGCTCGAGGAAGAGTCTGGGTAGTTCCATATTCTTTCCATTTCCTCATGATGGAGCTCACTGTGCTCTTGGGAACTTTCAACACTCTCGAAATTGTTTTATACCTTTACCCAGATCGATACCTCCTCACAAATCTATCTTTGAGTTCTACGGACAGTTCCTTGGACTTCAGGGTAGAGTTTCTGCTCTGACATGCACTGTCATCTGTGGGACCTTATATAGAAAGGTGTGTTTCTTTCTAAATCTTGTCCAACCATTTGAATTGGCCACAGGTGAACTCCAATCAAGTTGTCGATACATCTCAAGGATGATCAAAGGATATTGAATACACCTGAGCTCAATTTTGAGTGTCATAACAAAGGGTTTGAATACTTATTGACTCGAGACATTTCAACTTTTCATTTTTAATTGTGTAAAAATTTCTAAAAACATGTTTTTACTTTGTCATTACGGGGTATTTTGTGTACGGTAGATCGGTGACAAATTTAAATTTAATCCATTTTAAATTCAGGCTGTAACACAACAAAATGTGATAAAAGTCGAGTGGTGTGAATACTTTCTGAAGGCACTGTATGTGTGAAAGATCTTGGGGGGAGATCCACAGATAATATTGGTCGCAAAAAAAATTGACCTGGACTTTTACTTGTACTCATAATTGGGGTCAGCCTTTTTAATGTTTTCATCTGACCCATGTCAATATGGGACTTTCAAAATGATGTCATCCACCCCAGAATGCTCGGTGCGCACGTGCAGAAACACTTCGAAACAGCGATCCTCGGGACATTTGAACTTGTATTGTGCATGCGAGATAAGGATTGTGAACTAAAATAGCCCGCAAAGCTTCTAAAAGAGGCAGAAAATACTTGGAAAAGTACCTGAGAAAGCTGGGGTATGCTCCTGCACAACGAAAGAGACGGTGGGAGCACCAATGGGAAGGACATATCTGACACTTGTGAATGTACAGCGTAAGTTAAAAGAAAGTTTTAAAATGATGATATTTCCTATTAATTATGATGGTTGGGGGGAAATGATGAGTATATATGTGAGGACTTATAAATATATATATATATATATATATATATTTTTTTATTTTTTTTGTTTGGTTCTGACACCGCAAGATAAATAATACGAGATTTTTGCATCTATTGCTAAAAGGAGAAATGTGTGTGTGTGTCTGTATCTGTCCGTGCGTGCCTGCCGCTGCACATTTCTATTAACAGGAAATGATAGGAACTTGACACATCTCATCCACGGGTATTTCATGTATTTTCGTAAGTCCGATTTGCATCAAGGAATACAGCAGCTATGATTAACCATCTTGAAATTGCCATTCTTTATGTTTAAATGCTGAAAATTACGTTTAAAAGACTGTGAATTACAGATTTTGTGCTTGAAATGGCAAGTTAAAAGTGACAGTGCGAGTGAAAGTGAGTCAGTGTAAACACACGCATAGAGCATGCGTGAAAGGTCTTGTTAGCATTCATACATCATTTCGAAAATCCTGCATTACCATGTGAATTGCAAGGATGTTTGTAAACGGTGGGAAAAATACATAGTATTCAGGATCTTCGTTTTATCTCATGATGATCAGAACCCAGATTCAATGGTATCCCGTGCCCTTGAGAGACAAAATTCTTCTTCGCCCGATGGTGAGTTCCAAGTCATCCACCAGCAACATCAAGGATGGTGGTCTTGAAGGCACTCCACAACTTTCAGGATTCCCAAAAGCACCCAGTCCCCAAATCCCCACTCAGCCTGTTCGCAAACTCCTCAGCTGCCCCCTCATTCTTGAGCTTGCCAACATCCAGCCGAGGCTGGGATGGTACCATTCTCCCAGATTTGAGCTGCAACTTCAGAGTTGCTACAAGAAGCCTGTGGGGAGTATTGAGGAACTGAGCACTCCGGTAGACCCTGCAGTTCTGGATCATCCTCCAGCGACCATCAGCAAGCACATGGTCAATCTCCTTTGCCATGCCATGCCACACCACCAGCGTTGGAATACCAAGTCCAGCGATGAGCTTGTGGGCGCTCAAACCATGAACCAGCCACCCTAAGCCCATGACTTCTTGCAAAGTCAAGGAACTTAGTGCTATTCTGGTTCGCAGTTCCAGTCGATGCACTGAAATCCCCCAAGACAAGAAGAGTATCTCGCTTGGGGCACTGATGAACCACAGACTCGAGCGTGGCATAGAATACGTCCTTCACGGTAAGATCACTCGCCTCAGTCGGAGAACATACAGAGACCAGGGAAACGACATCCAAGGAGTGACGAATCCACAGCCTCATACGCTCGTTCACCGGTGTTACCTCAATTAGCATTGGAATCAGCTTATTCGACACAGCTACAACAACTCCTTGGGCATGATAACCATCAGAGCGACCATACCAATAGTAGGTGTCACCACCCGCTATGATCTCGCCACTATCCGGTCTCCGAACCTCAGAGAGTTGAAATACCGATGTTGAAATGCTTGAGCTCAGATAGCAGAGATGGGTGATCATCCTCTCTTAGGGATAGGACATTGCAGGCATCCACCCAAAGGGACCACCTCAGGTTAACGCAAGAAGACCGCTGTCTCCTGGACGACATATTAGCACCACCCTGACTCGCACTACTGCAATCCACCCGGGAAGGTTACCCCGTGTTTTTTCTCATATCATCAAAGAGTGGGGGTCCCAAAAGCTTTGCCCCAATTCCGTCATCTGGTGAGCTGCCCTGTGAAGTGAAGCTGCACAGGAGGTACTCCAACATAGTAGGTTTTCAGTTTTCCTTGCGTTTTTTGTGTGTTTTGCGGAGTGAAGGGTTTTACGATGGCCGGAGTGCAAATCCTGCCACCACCCTCCTAAAAAACAAAAGTAACCCAACTGCAGGAGGATGTCCATAGACACAGTTGGGCACTAGAAATGGATGGCCATTGGCTCATAAGGAGCTCCTCCGCCCTTTGATTTTCACCATCGTAGTGCCGACTCATGTGACTACTCTGCAACCGCTTGTCAGATTGAGACAATTTTCACCATCGGAGCGACTTCTCATGTATAATGTTTTATTGATAATTATGATGTTATAGGTCACGTGGTGTGGCAGCCATGTTGGAAAAACGAAAAAAAGCTTTGGACCTCTGTAAACTTGGCATACAGCAAGTACCCTCATGGGGAATAAGTGTCATTTTTTTAATGTCATAGGTGCCTTCGTTATGGCATCATAATTGCATATATAGAATGCTACATCTGATAGTATGAAAATTTGAGGGTCATCTCGGGATAAAATGGTCCACAGAAAAAATGTTGATGTCATCGGTCAGGTGATTCGGCAGCCGTGTTGTTTTTAATGAAAAAAAAATGTTCAAAAATCTTCTTCTCTGAAGTGGCGGAACAGAGAGGCGAAACTTTACACGTCTGACCGCCTATCCATGAGGAACAAAAGGTTCACAAATGTGATATCATAGGTCACATGGTTTGGCAGCCATATTGGATTTACCCTAAAACGTATAAAAAAATCTTCTCCAGAATGGCCGGACAGATCAAGGGGAAGCTTCACACAAATGTTTCTTCCATGCCTTGGGTGTACAAGTTTGTTAAGGAATAATTGAGAGGTCACATGGTTTGGCAGGCATGTTGGATTGAAGAAAAATATTAAATAATCTTTTCTCTGGAACCACTTAATCGATGTGAAACTTCACAATTATGATGTTGTCGTGATGAATACATGTTTAAAATTCCAACTTCATCGTACACATGGTCTGCAGCCAGAATTATTTAATTTTTTTGATCTGGGTTCTTTTTGACTTTAACAAATTTATTTTTAAATTTTTTTTGAATAAGGCTCACTTGGCTGTGCCTGGATGGGTTGGAGGGTAGAGGAGTATCAGCTGAAATGTGAATCCTATCCAGGTTCCTCCTGATGACTTCATCTTTGCTTTTTCCTTGTTTGGGTTCCTACTGATTACTCCAATGCAGGACTGTACCGATTTGGTCTTCCATTTGATTTGAATTGAATATATTTAAATCCAATTGAATAATAATAAACGTCATGGGTCAGGGTTAGTTGTCCAATCAAAACGGGACGTCTTGGTACCCGGTCATCACTGCCAGCAGTTATAAAGTGGACTGTTCTAATTATGTCTATTATTAATTACGTTACACACCAGCACACAAACACCACACAAAACAAGTCCTGGTGAGGGTCTGCAATCTCTGATTCCTTACTTGTTCTGTCCATTTGTGGCACACTGCCCCCACTCTCAGTTCTGTATTTTGCCTTTTTACCTTCTGTCACCTTGCTCTTTCATGAGCCTCGATTTTTGTAAATAATAAGAATAATGTTGCAGGGTTTTGACATGCTTACCACGCTTTCCAATGTGGGTTGGTGAGAGAACTCTCTTCTTATAATTCCTACTCTTTCTCCATCCCAGCCTGGGTGACCTTGCTAGTATCGCACTTTGTCGTTGTAACGCTCAAACTACAGCACCGCGGTAATGTGTTGGCAACTGAACCAAGCATCCCAATAAAATATTTTAATTTTTATTTAATTTCTGCCATTATTATGAAGATGTTCATTATTGTGTGGAGAGTGTAATTTATGCCATGGTGCCATGCAACGGTGTGTTTGAGGAGAAAGCTCAATTAAGACTTTGAGGTTCGGTCAGAACAGCCATTCCGCAACCTGCATAAGATACAAATGAATTTTTGTACATCTTGTCATTGGCTTTGATATCGTATTTCTCCAAATGGTTACCACCACCAATTTCCCACACTAGTGACAGTAGCCTTTGAGCAAACATGATATCGGTGTTCGCCCACCCTGGTACTATATGGTCTACTACAAAGTAATGTCCTCCATTATGCTTGGATCCCAAGATCTTGGTGTTCAACCCTGAGAAAATTCCAAAATAAGAATAGCAAGCAAGTTTGAGTTAAGTCCTGATGTCAGTATAGCTGCATTTACCTGGGAGTTGATGAAATAGATAAACTTGAGACAAAAAAAGAAAACTTTTTCATTTGTCGTTATCGTTTATTTGTTTTGCTCGTTTGTTTGTGTGCGCATACAGCCAACGAAGTATTGCAAGATGTTTATCTTGAGGACTGTGCACTGTGCCACGACTTGATCTCCACAACTGATGCTGTGTCTAAGAAACGGCCAGGAGAGTTTGAAGGTACGGTAGAATAGCACAACCAGCTTTTTTCGAACAGTTCTGACCAAGTGGCCCCACAACCTAGTGGCCACTATATTTCATACCTGTATCTCTACAAAGTTATACAGTCGATATCAGTTTTGCTCTTCAGTCTGTGTAGTATCATTTTATGCTGTACATTATTCTTGTTACATTAAGAATTTCATAATTTGCCTCAAACTTACTTCTACTACATCTACATCTTCTACTACTAATACATCTACACTTGTAAGAATGCAAACCTGACTGCTACTGCACAGTGCTCTGCTTGCTGATGATGTGGGGTTTAGGGATTAACTCATGTAGGTAGTGACATAGCCATTGCGGGTCTTATTTCCATGCCTTTGTATGCCATTCAGGAGCAAAGTGGGCAGTCTTTCTTACAGTTGGTATAATCCTCTGCAAAGTTTATTTGTGTCGCGATCCGTATCCTAAAACGGCCTACATGTCCAGATTCTTTGAATAAAGAATGTTCCAGGCAGCTTAGCAACACTTCGAGGTTTAAATCACTTTTTCTTTAATTTAAAACACTACAAATGCAATGGTAAAAACCGTGCTTTTTCCAGAAACAACCACATGTCCCACCAGACAGGGCTGCGCCGGTCTCCCCGCTTCCAGTGGAGATGACGTGACACATGGGCAGGAGCATAAATATGCATTAAGGAAAGACATGAATATGCATGAGGCAAAACATGGGTGGAGCATGAATATACGTTTTACATTCAAACTTGGTTACATCACAATCCATCAAACCAGCTAATCATGTGTAAAACCCAACAAAGACCATGTAAAGTTTCACACGAAAGAGGACGATGCATGATGCTATGTGCACAGTGCCACCTGAGTGGGTGCCAGATGAGGAGTGCAACGAGTGTGCAGCTTGCTGTTCTCCATTCACGGTCATCAGGCGTAAACACCACTGCAGAAACTGTGGAAAGGTACCGTTTGCTTCCTGTCATTCGTTCCCTCACTATTACAATATTATTTTTTAAGTTTTACATCCTTATAGTTTTTCTTGAATCCTTTCATCTTCATAGCCTTTAAAAAAATTCCAAGACTTGTTGCTGATGTAAACTATTGTAATCCTGAGTGACCATTTTGCACTGCTTATTGGAAATGTTTATGAGTCTAACCAAAGCTCTTTATCAGTCAGCTTTACATTCCTGGCACAGCATCTGTGGGACTTCGGTGTTGTGACGTCTCCAATTTCCAATAAGATCGCCAGACCTTTGCCATCTTGGTACAAATTTGAAAATACCATGATGGTGTAATGCTGGTTTGGCATTGTTGCACCCATTTCCGTTGCACCTCATGTAAGACCTTATTTTGTCTTTATCACACTCGGTGGTGTATTATGGTTGGAGCTTTCGCTTTGAGTCTGGAAGGTCAGCGGTTCGCACCCAGACAGTCATACCAAAGACTTAAAAAATGGTACGTGCTATTTCCTTGCTTGAGGCCTGTCATTTTAAAAGGTTAGAGCATGGACAAACAGCCATATGTTTGCCATCGTTGTGCAGGTTTGATGGGCCTAATGGCCTCCTGTATTGAAGTTCCTTGTAACAGGAACTCGTATAATATTAAACTAGCAGGGACCTGCGGAACATCTGTGCAATGTAAAATACGACTTCAAATCCTCAACTCTTCTCCCAAGTCCTCATCCCCTGCCTCCTAACCCCAATTCCTCACCTTCCACCTCCCAACCCTAAGGTGTCAGTCCCCTCCCCACTTCAAGCCTTCAAACTCCCTCCTCACCCTTCATGGTCGCCTGTCCAACTCACAATCCCACGAGATATGCAGAAAAGATATGTGACCATGAGCAGGTTAATTGTGCCAATAAACAAACCAAAACCAAATATCTTCATCCTAATGCATATACAGTATACACATTATTAAAAGTAAATAGACTTCTGGCAGCCATTCTATGTCCACTGTAGATGGCATTACTCTGTGCCATTGTTGACCACTGTGGTCTCAACAGAGAAAATCAGCGGATGTTTATTTCAGTTAAGGGGTCAGAAAGTTTTATGGACATTTAAAAAAACATTGCACAACCCATCTGGGACACATCGATGGTGTCTTGTTCAAAGTCAGAAAATGGATCCTGGATCGACATTCCCGACTTTGACAGAAGTCACCGCTGCTGTGCAGACATTTGGTGTTCGTTGCACATATGTCTAAAATTGAAAACGAAGTGGTGATGAATATTTTAAAATACAGAACTGAATTTCTTGAAAATTATTTTAAGTCAGTTTTGTTACAAAGTAAGAAAAATTGTAAGATTCTTTCATTATCTCAGTTTTGTGTGTCCTTAAATAGACAGAACTCAACTTTGTAGGGGATGGGCCTGTTTATACTGCAAACAGTGTACACATTTTATTTTATACCAGCAAATACCACCTGTTGCTTCGCTGACAGGACTACAGGGGAGGAGAGGAGGGGGGGGGAGAGGGAGGAGAGGGAGAGAGGGGAGGAGGGGAAGGGGGGAGTGTGGAGGAGGATAAATGGGAGAGGAGGGGAGGGGAGAGAGCTAAGGGGGTATTTGGGGGGGGGGTAATAACAATTACTATGTTGCTGGATTATGCGGATTAAATTGAATTTGCATTAGTTTGGGTGGGGTGGGTGGCAGGTTAAAGTTTCTTATTTTGAGGAGTATATATATTTATGGATGCCTGAAAGGGTGTAATCTAGGGTTTTTGTCCACTGGAAAGGTCTAATATCTAAATATATCAGATGTTCAGGATGATGATGGGAGATTAGTATTCTTCATTCCTATTACTGTATGTCCTGTTGAGCCATGTTCATGATATGCGTCTTTATTACTAATGAACAGGTTCAAATATATGTCTTATTTATTTTTTATTGTTTTATTTCTATTGCTTATTTATCATTCATTTTAAGGAAACCGAGCAGAGATACTAAATCGGTGTCGTTTAATCCTCTGACTTGTGTACACAAAACTGTTTTACCCCTAATTTTGTATCTCACGATGGACGTGTTAAAGTTCATGACTCTAGATCTTTCCAACTATCAACATACACATATTGGTTGGAAAGATGTAGAATTTGAAATAGCTGTACTGCTTCCATTTAAACACATCCGAAAAAAAAAAATAATTCCCACCACCTATCCCATTCATTGAGCAGCATGTTACTGGAAACTCAACATTTTTTGGGAGGGGGCCTTACATAGCTTGGGTAAATTCCAATTGCACTGGCCCATAGGCTGACACGAGAGGCCTGAAGCCTGAGGCCGATATGCACTGTAGCCTGCGCAAGGTCCGTGATGATTATCAGCTCCAAGCTTTAGCTATTTGATAATCCTTTGAACAGTCGCTTTGGTTTTTTTACACTGAACAGAAAACTTGTAAGAGGGCATGGCGAATGTGAATGTGATGGCTCTGAAGATGTCTTTGGCTTCCCAAAGCACCAAAATGGTGGCTGCATGATTTTTTTTTTTTCAGTTTACAATTGTAGGTGGAGTCAGGCCAGCTGTCCAACCAATGGGTGGAAAGGAGCGTTCACACAAAAGGAGGACAAAACCAAGCGTATTATTGTGTAGATTATTCTATTATATTATATTATTCCTTGTACAATGGACATAGCAAAATGTCTCTTATTGCATGTGTCATCTACACTACGTACAACAGACTTGACCTCCCCTACCCTTCTCCCTATCCTTCCAGATTTTCTGCTCCCGCTGTTCTCCACACTCCGCTCCTCTACCTCGCTATGGACAAAGCCGCCCGGTGCGTGTCTGTATGCATTGCTTCCTCTTTCACGTCACGCCATTCTGCAGTGAGCAGTCTACTACGTGAGAGAGGAAGTCGGTTGGGAAGGCTCTTTGGTGAATGAGGAGCATATGAGATGCACCTCACCTTCTGGATTCGGATCTCTTTTAATTCTACATTCTACTGGCGGCAGAGCTGGCTTGCCGGCAGGCCAAGAACCCGTCATGCCATATTTTTTTCCAAGTATTCCAGGAGGTCTCTCAAGTACTCCATATCCTTAATTATTATGAACTGTAACACTGTGTATGGGTCTTGACTGAACTCGATGTTGCACAAAAACTCTACTGAACTTAAGAAAACTTTTATTTCGCATATCAACTTTTGTACTAACAAAGTATCAGAAGTTACAAACAAGTGACAAATGCAAACTCTCTTCTCCTGCACGTTTATTTTCTGAGATAGACTTGATTTGCTTATGATGACGAACATGCAACTGCAATGCCATCGGAGAGAAAGGCTAATGTTATAAATAATGTGGCTGGTTGTTTGCTGTATATTTGGTGCAATTGATAATTATTATGTTGGTTCTGGAATGAAACAATAAATATGACTTCCTTTTTATTTTATTTTTTACACGCCCTTTCGTCTTCAATTTATATCGGACTAAATCGCCCAGGGATGATGAGCAAGGAATGGTTCACACTTCAAAAGACCTGATATTCTTGGTGGTGTCATGGTTTTGAGCATCTTTTCCAACTCTTGGAGGTCAGCTGTTTGAGTCGAGTCATAACAAGGACTTTTTTTCTTTTTATGGTACATGCTGCTTCCTTGCTTGATGCTCAGCATTTAAAAATGATGAAACAAAGAACCATAGCTTGGACATCATAGCGTAGGCTTGATGGGCCGAATGGCCTCCTCAAGTGAAGTTAGTTGCAAGGGAACGGAACTTTTATTATTATTATTATTATTAAAACAAAAGGGACCAAGTTGGATGTTATTCTTGAACAGGATGCTATTATGATGAAATTAACCTTGATTTGATCGACGAAACTTTGTTTTCATAAACGGTGAACTAGAACGGCATTCGGTAGAGCGCATACCTCTGACAGGCTGAGTAGTTCACATTTTGTATCCCACTGATGGGCCGGATCTGGATCCAGACCTGAACAAAAATCGAATCTGCTTGTTCTTGTCAAATAGCCGACTCATTCACCAAGTTTGGTCATAATCCGTCCACAACTTTTTGAGATATCATGCTATATATCATTTTTGGTCCCATCTCTCAATGGTGAAGAATCACTTCAATTTTTTTTAGAATAGTCCCCAATATTCACAGGGGATACGTTCCTGAAAAATGCTGCGAATGTCGGGGCATTGTTTCAATGGTCGGGACATACGAACAACCCAAAAATAATGTCACCACACGAGCGATTTCGTCAGCCGAGGCATAAAAAGGGGGATAGATTCCTGGCAGTTCGTGATTCATAAGGGAAAGTCAAAAATCCCATGAATACATGAAGCACAGGACCATAAATCTCCCCTGATCTGGCAAAACCTAGTAAGTCGAATGCCCGTGGAGAGCACTTACTCGGTTTTTCCAGATCAGGAGAGAAATGTAGAAGCAGGTCACATTTCATGAACCGCGACTACACGGGGTTCTCGAATAGCGGAACTGCGAATGTCAGGGTCCGACTGTATCCGGATCTTCACCAAAATCTAATCGAGTCATCCTTGTCATGCACCCAACCTGTCCACCAAGTTTTGTCAGAATCCGTCCTTAACCTTTTGATATCCTGCTCACAAACACAAACAAACAGGGATGGAAATATTCCTTGAAATCCTTCTTTAAAATTTATTTTGGAACATCTGTTCGTGTTCCCATGTCAATCCCTGGTTCATGATTTAAGGAATACAGGTTCAAGTTTCAGAAATCATGTGTTTGTCCATGGTCAACTAATATCCTTGTAATTCATGTAATACAAGCTGCACTATGATCCTTAGATAACTGTGTAAAAAATTTGGCTAACATCTAACCTGGCCCAATTTAGCTTTTTTTTGGGGGGGGGGGGGGAGGAGGAGAGTGACTGTAATGAACTGCTAACTCGGTCTGTGGTTTTTTTATGGGGTGGGGGGAGATTTTACCTATGTCCATTCATTCATTACTTACAGTCTATCAAACTGATTGTTGGAATCCCTGTCACCTTAAAAATGGGGATTCCTCACTTTGCTGTGAATCACATAGCACTTGCATGCTGTCATAATCACGTGTTCACCGATCAGTAAAAGCTTATGGAAGAGCAAGAACACAGAACGGATCAGGATGGAACAGCAGAAAGAGAGGCGGAAACAACAACAGCAG
>CM068952.1:171367637-171403153 GCA_035128595.1 Eptatretus atami | reverse complement strand
AAACAACAACAGCAGGGCCGAGGGACAAAATAAAAGAAGACTAGAAACAAGGGAAACGAGTAAGCATGAGGGGTCGGGGAGAATGCAGTGGGCGGATAAGATGAATACCGAAGCGAAATCTCAGGAAGAAAAAAACTGGAGATTTTGGGTGTGGGGGTGGTTTAACGGATGTAGAAAAGATAATTGTTTTAGATGGGGGGTGAACTGACATGGTGGTGAACAGCTGTTTTGAAGACCTGGAGGGAAGAATGAGATTGAAGAGGATGAGGAAGTTGATTCCACAGGTGGGGGGAAAAAAGTGTAACAAATGAGTAAGCAGTGATTCTGTATTTTTGGTGTTTCACTAGAAAGGGGTTGCTTGTAGACCACGTGTGCCCTGCAGAAAGTTCCAGAAACCTGGGGGAGGACAAAGCACAGAAAGGACAGATGGTGCAAGACCAGAAAGGAGGCGGAAGAAGACCGAATGATCACCGAACTGTCTGCGATTGCGAAATGATAGTCCCATTGACTCAACTTCAGCGCGGGAGATTCCAATGATCTTTAAGGCCTTGATTTCCATGGCGTCAAGCTGAAAAAAATGTTTGAGGCAGGGAGAAATACTCCATCAAGCTAGGGATGAAGACCTTGTTGGTGGGAAAGAGTTCAGGAGTGCCAAGGCAGGACTTTGCACAACGGAGGATGCCCAGTCAGTGACTGGCTTTGGAGGCTAACTTTGAAATGTGGTTTGCCTCGGAAAGTTCATGGTTGAGTGTGAGACCCAAGAGTTTGATAGACCGAACTTCTTCGAGAGGCAAACTTCTTCGAGTTTGCCGGGATGATTGAGCCATTCGAGTGTCCTGTGTCAGAGTGGTGACCCATCCATGATTGTGCCCAATAGCCCAGGAGACTGCTTTGGCAGCACCGACTCTCCGTACAGAGTATGATCCCGATGGATGGATGGGGCCAAGACCATTGCCTTGGGGGCACTCCAACCTTGACAGGGAGAGGAGATGAAAGGATTCCGTTGAGAATTGCACGTTGACTACAAGTCTGGAGGAAGTCAGTAACCCAAGAGTGGAGTTTGGCCTTGGATGCCTCAGGTCGAGGGTTTGGAGAATGAAGGCAGGATGCCAGACTGCACCAAAAGCATGAGATATGTCCAGAGAGACAGACCTGATCTCATGTCTGACATTGAGGGCTTCTTTCCATTCTTGGGAGAGTAAAAGCAGCATGCCCAAGGTGGAGTGACCTAGTCAATCTGAATTGGTGATTCAAGATGAGTTCATTGGAGAAAAGGAAGGATTTTGTATCAACTGCAATGATGGACTCCACGACCTTGCTCATGATTGGAAGTAAGCTAATAGGTCTGTAGTTAAGGGGATCCGTTTTTATGTAATGCAGTGATGTTGGCTGACTTCTAGGCAGATGGAATATGACCTGCTTTGCTGCTCTTGTACATTCTCTTTTCCCTTTTCACCCTATAATTTACCATAGGTTTTTAGCTCACCTGGAACATAGTTCCGGGGGAGCTTTTGGGATGGTGCGTCGTCCGTCCGTCCGTCCGTCCACAAACCCTTGCAACTTCTTCTCTGAAACCACACACTCGATTTTGATGAAACATCACCACAACCTTCACCACCCAGTATGTACCAAAGTTTGTTCACGGCATGAAAAAATTGGGCCCTGTGGGGGTCTATGGGGGATCCACCCGTCAAAATGGGTATTTGCTCTCTTCTCAGAAACTCCAGTGCAATTCCGATGAAAACCCACCCCATAAAAATGTTTTATGATTTAAAATGTATTTGCTTTCTTCTCCAAAACCACACATGCCATTTTGATGAAACTTTAATACAACCTTCACCATCCTTGATGTACCAAAGTTTGTTCACGCCTTAAAAAAAAACAAAAATTGGGGTCTGTGGGGGGTCTATGGAGGGATTTTAAGGTTGGGGTCCCCCCCCACCCCAAAAGAGGTATTTCCTTTCTTCTCAGAAACTACACACATGATTTAAATGAAACTTGACCACAGCCTTCATCAGCCGTGATGCACCAATGTTTGTTTATGGAATTAGAAAATGTGGCGTCTTTGGGGTTGTACGGGGGAGTTGCCCTCCAAAATACGTATTTTCTCTCTTCTCAAAAACTAACTTGACCACAACCTTCATCACCTGTGATGTACCAAAGTTCATTCACTGCATTAATAGAAAAATCCATAGGTATTTACTTTCTTCTCCATTAAATATTTTAAGAGATATCCACGCCTACCAGTGGTTCCCTGTTTTTCTTATCCAACCGCTACCAGGTGAGCGCTTAGGGGTATTGCCCATATTTTTAGGACACGTGAGCTGATGCCGTCTGGTCCAGTCGTAGAATCAGATCGAGGGTTGAAAGAACCTTCTCCACCTTTTCAATGTGCAGAAGACAGAGTCCAGGAGCTGTTGGGTGAACTGTTTTATCATTTATCTTTATTTATCTGAACTACAGCATTTATCTTTCCAAAACGAATGAATGCATATTACCATGTGGCAGAATTTATTCTCAGGATTCCAAAATGTTTTTTTCTTAGATTGAAGAACTATTCTTGCTGGTGAAGGCTGTAGTCGATCTGCATCGGCAGACAGGTAGATCAATGAATTAAGTCAACAGGACGTTGATTGTGGTCTGCTCACTACCACGGCAAGCAAGAAGAAGCTGCTGTTTCAGGCATTAACCCTTCATTTGCTCCGACTAAGGGTTAATGCCTGAAACGTCAGCTCTTCCTTGCTTCCCACAGCGGTTAGCACACCTCGATCAATGTCCCGTTTATTTCATCTAAAGTTTTCTTTCTTTTTTTAGACTCTACCATACTATTCCTGAACGTCTCCAAACACACTTGTACACAAAGAATTTGGATGGCGGTTGACAGGTGGGAAGCCTATTGGTAGCCCGTCGGGGTTTTGCAATCGTTCTTGTCTGTCTGTGTGTCTGGCCAGGCCATAACTTTTTTATTTATTTATTTTTAACCATTTGAGATTTTGTCATCAAATTTATTATGAGATGATGGACCTTTATTATTTTATTTTAATTTTTAAATTTTTTTTTGATGATTTATTTATTATTATGCTGATTAAAAAAGATGGATGATTTCTTATGAGACGATGGAGAAGATAATTAATAATTGGGTCAAAATGTGAAAGGCCAGTGTCGCAGTAAGTGCAAATAGGCCGTTTTGTCCGCTGCGTAACGTGTGCGAGACGGCTGGTTTTGGAGTCTCTTCCGCTTTTCCTTATTTTGTCCACTTGCATTTTAAGATGCTTTCTAGTTTACCATTTGAGCTTTTGTCATCAAATTTTCAACAAACCTTTATTATGAGAATATGGAGAACACATTAATACATTGTACATTTTAATTTATTGATTGATTTTTTGGGGTTTTCATCAAGTTTAGTTTGAGTACAAAGTGGATGCGCATGGGTTTTGCATTTTGGGATGCTTTCTACTCCTTGCTAGGATTATTATTCGGCTTAATCCAAGCGGACAGGTGGGAAAACTATTGTTCTTTTTCGGATTATTATTGTATTTCCACCGATTTTCGTGCAACGACCTTTGACAAAACGGTTACAGCTGGCTATGTCGATATGCCTGTGTTTGGAGCACACCCTTGGAACTTGATTCTGATGGATTTATTTTTTTAATATTTCATCCTATATAAGTGGCCATCTTTGATTTTTGTCCCAAACATAAAACTATCTTCTCCAGAACTACTAAAATGATCACTATGAAATTTAGCGGACAGCTTCAGCACCCCTAGGCGACACTGCAGTGTGATTTTGAAGCTTCTTCTCGAAAAACTCCCGAACAACTGGTCAAATATGTTGCATAATCATAAGCCACTGAAATCTGACAAAAGGAGAAGCTCACTATATGTAGTTGAGCCCGCTGATGCTGAATGGTCCACAAAAAGTAACATTACATGTTTTTTTCTTCACGGTGACTGGTCTTTGGCTCCATTTTCCCAGAAAACGTACGGATGGGGCTCCATGTAGGTTGCAGGTTCCGACTGCTTGGATGCCGACAGCACTTCTCGGAGTTCTAATTATTATTATTATTATTATTATTATTATTATTATTACCGGATTAAAAGAAAATAAATAATTTAAGAACCCATATATAGGCAACCTCTCAAGATAAAAAGTATGTAAAAGATAATGTCATCGCATTCGAACACAATTAGTGCAATCACCCAACAGAGCAGACAGGTGCGCAAACGGAAAATGTTTTCTTTTGAAACCTGAGACTGAACAAGCAAGTGATAGCAGCGATAGGATCGACCATGAAATTGAATAAGAACCAAACAAATATGCACAGATGTATTATCCGTTCCGTTTTCTACGATCCTATCACGGATGGTATCATATCCATAAAGTTTGTACAAAGAACGTGCCGTGTTCAGAAAGTTCTCCAATCGAGATACTCGCATACTAGTTACAAGAGTGTGCACACAAAAGAGAAAGTATGAAGTGCATATAGAAATAAATAAAAAAAATTGTTTTTTTTCCCCCCTAATACATACATACTTACATACGATTGGAAAATTAAATAACGTCAGTGTCTTGGATTATTATCAGTAGATCATTTGTATAATTTTTGAATGGCCCCACATATTGGATCAACTGGTTTAAGGTTGCTTCCAAAGAGGGGTGATTGGAAAAATGCATTTAAAAAAAATTTCCTTAAAGGGGAACCAGAACACAGACCACCTCAACACTAATCTATCCCTTGATATTATACAAAATAGATATGATGTCATTTTCCTCTTTATAAAGTTGGTAATTTTGCGATTGAAAGTCAAATGAACCACCATCTATTTATAGTGGAGAGAAAATATGAATATCATCGATTCCAATGAGGGGATTTGACCGAGGACGCGAAAACTTTCAGGTCCACCCCTTCCCCACCCCCACTTCCACATCTTCATCAACCATCACTCCCTACAATACCCACCACCATCCCATACCCCCCCTCCACCATCCCTCATAATCCCCAATCAACCATCATTCTAACAATACCCACCACCCACCCCTACACCATCACCCCATAATACCGCCACCATCCCACCCCCCCCCAATCTCCCTTCAGTTATTTCCCCAACAGTGTGGGAAAATGAGGGATTAGTGGACAAGGGCCAGCCGCCCCCCCTTTTCTGAGTGTACGGTCAAGGGGGGCACAACTTAAGCTAACAGCATGATCCATATGTTTCATGAAGAGTTTAGTCTGCATCGGGCCATATGTTTCTGAGAAGATTTTAAAATAAATTACCAATATTTGGGGCAAACCCCCCTTTTCAGCCTCTTATAAATGGGTGGATCGTGATGGGGGAGCACAACCCCATGAGGCCTTACCATCCTGATGGATTGTACAAAATTTGGTCTGTATCGCTCAGGTAGTTGTGGAGAAGAAGATGTTTGAATGAAAACGAGGGATTCGGGAGGGGCTCGTAGCCCCCTTTTAGGGGGAGATACAGCCATGAGGAGCACAACTTAAAGTTAGGGTATGGTCCCGATGCCTCGTCGCGAGTTTGGGCTGGATCGGAATAGGCGGAGATGAATCGCCAAGAACAAGCGGAAACGTAATGTTAATTAGCTGAGGGCTAGGAGGGCGGAGGGTGGTTTTTCATGATGACTCAACATTAACTGTGGTACAATTGTCACAAAGTCAAACCATCACATTCAAAATAGATATAAAGTTCGGTCAAATTCTTTCTGTCGACAAAGAATAGGATTGGTTGACCTGATGAGTGTGGCCTCCATTGCACGAAGGTGAGCTAAACTGCGTCCTCTACTCAGGATTTAAAATAACCTGGTCAAAACCTGTTCACGATGCTCCTGTTTTGGTGAAATGTTGGACATCATCATGGTTGCCCTTCGAAGACGAAGACGGCTGTCCACATGTGGCAGGTGAGCAACCTGGGATGAAGGTGATTTTGGTTATACCTGAGGAGCTGCTCAACCAGCCAGGAACCACATTCTGAGAGAGAGCAAGCGACGTATGTAACCCACAGGCCACAGTCAAGGGATATGCAAGAAGACCAGATCAGTTGCCTCCTGTAGTTTAGGAAGGAGTTTATAATTTGTCCAGGGTGCTCGCAAACTCTTCGCGAAGGACATCGTGGGATCTTGAACGTCCAGTAACTAATGCCGAGAGACGGGACGCCCAGTTTAACGCCCATCCGAGAGATGGCACACACATTGATGAATTACCTTGCCTGTGAAACACTGAGATGATAGTTTATAGCTACATCGGGATTCCAACTCGGGCTAAACAACTCAAATGCACGTAATGGTATGACTAAGAAAGCTACCCTGCCAGCTCACAATGGAGTCTAAATGTTGGACAACAGAGTATAGAATATGTAGAACAGATTATATGAGAAGGTTGGACATGAGATGTTATCTGCAGGACAATGGAGAAATGGAAACACAGTACGCGGGAAGGTATCAGATGCATGTTTGACCTTTAAGTTGAAGCTCTTTTCCTTTCTTCGTTACAAAGTGACCCGGGGAAGGCCAATTTGATCAATCATCTTAAATTTAGTGTAACTAAGAACGAGACTGACACACCCGATCTGTCCCAATAAATTATATTGTAATTATGTTTACGGAACAATAATTTCATCTGGCATCCTGTGTTCGGATGAAGGTGGCATGCTGTGTGTTCTTTATGAACACACCCTTGTTATCCCAGCCCTTTCAATCCTCCACCAACTTGCAAGGTCTGAGGATATAAATGCTCTAGCTTTAAAGAGAAAGAGCAAAGAGGAGTTGGGACCAATGAAATGGTCATAGGTTGAGCTAATTAGGTGGACCTCCATAGGAAGAGAGATGGATGGGTAGGTCTGCAGTTTGGTCCTAGTGAGTCAGGGCAGCTGATGCTGAAGATAAACGTTTTCTTCCTTATTTATCTTGGACAAAAATCTGACCTGATCTGTAAATTTCTCGTTCACTGACATTTGAAGACCTTGCACTAATTTCCCATCGGCCACTCCAAAGGTCACCGTGAGTGGGTGAGAAGAAAGACGCGGAGAGTCAGTTGACGTCAAAATGGTGGACGACCGACAAGAGGGGGCCTGCGATCAGGTCCCGGCGAACCATGGAACATCTTCTCAGCGTGTATCTGCATCGGCCAGCCAGCTACTGTCGGTGCTCTACCTCATCAACCTGGCCCTTCTTGGTTGTGCTTTTATGACCGCAGCTGAGCCGGGCCTTGGTTCGAGGCGTGCAATGGAGCCGGGCTTTGTCAATGTCTTTCTGACCATTACGATGATCATATCTCTCGTTTGGGTCGGTGGATACACGGTCATCACCTGGAGAAGGGCCGAGGAAGTGCGAGATGCGCATTCAGGTGCCAAATGGCTCAAAGGTTTGTGGGTTTGGGCGGAAGGGTTCACATGACAAGGGACTCTGAGCCGTTTAGGGGTCAAGGAGTGAAGGTTTTTGGAATAATTTAAGTTCGTGGATAATTTTGCTCTTTTAAAATGAATTGAAAGGGGTTTTGCACAAATCAACTGATCATGTAGAATTTCTTTTGTGACCGCAATGCACTTGTACATGCAGACGATCATCATCATTGTCAATGTATCATACTCATAGTTTTAACAGAGGGTCAGGCTGTCGAAGCCATTCTTGGCAAGGGTTTTGCTGGTTGGTTTGGTTATGCTGGGTGGTTTGATTTTGGTGGGTGGTTTGGGTATGGTTAATAGTTTGGTTATGTTTGGTGGTTTAATTTTGGTGGGTAGTTATGGTATGGTAAGTGATTTGGTTCTATTTGGTGGTTTGATTTGGTGGGTGGTTTGGGTATGGGTTAGTAGTTTGGTTATGTCCGGTGGTTTGATTTTGCTGGTTGGTTGGATTATGTTTGTTGGTTTGGTTATGCTGGGTGGTTTGATTTTGGTGGGTGGTTTGCACATGCTGGTTGGTTTGGTTATGTTTGGTGGTTTAATTTTGGTGGGTAGTTATGGTATGGTAAGTGATTTGGTTCTATTTGGTGGTTTGAATTTGATGGGTGGTTTGGGTATGGTTAGTAGTTTGGTTATGTCCGGTGGTTTGATTTTGCTGGTTGGTTGGATTATGTTTGTTGGTTTGGTGATGCTAGGTGGTTTGATTTTTGTGGGTGGTTTGGGTATGATAAGTGGTTTGGTTATGTTTGGTGGTTACATTTTGCTGGTTGGTTGGATTATGTTAGTTGGTTTGGTTATGCTTGGTTTGATTTTGGTGGGTGGTTTGGATATGGTTAGTAGTTTGGTTATGTTTGGTGGTTTAATTTTGGTGGGTAGTTATGGTATGGTAAGTGATTTGGTTATATATTTGGTGGTTTGAATTTGGTGGGTGGTTTGGGTATGGTTAGTAGTTTGGTTATGTCCGGTGGTTTGATTTTGCTGGTTGGTTGGATTATGTTTGTTGGTTTGGTGATGCTAGGTGGTTTGATTTTTGTGGGTGGTTTGGGTATGATAAGTGGTTTGGTTATGTTTGGTGGTTTGATTTTGGTGGGGGTTTGGGTATGGTAAGTCGTTTTATTTTGGTAAGTGGTTTGGTTATGGTGGGTGGTTTGGCTATGTCTGGAGGTTTGATTTTGCTGGTTGGTTGGATTATGTTAGTTAGTTTAGTTATGCTTGGTTTGATTTTGGTGGGTGGTTTGGGTATGGTAAGTGGTTTGATTTTGGTAAGTGGTTTGGTTATGTCTGGTGGTTTGATTTTGCTGGTTGGTTGGATTATGTTAGTTGGTTTGGTTATGCTTGGTTTGATTTTGGTGGGTGGTTTGCATATGGTAAGTGGTTTGGTTATGTCCAGTGGTTTGATTTTGGTGGGTGGTTTGGGTATGGTAAGTGGTTCGGTTATGTTTGGTGGTTGGTTGGATTATGCTAGTCGGTTTGGTTATGTCCGGGGGTTTGATTTTGGTGGGTAGTTTGGTTATGTCCGGGGGTTTGATTTTGATGGGTGGTTTGGCTATGTTGGGAGGTTTGGTATTATTGGGTGGTTTGACGATGCTGGGTGGTTTGGTTATGCTGGGCGGATTGGTTATGTTGGGTGATTTGGCGATGCCGGGCGTTGTGGCTAAGCTGCGTGGTTTGCCTTAGCCTTTCCGGCAGTCATTTAGAGCAGGGATATGTAATTCATTCCAGGATGCCAGTGAAAACTCCCTTACTTTTTGCCAAACATCCCATGGGATCTTTATCATTCACCCACAGCCACTGATAATGGATTGGTTTTCCAACTTAATGTCCTTCTGAGCACCAACGCTCTATACAGACTATGGTCCCAATGGATGGATGGATGGACAACATTGATGCCTCACCCTACATGTGGAACACCAGCATGACCGTTTTTAGTTGGCTTGATCTTGAAACCCAGGCTCGACAGCTCAGATAAGGTCGAGTGCACACACCTCTTGTCCATCCTTGAAGATCACTTGCAGAGCATCAACAATTAAAATGGCCGGGATATCACTGACGACAACGTTTTCAAACGCTCTGGGATCCCAGGTGAAAAATTTCAGAATGTTTATTTATTTCCCATAGTTTATTATTTTTATTTATTTATTTATTTAGTTCTTCCATGAGCTTTATATCACTACTGAAAACAAAAGATAGCTCATTGAATCAATGAAATCAGGGGATCTCGTTTGCACAACATGAACTCACCAGCATTGTCCTATGCAGGAAGTATAGCCTTGTTTGGGGCAGCTACAGTCCTTTTGGATTCCTTCACTGCCGGACTGTTCACCTCTGGGCAACCTTGCTTGAAGCCTCACAGTCTGCTCTTTGCCCTCATCCAGATGATGTTCACCATCGTGCTGGTCAGTCCCTTTATAACCTTGCTCTTCTCCTTTTCCCCTTGTCCTCATAACCCTTACATATACATATATCATTAAAAAAAATAACGATATATAAGTTGGGTGCCAAATATTGGTTATCGATATAACTGCCATCAGTTGCAATGCTGATGGGGGCAGTGTGGCACCATGGAGCATGCTGTGCTGTGGAAGAGACATCTGGTCTCTCAAGAAGAGTAGGTGAGCTATCGCTGGCTTCCTGAACAAATTAGAAAGTCATGACACTTTCATTGCATCAATGAGGATACCTTCGTTCAGAGGGAATGTTGAACTCGGCTGTCCTGTGTAATAGTATTCACTGGTGGAGGTGAAATATTTTGAAAGGAGTCATCATTTTGGTAAATCCCAGGATTCCTACCTTGGCTAAGGGTTGCTTTGGCAATATGTCCTGTGATGGGGTTGCCGCCTGTCCATTACATATATATATATATATATATATATATATATATATATATATATATATATTGTATACATATGATTGGGTGGTTGGGACTACATACTTAAAGAAGAAGAAGGCGCCTCCAACGAAAAGTAAATGGACTCCGCTAATTTAAAAAACCGCAAGAGCAGACCCGGTCTCAGGCACCGTTTCAGCAGCTTCACAGCGGCTTCCTCAAGCACAATAGAGCCCGAGCCTCGGCACGTGTCCGGTTTTTATTTCGATATGACCGCCCATTTCCGGTCACGTGCTCGAGGTCAAATGGAGGAGTGCTTTTTATATTTTGCAAAAGCAAAATAAACGTCAAATCACATCATCGATGGGGTGCTCTGCTCATTTTTGGTTCGCGAGCGCCAGCAGTGACCACTATTTTCGTTGTGTCTGTCTGTCTGTCTGTGACTTTCTCAGAGCATAGCTCGTGACGTTTAGATGCGATCTTGATGAAACTTGGACACAAGTTAGATATCATGGTCTAGTTGTGTCTTTTTGTATGAGGGGCGTCCCACGCCCCTTAGGGGGAGCCAGCCCACTTGAACTTTTTTTCTCATTTTTTTTCTCGCAATTTCATTCTAGAAGCTGTGCATAATGCCCATAAGTACAACATATACAAAAATCCGATTTGATTTGGTCAATTTTGACGGAAGAGATAGGTTTTTAGGTAGGGCTTCCTCAAAAGCTTCCACTAACTCAATTGTACCTATCGTGGCATTGTTCAATAATGCCAGAACACATCGTCGCCTCCCAGCTAGTTTTGTTTTTACTTAGGGCCCTGTCACCCCTTGAGGTTTAGCCAGCGTATGGCAAGGTATCAAAATGTATGTAAAACGCTGGCGTACGCTGAACTATTGATGTTTTTTAAAAAAGTTTTGGGCATATAATAACGTGTTGAACGTATGCATAACGTATTAGTAACGTACACAGAACGTTTAATCAATATAGATAACTTACAACGAATGCTGAGCGTGTTGTCGCGTTCACAACCTATGCCAACGATAGTCTAACTTATGCAGCGTATTGCCGACGATCACGTGGCGTAGGCTATTAATAGGCTGCGGCTCGACGATTCAAATCATAACCGCACTAGACATCGAAGTGTGAAGCCGCTGTCACACCTTGACGTTTTAGCCGCGTATGCGAACGTATGAAAAATTTGCCGAACCAAGCTGGCACACGTCGAATACGTTATGGGTAATTTTTTGTATACGTTAAGAGCATGCTGGCATACGTCGTAGTACACTGGCATACGTCGTAGTACGCTGGCATACGTCGTCAACGCGAGTACGTCGAGAAATTTTCAGCATGTTGAAAATTTCTCGACGTACTCGGCGTATGACACACATTCCGCATACGCTGGATAAGTTGTAGGCACGTTACGTGATCGTTGACACACGTCGACAACGTTACTTGTACGTTACTCATAAGTCGAAACACGTCAAGGTAATGGTTAGCGTCAGTGTTCCAGACTCCCTGGTTTTTTTTTGGTTTTTTTTCTTCGGTATGACGTGATGTTGACACTTCGATTTCTAGTGCGGTTATGATTTAAATCGTTGAGCGGCAGCCTATTAATTATATTATATCATAACCGCACTAGAAATCGAAGTGTCAACATCACCGCACGCCGAAGAAAAACCAGGGAGCCTGGAACACTGACGCTAACCATTACCTTGACGTTTCAACTTATGAGTAACGTACAAGTAACGTGTGTCGACGTGTGTCAACGATCGCGTAAGTGCCTACAACTTATGACCAGCGTTATGCGGAACGTGTGAGTCATACGCTGGCATACGTCGAAAAATTTCAAGCATGGAAAATTTGTCTAACACCTCGGCGTACTACGACGTATGCCAGCGTACTACGACGTATGCCAGCATACTACGAGAAAAGCCAGCGTACTACGACGTATGCCAGCGTACTACGAGAAAACAGCGTACTACGACATATGCCAGCGTACTACGAGAAAAAGCCAGCGTACTACGACGTATGCCAGCGTACTACGAGAAAAAGCCAGCGTACTACACGTATGCCAGCGTACTACGAGAAAGCCAGCGTACTACGACGTATGCCAGCGTACTACGAGAAAAAAGCCAGCGTACTACGAGAAAAAGCCAGCGTACTACGACGTATGCCAGTGTGCTCTTAACGTATACATCTTACCATAACGTATTCGACGTGTGCCAGCGTTTTAGCCAAATTTGGCATACGTAGGATACGTTGGCCTTAAATCGTCAAGGTGTGACAGGGCCTTTACACGTGATTTGGTGTTGTATGTGTGGGTGAGCACATAAGTGTGCGCTTGTTGTTTTTGTGTTTCCGGGGCACGAACACGGCTGGTTTTGTGTCTGGGTTGGGCATGATGAGCACCTTGCCCCAAAGGGCAAACTGAACTCCGGTATATGTCTCAGGATGACTATATGTTGGGTGCCATTGCCTTGGGGGAGTGCCGACTTCGCAGAACCGCAACAATACATACAAAGATACACACATACACTCATTCCATTATATATAGATTCCCAGCTATTAAAACATTCAGAACGAGAATAACACTCAGTGGAGCGTTTACCTCCATCAGGCTGAACAAGTTATGTTTTGTATCCCACTAATAGGCCGGATCTGGATTCGGACCTGAACCAAAATCGAATCAATTAGTCCCTGTCACACACCCAACCTCTCCACCAAGTTTCGTTGGAATCGATCCATAAACTTTTGAGATATTGTGCTAACTATCGTCTTTTGACCCTATCTCTCGTGGTGAAAAATCACCTTTAAAATCTTGTTTTTAAATTCTCATATCCTGATCGGATATCGGATTTTCACCAAAATCGAATCAACTCATCCTGTCACCCATCCTGTTCACCAAGCTTCATCTGAATCCGTCCACAAGTTTTTTTTTAGATTTCCTGCTCAACGACAGATCGGGGTGAAAATGACCTCCGTCCACCTTCGGTGTCAGAGGGAATAAGACATGGGTGTTGATTTTGATGGGGATTGCTCGTTGATTAAACAGATATATTGGATTATTACCCTCGCCAAAGGAGAGGGTATTGCATATGGGTCCGTTTGTTTGTTTGTTTGTTTGTTTGTTACTTGGCAAAAAAAAATTTCGCCAAGTATGTTGGTCTGTAGTGTCTGTCTGTTTGTTTGTCACGATTTTTTGGCCACAGTTTTCAAGCAATCGTTCTGAATTGTTTTGTGTGTGTGTGTGTACGTGACCGGACAAGGACAGCAACGCTTAATTTTGGTGAAGATCCGAATCCGGATCTGAGAATTTTTAAAGTGCTTCTTTCACCATTGAGAGATGGGGCCAAAAACGATGTATTGCATGATATCTCAAAAAGTTGTGGACGAGTTATGACAAAACTCGGTGGATGAGTTGGTTCGTTGACGAGAACAAGCCGATCCGATTTTGGTTCAGGTCCGGATTCAGATCCAACCATTAAGTGGGATACAAAATGTAAACTATTCAGCCTGGTGGAGGTAAACACTCTATCGAGTGCCATTCTGTTTCACAAAGTGTCACTCTATGAGTGAATTTTCATCTGTCTGTTTGTTACTTACAAAATCTAAAGATTTGGTCAAAATCGGTCAAAGGTCAAGGTCACAGTGAGGTCAAACATCCAAAACATTCGATTTTTGTGGTTGGTACAGAATCATCGTAGAAACTTCTGGTTTGCGTCGCTACCTTCTCGAGACGCTTTTATTAGACAAGGTCAGAGGTCAAGTTGACGATTTCGTAAGTACCAGTCTATGACTGCTTGTTTGTTTGTCTGTCTATCGCCTACAGGTCACAATTCTAAACCAATTGTCATGAAACTTTACCAAGTGGTGGAGGTAGTCTCAACTGAGAAGCCAGTTGATGTTTGAGGTCAAAGGTCATCTTGAGGTCAAATTTCTAAAATCGTCTTTTTTCATTCAGTTGACTTGAAATTTGAACACGATTTGCACATTGTGTCACTGGATTGGGAAACTAACTATTTGAGGTCAAAAGGCCAAAGATCAACAACACAAGGTCAAACCTCTAAAATCATTTTTCGACTGAAAAATCGTCAATTTACATCCTGTTGACTTGAAAGTTGAACAAGACTTGCATGGTCCATCACTGAATTGGGAAAGCAACTATTTTTGAGGTCAAAAGGGAAAGGTCAACTCAAGGTCAAACTTCTATAATCATGAAATTTCATTTTTTTTTTTTTAAATCGTCAATTTTCATCTGATTAACCTGAAAATTCAGCAGCAATTGCGTAGTGCATCACCGAATTTGGAAACACAGATTGTGAGTGTTTTTCTCTGCAACCGCTTGTCAGATTGAGACAAAATTTTCACCATAGGTGCTACTACTCATGTGGAATGGTGGAATGATAATTATGATGTCATAGGTCACGTGATGTGGCAGCGATGTTGGAAAAAAAAAAGGAAAAATTTTGGACCTCCTGTATCTCCGAAAGCGCATGAAGGAAAACATTGAAACTTGGCACATGTCAAGTACTCCGCACGGGGAATGTCATTTTTTTAATTATGATGTCATAGGTGCCTTCGCTGTGATGTCACAATTGCATACATAGAACGCTACATCCGATCAGTATGAAAATTTCTGTGGGTCATCTCGGGATAAATTGGTCCACAGAAGAAAAAAAAATTTGACGACGTCATCTGTCACGTGGTTCGGCAGCCATATTGTGTTTTTATTTTTTTTTAAACATTCAAAAATCTTCTCTGAAACGGCTGAACATATTGAGGCAAAACTTTACAAGTATGACCGCCTATCCATGAGGAACAAAACATTCACAAATATGATGTCATAGGTTACGTGGTTTGGCAGCCATGTTGGATTTATCCTCAAACCAATAAAAAATATTCTCCAGAATTGGCTGGACAGATCGAGGGGAAATTTCACACAAATGTTCCCCAAGCCTTGGGGATACCAGGGTATTCATAAATAATCAAAAGGTCACATAGTCTGGCAACCATACTGGATTGAGCAAAAACCATTTATTTATTTATTTTAAATCTGGGTTCTTTTTGATTATTTTTTTTTTAATTAAGGCTCACTTGGCTGCACCTGGTTGGGTTTAAGCGTAGAGTAGCAGCAGCTGAAACCCGATTCCTATCCAGGTTCCTCCTGATGACTTCATCTTTGTTTTTTTGCTTGTTCGGGTTCCTTCTGACGACTCCAATGCAGGACTGCACCTATTTGGTCTTCCATTTGAATTGAATTTATTTTTAATTCCATTCTAAATTCAACTGAATACTAATAAACGTCGTGGGTCAGGGTCAGGTGTCCGATCAAAGCGGGGTTGCGTCAAAACGGGACGTGTTGGTACCCGGTCATCACTGGCAGCAGTAATTAAGTGGTAGTTCTAGTTATGTCTATAATTACATAACACACCAGTACACACCACACAATACCACACAGACACCAATACACAAAACAAGTCCTGGCAAGGGTCTGCAATCTCTGATTGCTCTTTTTCTTCTAATTATGAATATTATTTCATATGCAGCCTGTGCCTGCTGGTTGCATCATAGCTGGGAGCATGGCTGTGCCACTGACGCAATGCCCCTGTTTCCACTAAGCTGGTACTCATTTTGCCGACCTGGAAGGTTGACGGGCTGAGTCAACCCACCTGGTGTTATTTAATGGAACAACAGGGCCTCAAACTCAAGACCCTAAGATCTTAAGCCAGCCACCTCAACTGTTAAGCCAACACCAGGCAAGAGTAATATTGGATGAGGATAAAGCACAAGTATTAAGATAGGTTTTCTTCTACTGTAGAACTATTTATGCCTCCATAATGCTTATGACATTGCAAGAATGAAATACTTTTAATGCATTTTCTTTCAACAGGTCATCTTCCTCTGCATAAACGGGAAAGCCTGTATCCAGAACAATCAAATTATCCACAGGTGTGCATGCCAAACGACGAGACAACCACAATGCTTGGAACACCGTACGAAGGAGTGTCATTGTGCCTTTTGTAGTATGCATCGTGTCTGTATGACTGTACAGATTTGGACTTGCACACACGCTGGCAACGTGCATCTTGCTGTGGCTGAATGTCATTGTGACCGAGTCGCTTCATACTGCAAATCACGTCGCTGCGCCTCTGCGGCAACGTCGGAGTCCAGGTACATCCACAGCTTGCGGAGTCCATCGTTTTGGCATCAATCGCATCATACAGCACCTAGCCATATATATGTTGGCTATCCCTAACAGGATTGAGCCATTTATATTTTAATTACTTTCAACAAAAACAAAATTCCATAAAACTTTAATGATTTTACACACTCGAGTCTAAACAACAGCAATTTCATTTTGCTTGTGCTTACGATTCTTGCTTGTCTTTTCTTTCCACAGTTATATGATTTCTAAAAGTATGATGCAGAGGTAGCACACCTAACTTTGATCTGTCTCGTTTTTGGTTCAAATCACAAACCGATTTGTAAACTGTCGAATTGGTGCTTCGCAGATGGTGTGTTGCGTCACAAAGTGCTTCATCCCTCGGATGGATGTTTAGCTGGTTGTCCCGTCTTATGGCATTAGCTGGTGCACATAGAAGACCCAAGAAGAAGGTGGGGATAATTGGAGCCGTTTTAAGACGTCGTAGGACAAAGATGATGGTTTCAAGACCACATGAAATGGAAGCATCGTTTGAAGAGACTGATATCACCCATTCGTGCTTTTTCCATGCATAAACGAGTCAGCACCAACGAAAGACACATTTCACAAAACGTGTACACAATGGTACGCGAATAAACTCCGAAAGAGTGAAGTCACAAGCATTTATAAGCCATAACTTTTTTGCTCGAGCATTTCTGAACTACCAAGATTTAAAAAGACGCCAGAATACATCGCTAAAGTACCACATCGGAGATTGCTAAAACACCAATTTACTAAACCTAAAACACTCGTTGTTCCCCTCTAAAAACAATGTAAACTGTAGCCGCACCTACCTCGATAACTGCTGAAGCCGTGATGGTTATTGCAATGCAAGAAAGTTCCTTTGTCTTTGGGCTCGTGCACGCAACCCAAAATTTAAAAAGATGCCAGAATACATCGCTAAAGTACCACATCGGGAGATTGCTAAAACACCAATTTACTAAACACTAAAACACTCGTTTCCCCTCTAAAAACAATGTAAACTGTAGCCGACCTACCTCGATAACTGCTGAAGCGTGATGGTTATTGCAATGCAAGAAAGTTCCTTGTCTCTGGGCTCGTGCACGCAACCCAAAATTTAAAAAAGACGCCAGAATACATCGCTAAAAGTACCACATCGGGAGATTGCTAAAACACCATTTTACTAAACTCTAAAACACTCGTTGTTCCCCTCTAAAAACAATGTAAAACTGTAGCCCGACCTACCTCGATAACTGCTGAAGCCGTGATGGTTATTGCAATGCAAGAAAGTTCCTTTGTCTTTGGGCTCGTGCACGCAACCCAAATTTAAAAAGAGCCAGAATACATCGCTAAAGTCCACATCGGAGATTGCTAAACACCCAATTTACTAAACACTAAAACACTCGTTGTTCCCCTCTAAAAACAATGTAAAACTGTAGCCCGACCTACCTCGATAACTGCTGAAGCCGTGATGGTTATTGCAATGCAAGAAAGTTCCTTGTTCTTGGGCTCGTGCACGCAACCCAAACTTAAAAGTATATCAAAATAATTGGTTAATTACGAAACGAAATCAAGCGTAAAATTGTGCGACTTAACCAAATCAGCCCAGGATCGTGAAGGGTGGGGAGATGGGGAATGGACAGTGGACAGAACCATTCCAAAAGCGATACATATCCAAACCATCACCCAAATCAACTAAAGCTAGTATTAAAACAATTTAATAACACAGATAAGCCTGGTGTTGGCTTAGTGGTGAAGGTGGCTGGCATGGGACCTTAGGGTCCTAAGTTCAAGTCCCTGTCAACTGTTGGATTAGCTGTCCAAAGCATCACTTGTCACAAGTAAGGGGACTTCATTTTATACGAGCAGGGTATGCTTACACATTGAAAGCTGATGGGGTTAGCTGTAAGTAAGCACATTGTAAGTATACCCTGCTCGTATAAAATAAAGGAAAACTAACAAAACTGGAAATGTGGAAACATTGTGTGAGCAGAAGAACTGTGCCTCCTCATTGTCTCGGGTCGCACAGCTGCATTTTTTTCATTTATTTATTTTCATTTATTTATATTTTCATTTACGGATGTTGTCCAAAGATTCTGTGATTTTTCCAGTGTATTGGCTTCGATGTCCATCGGCATGCAAAATTTCAGCTTTCTACATCACCCGGAAGGTACCAATTTTTAATATCAGTCAGTGAGTCAGTCAGTCATTGGTTAGAAAGAGCTTTATATATTACATGAAATAAGATTTTGAAATGTTTAATGATGGTATTGGCGCGGCGGTGGTGGCCGAGGTTAATCCCCCGACCCAAATTCTGGTGCCGGGCGGTTAACGCCGCCAGCCCCCGGGATGGCTGAGCGGTTCCTTATTAATTAGGAGGCAGACATGTTGATCCGCGGAGATTATAACGCGTGCGGGAGGGGCAGGGTGCAATGGCGGAGGGAGAGAGGCATGGGGATGCACAGCACAGGGGGGGGGGCGGTTATAATCGAACCCCATTACAAATACACGGATACAGTGACTGAAAATAAACACATTTAATGAAAATAAACAAATATTTACAAACGACAATAATTCAAAAGGTAATGATAAAAATGAAGTAAATAAATCCTAAAGTCGAGGCACCTCCCAACACGGACTTAAATACAGACAAAGGGGAAAATGAAAGAAAATAAAATAAAATCCCTCCTTTTGTTCTTGTACTTAGCTTGGCCCAGAGCTGGTCTTTGTGGAACTTTGAATGGAGGCGCTTCCACCAGCACGTGCAGACATGCATAAATGGTGCCGTCATTTCTCTCGTAGCAGGACAAACGTAAGCCAAGCATTCTGCGAGCAGCACTCAACACGAAGGCTCAGAGCCCCAGTGCAGCTGCTAATTACATACACGAGGCTCGGGGTCCGTTTCTCGTGACTCAAACAAGAGCCAAAGGCCAGCGTCTTGCCTCGTGCATGCGTCCACCCTGAACTCCCACCTCCGACTCTGCCTCGTGCGTTCCTCACACTGACCTCGTGCGTGCACTCTGCCGATCTCTCATCCTATCCAATGTGATGCTCCCACACTCTCTTCCTCTTCAGGTGTCATGCCTAACAATCCTCCGCCTCCGGGGCGTGACCTGCTCGCACAAAAACCCAGAGCTTCTGCCTGTTCGGCTAGCTTCTGACGTCACGCCCATTAATCATAAGCCTGGGGGCGTGATTTCGCCCGCCATCACCCTTGGAGGCGGGGCTTCTGCCTGCTCGGCACGTTTGCTTGTTTCTCCTCATGGTTTTGGTTATAAAGACATGGGGAAAAGTCACAGGGGGCAATTACATATTGGGGAACTTATTCTTACTCCCTAGCTAATTAACACTGCAACCCCCCCCCCCGGAACACAGTATGGACTTTGTCTGGAGAACCAGTTATGGACTTGTCTGGGAAGGAACACATTTTATGAGGCCTCTGTCTGGAAGGAACACAGTTATGGATCTGTCTGGAAGGAACACAGGTTATGGACTCTTGTCTGGAAGAACACAGTTATGACTCTGTCTGGAAGGACACAGTATAGGAATTTGTCTTGGAGGAGAACACAGTTATGGACTCTGTCTGGAAGGAACACAGTTATGGAATTTGTCTGGAAGGAACGCAGTTATGGAATTGTCTGGAAGGACACCAGTGATGGACTTCTGTCTGGAAGGAACACAGTTATGGACTCTGTACTCGGGAAGGAAAGCAGTTATTGGAAATTTGTCTTCTGGAAGGAACGCAGTTTATGGACTCTGTCTGGAAGGAACACAGTTATGGACTCTGTCTGGAAGAGAGCATGTTATGGAATTTGTCTGAGGGAACACAGTTATGGACTTCTGTCTGGAAGGAACACAGTTTATGGACTCTGTCTGGAAGGAACACAGTTATTGGACTTTGTCTGGACAGACAAACACAGTTATGGACTTTGTTGGAAGGAACACAGTTATGGACTCTGTCTGGAAGGAACACAATTATGGACTTTGTCTGGAAGGAACATAGTTATGGACTCTGTCTGGAAGAAACACAGTTATGGACTCTGTCTGGAAGGAACACAGTTATGGACTTTATCTGGAAGGAACACAGTTATGGACTTGTCTGGAGGAACACAGTTATGGACTTTGTCTGGAAGGAACACATTATGGACTTTGTCTGGAAGGAACAGCAGTTATGGACTCTGTTCTGGAAGGAACGCAGTTATGGACTCTGTCTGGAAGGAACACATTATGACTTTGTTGGAAGGAACACATATGGACTTTGTCTGGAAGGAACGCAGTTATGGACTCTGTCTGGAAGGAACGCAGTTATGGACTTTGTCTGGAAGGAACGCAGTTATGGACTTCTTGTCTGGAAGGAACGCAGTTATGGACTTTGTCTGGAAGGAACGCAGTTATGGACTCTGTCTGGAAGGAACACAGTTATGGACTTCTGTCTGGAAGGAACACAGTTATGGACTTTGTCTGGAAGGAAACGGGCAGTTATGGACTTTGTCTGGAAGGAACGCAGTTATGGACTTCTGTCTGGAAGGAACACAATTATGGCCTTTGTCTGGAAGGAACAGTTATGGACTCTGTCTGAAGGAACGCAGTTATGGACTTTGTCTGGAAGGAACACAATTATGGACTCTGTCTGAAAGAACGCAGTTATGGACTCTGTCTGGAAGGAACGCAGTTATGGACTTTGTCTGGAAGGAAACAGTTATGGACTTTGTCTGGAAGGAACGCAGTTATGGACTTTGTCTGGAAGGAACAGTTATGGCTTTGTCTGGAAGGAACGCAGTTATGGACTTTGTCTGGAAGGAACACAGTTATGGATTGTCTGGAAGAACCATTATGGACTTTGTCTGGAAGGAACACAGTTATGGATTTGTCTGGAAGGAACACATTATGGACTTTGTCTGGAAGGAACACAGTTATGGACTCTGTCTGGAAGGAACATAGTTTTGGACTCTGTCTGGAAGGAACACAGTTATGGACTTGTCTGGAAGGAACACAGTTATGGACTTGTCTGGAAGGAACACAGTTTATGGACTTGTCTGGAAGGAACAGTTATGGACTCTGTCTGGAAGGAACACAGTTATGGACTCTGTCTGGAAGAAACACAGTTATGGACTTGTCTGGAAGGAACAAGTTATGGACTTGTCTGGAAGGAACAAGTTTGACTCTGTCTGGAAGGAACACAGTTATGGACTCTGTCTGGAAGGAACATAGTTATGGACTCTGTCTGGAAGGAACACAGTTATGGACTCTGTCTGGAAGGAACACAGTTATGGACTCTGTCTGGAAGGAAAAGTTATGGACTCTGTCTGGAAGGAACACAGTTATGGACTCTGTCTGGAAGGAACACAGTTATGGACTTTGTCGAAGGAACCAGTTATGGACTCTGTCTGGAAGGAACACAGTTATGGACTCTGTCTGGAAGGAACACAGTTATGGACTCTGTCTGGAAGGAACGCAGTTATGGACTTGTCTGGAAGGAACACAGTTTATGGACTCTGTCTGGAAGGAACACAGTTATGGACTTTGTCTGGAAAGGAACACAGTTATGGACTCTGTCTGAAGGAACACAGTTATGACTTGTCTGGAAGGAACACAGTTATGACTTTGTCTGGAAGGAACACAGTTATGGACTCTTGTCTGGAAGGAACACAGTTATGGACTCTGTCTGGAAGGAACACAGTTATGGACTTTGTCTGAGAGGAACACAGTTATGGACTCTGTCTGTGAAGGAACACAGTTTGGACTTTGTCTGGAAGGAACACAGTTATGACTCTGTCTGGAAGGAACAAGTTATGGACTCTGTCTGGAAGGAACACTGTTATGGACTTTGTCTGGAAGGAACACAGTTATGGACTCTGTCTGGAAGGAACAGTTATGGACTTGTCTGGAGGAACCAGTTATGGACTCTGTCTGGAAGGAACACTGTTAGGACTTTGTCTGGAAGGAACACGTTATGGACTTGTCTGGAAGGAACACAGTTATGGACTCTGTCTGGAAGGAACACGTTATGGACTTTGTCTGGAAGGAACACAGTTTATGGACTTCTGTCTGGAAGGAACATAGTTATGGACTCTGTCTGGAATGAACATAGTTATGGACTCTGTCTGGAAGGACACAGTTATGGACTCTGTCTGGAATGAACATAGTTATGGACTCTGTCTGGAAGGAAACACAGTTATGGACTCTGTCTGGAAGGAACATAGTTATGGACTCTGGCTGGAAGGAACAAGTTATGGACCTCTGGCTGGAAGGAACATAGTTATGGACTCTGTCTGGAAGGACAACAGTTATGGACTCTGTCTGGAAGGAACATAGTTATGGACTCTGGCTGGAAGGAACATTGTTATGGACTCTGGCTGGAAGGAACACAGTTATGGACTCTGTCTGGAAGGAACATTGTTATTTAAACAACAAAGCACCCACCCCCCTCCCGCTTTCATAACATTTCATTCAGAATCTGAAATTCAATTATTCCCACACTGAAACCAACTCACACTCCTGACTTACGAAAGTCAGACTCAGTTTTGTCAATCACCTTCGTAACTCCATTACAAGGCTCCGATGGAAAACAAACAAAACTGAAAATGTGGAGACAAGTGTGAATCAATCTGTCAAGGGAACCTGATGAACTCCAGTGCTTATCACACTCAGCTAATTCCTGCACCTCTCATGTTCTAGTGAGGGAAGGAAAGGTATTCTAACATGGCGGCTGCTTGGCCCCGGAAGCACGTGCTGTACGTTCTCTCCAGTTATATATACAACTCAGTAGGATTCGAACCCAAGTTAGACAGCTTAGAATGAGCACGCATTCCTCTCGGCTTTCCTGCCGTGATGTGGGGATTCCTTACTTCATACCAACTGAAGATATTTTTTACTAATTGTGATCATGTAATTTATTTTGTTTCCTTCCTCCGGTATAGAAAAGTGGTATCGCCATTGTTTGAAGCTTGAAGAATGCGCACCAAGTGGTTTCACCAAGCAATCCACGAAACGGTTGAAGAAACATTTAAAAAGGAAACGTTTAATTTTCTATTTGTGTTTATCTATGCTGAAGTTACGAATCATATCATGGAAGAATGCACAAAAAGGGGAAACATTGTGCGAAATAACATTTCGCATTTTCAACGAGCCAGCCACCGCCATGTTGCAGCGCGTGGAACAACACGTGGCCAACGCACGCGAGTGGCCCCCGAACTTTGTTCAAGTCGATCGATATAGTATTCAGCGACAGTGCGAAGACTCTAGAGCGCTTTCCAAGCGGCTTAAGCAATCCAATGAAATGGTTGATAAGAAACGGCTCGCTTGGCACCGATTAGCAATCCCCAACTGTCATATCAAACACCTCCTGGAGAGCCTGAAATGTCAAATATATCCGAATCGGACGATTGAACACATTTTTAGGAGTCGGAACTGCTGAAAAGTTTGATTCTGGAGCTTACATTTTGTATTTTGTCTTAGTTCAAGAGATCCTCGAGGTTATCGCATGCACAGAAATGAGATAAAGCCATGAACGCTGGCGTCTCCGGGTGTTTAGAAGTGTTGATTGCAATGTACCCAGCGATTCGTAGATATGATGAACAGGCATTCGAAAAGATGAGTGAGGAAAGTGAGAAAAAAAAACTGTTCCAAGTCGAGGCATGGTTGAGCAGGCCAAAAAACATGGCGGCTTCAGACCCCAGCGTGGTAACCCAGGATACACCTTAAGACCCCAGACAGCGAGGTGGCCGAGGATCGCCTGATGAAGGACATAATTAAATAAGACCATCGATAAATAATCTTCAAAAGGGGGTGTTTTAATTAACCCAAACACCCAATTTTCATTCATGCACTTTCTTGGAGTTCCCGTAGTATGCATGCAAAGTTTCAGGCTGCTAGATTTTATGGTTTTGGAGTTATGGAGGAGACACATACACACATTTGTTAGTGTAGCATAAGACGAGCAGGCACTCCTGCCCTGAGGGTGACAGTACCCTTCTCGTGCCACCTTCAGTGGTCAAAGTGCTGCGTCATATTCTTGGAAATGCACTTTAGAATTTTTGAAACAAATTTTTATTGTTCACAACATATCATAATTTTTGTAAAGGTTCCAATGCATGATGACACAAGATTAAGGAAGATGGTTTGTAATACTGGCTACCACCAAATGTGGCACTACTTTCAATATATATATATATATTAGTGCAGCGATATTGAATTAATTCTACCCCCCCCCCCCCCCCGATAACCTTTGTTTCAGAACCTGGCGGAGCATGTGCTTGTAAGACCACTCTTTGCTCAGTATTCCAGGATGGAATGAAATATCTCCATCCACTCAACATCGAGTTTAACCTCATCTGTTCTGTCATGCTTTTTGTTATGTGGAGGAACGTGGGCAAGCAGACTGGCCACGATGTATTATCGCATGAATCTGCGGTACGATGCTATGGTCGTGGAGTCATCACCGGCTCTTTAATAGGGTCCTTAGTCTTCACTGCCAATATTTTGGTTTTGGTGGTGACGCGAGTTCAGGCCGGCAAAGGTGGGAACAAGGAGCAAGCCATAATGCTTAGTTTCTCTTTCAAGATTGCTCTCCTTGTGCTCATGTGTGCATGCTGCCTTGTTGGGATCTTTCTTTTATATGTCCAGATGAAAGGCCAGCATTTAGTACCAAGGAAAAACACTGCACAAAGAGTGGATATTGATGTTCTTATCAGTTCTTCAATTGGCTCCTTCCTCTTCTCGCTCTTCCTCGCTGTGGCGGCAATTCTCTTGCCAGCACCCGGAGAACCTCGTCGCTTGCACAACCTCCAGTTTGTGTATGCCTTCTTCAACTTACTCCAGCACATCTTCCAAAATGTCTTTTTGGTTCAGGCCTTAAAGTTTATCTCGGCCTATCAGCCTAACGAGGACCAAGTCTGGGCAGTGTCGTTTTCTGCCAGTAGTGCAGGCAGTAATAGAAAAGACAATAACATCGTTAGCAAAGTTCCGGCTGTTTCTTTGTCTGTAATCGAAGCAACAATAATGGGCAAGGTAAATGATGGCTTTTTTGATGAGGAACGTATAAGAAGCTACGCATCCTATTCTTTCTCGGACGTGAGCTTGCAAGAAGGGGCGACCATAAGAAAGGGTCCAGGCCAAGTTTTGCACAACTCGAAGCGATATCTCGATGCGACTTGCTCCATAGTGAGTCCTCCCCGGCCGACAGAAGCTGTGTCCAGTCCGAGTACCGAGAACCATCCGCTTTCTACTGCTCGATGCCTTCTCAAGAACATCTGCACATTGCTGCTCTTCTGCAACATTTCGGTGTGTGTTATTCACTGCCTCTCACTCTTTAAGGCTAATCGGAAAAGAACAAAAACACAAGCAGACACCTTTTGAACAAAAATTGTCGCCATCTTCTTGTGATAGGTTTATGAGTCATCCTCTGATAAATGGGAAGGAATGATATTTTGAGTGCTCAATACAATGGGAAAACAGTTTTCATGGTTTTTCACCTTGGCATTAATGCCCATCTCAGCACATCTCAACTATCGATACACGTCGACACACACACATTGCAACAAAGTTAAATGTTATCTAACATTTAATAAAGTAAGGGGGGGGGATATAATGCAGCATATAAGTTGGTGTGATATCTTTTGAGGTGTGAAAAGTTTATCCTCTGTTTTATTTCTCTATCATTTCTCCCGATCCTAGATTTGGACCATGCTGGCGTTCGGAGAGCCATTCCACCTTATCTTTGGTTACGGTGCTTACTTTTACGGCTTCACCACTTGGCTGCTTGTGAGCAACATATCCGTACCTCTCTCCATCTTCTACCGGATGCACTCTGTCGCCGCATTTTTTGAAGTTTTATGCAAATCTTAGATGGAAAGAAGCTTGTTCAAAGAGCCGGAGGAGTCCAAATTCACTTGCACTGACTGATGATGAGGATGATTTGGTTTTCCTTTGGGAGGCTTACTGCACTAGACTCAGGCTCGCCGAGCCGATGTACAGGGTTAAAGTTGTGAATGCAAAAGTTGTCTGTGCACATGCACGAGTAAATATTTGTATTTCATACATAGGCCTACTAAAATACACAATTTCATGTCTGTCTGTCTGACTGACTGTGATACATTCAGTCATTACTTATCCTATCTCAACAAAGCTTGACAGGAGGACTAAGGGTCACACAATGGAGGCTGTAGCGACTTAATTTGCCCCTCTCTCCATGGGGGTTTCCGCCTTGGGCAATACCTGTGTTAAGGTGTATAGAGAGCTCATTGTGGCATTTTTCCAAGGCCTCTTCTAATCACAAAAGTAATAACCACAATAATGATAATAGCATAATATTAATGTTATACAAAAAAATAATATCCCATCTCCCCAAGGGGTTCTTCCTCCCTGGATGAACGCCGTGTTAACGTGTATAAATAGCTTATCGTGGTGTTTTGTGGGACACACCTACCAGAAGTAAAATATATTATAAACCACAAACACGTATGATTACCTTTTTGGAGTTGCTGCTGCTGTTTAACACTAAACTGAAAGGGAGGAAACCCGACGTTCATGAGGCATTATATGTTTATCGCGTCCCCCACAAACGAACGGACCCAAGCCTAGATCTACTGTAATCTGTATATCCCAGAGAGGATGACAACATCACCCTTCTTGCTGCTCCCTTAGGTTGCAGGTGTCCTGGTATTGTAAAACGACTTTTCATGGTTTTAAGATACCTGGCAGGATAGCTTACGCCCGATAGGTATGCAAAATCACCTCTAAGCTGACTCGCCTGAGTTTGATTTCCGACCGAGCTATAAACTGTCATCTTGGTGTTTCATATGAAACGTGATGTATCAATGTGTGTGCCGTCCCTCAAATGGATGTTAAACTGGGTGTCCTGTCTGCCGACGTTAGTTGGTAAACAATAAAGATCCCACGGTGTCCTTCACGAAGAGTAGGCAAGCTACCACCGGCGTCCTGGACATCTTACAAATTCCTACCCTAACTTACAGAGGTCATTATATCAGCAGCACAGCCGTGCCTTCAGCCAATGATGCCACTTGCAGCCATGTGCTGCCTACGAAAGAATAAGAAGACTGGCCTGTTCTCTTTTTACATCTCTCTCAAACATTAGATTCTTCTTCCCTATTCTTCCAAGCTCTATTTCCCAATGGGTCCTAAATGTTTTTCTGTGCCACCGTTGTAAGTGCGAGAGATGTGTCACAAGGGATCTCTTCCCCCACCTCCTGCTTCCTTCTTTGTGGGGAAAAGAACAATTCCAGTTGTGCTGTAGATTCACCAGGATCAAGAAATTCGAACATTTCCTTGGTGCACTGAAGGCTGCAGTCCTACTAATCCAGCAGCCATATGCTGGACCTGGAAATTGTTGGTACTGTCAGGTTTTTTTGATGGATTCATGAACCATAGGGGTCCTAGATGCGGAATCAATCAGATGCCAGCTTGGCATCTTTGGGCAACTCTCAGAATTTGCATGAATCCAAGATGGTTGTCGCCTGATATGCGTGAAATAGCAAAATGGACATAACTTTTGATTGGAACATGCTAGAAGGATGATTCTTGTATCTAGGTGGGGGGTTTTGAGTGTGGTGGCTTCATTTCTCATGTTAAAACAAAGTTTCGATAATGCTATGTTTGATCCGATCACATTGGGAAGCCATACAAAGACGTATGCAAACTGAATGGAAGCATTTCTCGAGCTCATTCGCTGGATTTTCAGTGGCTACTCTCCTTATTTTCTGGTAGTGACACCCCTACAGAATGGTCTGGGTTCATGGCCAAGCAAGCAACGGATCAAAATGTCCCTCTCAAGCCCGCAACACAATTTGTATTTGGGCCCGTGATTGATGCTCCACCTTCACATGCTGATATAATCCTGACAACGATGGATTACTTCCTAAGGGTCATGAAGGAATTCAGTACGTCCACCGTGCACTTTTTGCTTGACGTGCAGTTGTATACGGTCGCCCAACAAGTGAAGTGGTATGGGAATAGATTACTCCAAAAATTAGCCTAACGGTTTTAAGTGTGATGAGAAAAGGAAAATATAGCCAATTAAACTTGATTGATAATTAACTTGAAAAGTAAAGTTTTTTTTTTAGCAAATAACACAATGTATTGTTATAACCCTTGAATCAGACAATGGGAAATGTCTGATTCAAATACAACATGATTATTACATTTATGTGCTCGAACATGTATCTATTTTGAATATACGTCTCCACGGACTTGTACTTCTTTACTGTATTGGAAGGTTACCAGCCTGCAAAGTAAACACAAGACCCCTTTCCCCAAACAGACTGGCCTTCCAAATATTCTTTAATCTTCATTCAGTGGAATAGAATTATATATTATTCTCTTTAGCTTATTAAAATATTTTAAGGGATCATTATATATTAAATAATAATTATATGCTGGTGTCTGAAAAGTCTGGCTGGACCCTTTGAAGCTGGAATCTAGTGCTATTGGAATGTGTGTTTAGATCGTGTCCATGTGTCTGCTTTGAATTTATCATCTTCTGATCGTAAAGTTATTTTCCAACCATTTAGTTCAAGCTGCCTCAGCAGTTACGTTGTCTTGAGTATCACCAGATATCTTTCCATAATCTCAGCCTCCCCCACTTTTGCTTATTTTAAAAGGAACTCAAGATCCATGTATTATTCGGATCAGAGGATAAAGCGTGTTGCTTTTTATTGTGTTGTTGAATTTCCTTTTATCCTCCATCATGATGCTTGTGTATTAAATAAATGGTTCGAACTCTTCAAGAGGAATTGAATTCTTTTTTACAGTGGTCAGATCTTGAGAGGTAGAAAAACATAATTTTACATCCTGGCAGTATGCATATGCTGATGTCATTTCTCAGGTGTATCAGAACTCTGATGAATGGGTCTGGTCTGGAAGTGCTTTTGGGAGCAGCCTACAGGGGTCGATTCAGTCTAATAAATGCTAAGAACTGGCCATGTGCAATGCGTGCCCTGAGGACGGTATGCGTAGAGTTGTTGAGGGACTGTCTCAGTGGAGGAGAGCACCCAATCGAAGAGCTTGCAGCATACCTCGAGGAGATTCAGAAGCATCCCACTGGTCTGGTGTGGGTGGATAGCCTAATCGAGCCAACCATCATCGCCCATGAGCTCCTGAGAGCAGAGCGTGGAGGAGACTGGTTGCTGTAGGAGTTCTGCCGCTACCTAATGATACCGTATTTCTTTTCGGCTGGTCATTTCCACTATGGCCGTAACATAACTTGGTATGAGATAGAAATGAGGACCTCTCTTCCAGATGAAGCAAAAACAGACTTGGGAGGCAGGGGCATTTGTTTGTCGGCATAAGGAGGGTGGGTGGAACAGCTTGTCTACGGAGCAATTCGGGGAGCAAACCGATATTCGCTTTGGGAAGTCAAAGGGTGGCCTAGTTTGGCTGATTCTCTCTGCCGAGTATGTAGCTTGCTGGATTCTGTCACACCCTCTCTGCCAGACAGTCACCCATGCCTTTGCTTTATGTATGTGCCCTGTGGTAGATGCAGACTTCTCCTCCTCAGCCTAGTACATATAATCAGAGGGCACAAAACGACGAAAGCTGGACAGTGACAATTAAAAACAGATGGCAGATGATCTGTCAAAGCACTCACATCCCCTAATCGACAGAGTCAACAGAGCTGGTCAACATTGTAAATGGCAAGGTTGCTGATGAGTCGATCAATGTTGCCGACACTTTGGCGATCGGACAAGCCATACATGGCACAAAGCTTCAAAGAATCCCTCACAGAGGGTTTTCACAATCTTTTCAAGAAGAAAACGAAAACACTTGAATCCCTGGCAAAAGGGTGTCAAGATTGGGTCTAAGATAGCATACAACATTTAAGCTCCGTTCAGCCGCCTGTTGGTCCTTGGCCAGACGCGAAACATCAGCCTTGAATCTATCTTCGCTTACGACCTGTGTGGAGTACCACCAGCAGTTTTGGATGAGTATGACTTCCTCCGCAAAGGCAAAAAGTCGTATCTTGTCGGGCAACTAATCATCACACGTAAGCCAATGGAGCCAGATGTAGTGATGTGGATGCGCAGCTGCTTCGATACCACATTGTTTGGCCATGTGGAGGTACCGTCTCAACTATAGGTGCAAGTATGAGGAGACTCCTGCAATGCAGCCAGATCGCGACTCTGCTCGTTACCTTCAACCAATGTTGAGGTATCTCCCATAAAGATCATGGGAGGGCACGATGAGACGGTACTGCTTCAAGCACGACCTACATCCTGACACTGACTTGTCTTCCTGCTAGAGATGTCATCATGAAGAGCAAAGTCAATAAAAGAAGACTCTCACACCCGCTCTGCATGTGACCTCAGGATAAACGTGTTGATGATTGGTGAGGATAAGGGGCTTCTCGATCATGAAGAGGCTGACGTCCTCATGGCGAGCGATGTTCTGAAGGCTGCCTGTAAAGGAAAGCATGTCATTCAAATCCTCATTTTTTTCTCATTGTAACTTTTCCATTGCTGGCTTCGCACGTTCACTTGTAATTTATTGCTGTGCACCGTTTGTCGGAAATGAACATGTCAGTTCATTGCAACGGCACTCTCTTTATCATCCTAATCGAGGATAAAATCGATGGCAGTGAAATCCACATTAGATTTCTCTAACAACTGGACACCGGAATCGTCCTTCTAGCATGTTCCGGTCATAAGTTATTCCCGTTTTCTGTCTTTTCCCCGTCACATGGTAGCCATATTGGATTTCTGTTACGTCAAAACTTCGTTTCAACATGAGAAATGAAGCTGCTACACTCAAAAACCCACCTAGATGCTGGAATCATCCTTTTAGCATGTTCCAATCAAGAGTTATATCCATTTCTCTATTTCACCCATATCAGGTGACAGCCATCTTGGATTTACCCACATCAGATTTCATCCATATCAGGTGACAACCATCAAAAGGGACCAAACGGTCCCTTTCGGAGAGACATCGTGAGAGTGTGAGATTTGTCCGGATTGAAAGACATGTTCCACGTGTTGGACCAGTTTGTGATTTTGTCCAGATCTGCAGTGAGCGAAGAAGCTGCTGCTTGCCGGTCTGAGGGATGACCGATGGTACGGCAGAGGGTGGAGTCATCAGCAAAGAGATATAGAGGATTTTCCAGAGAGTCAGAGAGATCATTGATGAAAACCTGAAACAACAGGGCCCAGAACGCTGCCTTGAGGAACTCCATTTAGTTCATTTATGGATGCTTTCTGACGATTCTGTGATTTTTGACTCGTGTATTGGCTTCGATGTCCATCAGCATGCAAAACTTCAGCTTTCTTTTACGTTACCCAGAAGGTGCTGATCTTTAATATCAGTGAGTGAGTCAGTGGTAATAAAAAAAAGAGCTATAATACATATATATATATATATATATATATATGTCCAGGCGAATTAACACTGATGCTAGATGGATGAGCCGAACCGGCGTTTTACTCTGAATTATGGAGGACAATGCGCACGCGGGTGGTGAGGAGAGACATGAAACCCTTAGAGCCATCGGATTTATTCCTGAACCCACAAACAATAACTCAGGGATGATTCCCCCGCGGAGGGATATGACGAGTAGTGGTGGGGAAGAAAGGGAATGTAATTAATAAATAGTTATATACAATGAGAATGAAAGAAATCTGAAGAACTTTGGCACCACACACCAGACTCAGTCACTGACGGGGAAAGGGATAAAAACCAGGGGACTCAGGTCTGGTGGTAGCGGGGGTGAGCAGGTGATGAGGGGACGATGACCAGGACGATGAGGAGACCAAGCACATGGGCAGGTCGACGAACAGACTGTGCACAAAAGCAGGCAAGCAGGACGTTCTCCTCAAAACTCGTCCAGTTCCCCAAAAGCCTCGTTCTCCCCAGGCTCCTCAAGGAACAAACCAACAGACAACTAACAAACGAAAAGAGGTGAGGATTGGGGGTGGGTCACAACACCTTGGAAAAGGGAGTGCTCGGGAACAGGGTAATTTGGGGGGTAGAAAAATATCATGAACATGGATGGCGGATGACTGACTTGGGACGCTGGATCCACAGGTGAGAAAAAAAAAGAGGAACAACAAATGAGTGGAGGTGAGCAGTGAGCCTGGATTTTAGGAGTTTAACAAGAACAGGACTACTGGCAGACCATGTGCGCCCTTACAGAAACCTGGGAGCAACAGAGGCAAGAGAGGGCAGAGGATGTAAGACCATATTTTACGACAATTCACTTGGGAATTCAACCTGCTGGTTGCATCAATGAGGTGCAACCTTGCTACTGATGCAGTGCCCCTGCACTCCATGCTCCTCCTCCTCCTCCATGAGCCTCAGATCAATAGAAGTAAATAAAGAAACAAAAAAAACAATCAGCAATTTGTGTAGTGTTTTGTGTGCTGGTGCATTTGTGTGGTGTGTAAACATGAATTGACGATGTAGGTGTACACGTAATACTGGCTACCACGAGGTGGTGTTTGTGGCCTACGCAAGCACATTATGTGCGGGCAGAGACGGACAGACAGACAGACAGACCAAGGAGGGTAGTGGAGGGCTGGAAGAGTGGGAAAGTGTCTGGGAGGACGGGAGTGTCTGGAAGGGGGGGGAGGGTATCCTGCCCTCCCCAGGTAGGGACACTTAATTTTAACCTGTGTTTGGTACATTTTGGTAGACCACTTCTATACAAAATTAAAGCAGAATAATCATGTTTTCCTGATGGATTAACATCCGAAGGCCGAATGAAACCTTGTCACAACATGAAAATCCATGAAAAATCTTGAGGAGACATATTTGGTAAAAGTGGTATTTTCATTATCATTGGGCAATTAAAGCGGGAGGCTGTTCAAGTGTACAAAAAGCAACTATGGAAAAGCTTCCACCACGACTCTCCAGCACCACCGACATATTTTGATCATAAGATCGAAGCTCCACATCAGCTCCACCAGAAGCTCCACATCAGCTCCACCAGAAGCTCCACATCAGCTCCACCAGAGCTCCTCATAGCTCCACCAGAAGCTCGCTCACAGCTCCACCAGAAGCTCCTCATCAGCTCCACCAGAAGCTCCTCATCAGCTCCACCAGAAGCTCCACATCACTCCACAGAAGCTCCTCATCAGCTCCACCAGAAGCTCCATCAGCTCCACCAGAAGCTCCACATCAGCCTCCACCAGAAGCTCCTCATCAGCTCCACCAGAACTCCACATCAGCTCACCAGAAGCTCTCATCAGCTCCACAGAAGCTCCACATCAGCTCACCAGAAGCTCCACATCAGCTCCTCCACCAGAAGCTCCACATCAGCTCCACCAGATGCTCCACATCAGCTCCACATCAGCTCCACCAGCAGCTCCACATCGAGCTCCACCAGAAGCTCCTCAACAACACTCCTCTGCCATAAGGCCCCCGACCTCTTTATTTACTTGATCCTGGACACGATAATTTATGGTCCTGTTCTCTCTGAATTCCAACTTGACCATAACTGATTGTGGTTGCTCACAGCCAGTGAGACATTTGCTTCAGCTCGCTGCGCCTGGCCACGCATTGGCAGCTTTTTTTTTTGAATACATGGTCGAGGCTCATGGAAGAGACACCACAAAGGGAACAGCAGGCGAATGGGGAAAACACCAACAGCAGGCAGATGGAGAAAGTAGATGGAGATGGACAAACAAGGGAGCAGTAAACATGATGGGTAAGAGAGAGCGCAAAGGGGGGGGGGGGGAGGACAATGGATACAAAAGCAAAATTTTGGGAGGGCTGCAGGGTAGTTTATCGGATGGAGAAAAGATCATGATTTTAGATGGGGGATGACTTGAGATGGTGGTGAACAGCTGTCTTGAAGACCTGGAGGGAAGAATGAGATCGAACAGAATGTGGAAGGTGGTTCCATTGGTTTGAAAAAAAAGAGGAAAAAATGAGTGGAGGTGAGCAGTGATTCTGGATTTAGGCAGTTTCATGAGGGGACGGCATCAGGATTCAAGGCAGCAAAGGACTGGGTATCTCATCTCCTCTGCGCAAACACAAAAGGGGCTTAAGATATTAGGGTCCTCAGTTCAAGCCCCATTGGCTGCTGCATTAACACCAGGTGGAGTTGACTCAGCCTGTCATCCTTCCAAGGTCAAGAGAGAGATTTATATCAACGGTTTGGGATGGAGTGCTTGTTTGGTGCTTAAGCCGCTTCGCAAGTGCTGGACAAGAAATGTTGTGGTAACTGACACAACCCCGATTCTATTTCTTCCGACTGTTTGGCGGTGTAATAGTAGGGGAAGTGTTGGGTATAAGATTGAAAACTTTTTTTTTAATGTAACCCTTTCCCATCGTTCGCACATTTCGCCACCTTTCTTTCTTTCTTCCTTCTTCTTCTTCTTCTTCTTCTTCTTCTTCTTCTTTCTTCTTCTTCTTCTCTTCTTCCAAAACCTTTAGAACTCGGCTCGTTTTATATACAGGATCCGGATCTCCTTAAATACTGAACACTTGTACACATCTCACATTGACGTGCCTTTTGAGAGGTCTATCATGAACTTTTAAAATATATTCGGACATTGCTTTAAAGTTTCGAAAAGTTCACGTTACTATTAAAGATTATTCCATTTAATGTGTTGTAATTTCGTAAATACACACGATTTTCTCGTCATGAAGGAGGAGCCTCCATGACGGTTCTCGCTATTGGCTCCATCAAGGCACGTGACGAAATATCGGAAGTTGTTGTTGTATGCCTTTAGGACGCGGCTCTTGGACACATTTGTCCTTGTTTTTTTTTAATCTCTCTTTCTTACTTCTTTATTGAAAACATTTGAAGCATTAAAATATTCACCATGATCAAAATGATTTTAGAATGAATATAAAAAAAAAAACACCACATACATATATATATCACTTCCGTTTTAATGAATGCTCTTATTCATACTGTATTTGAACTCTATATAATTTTATATTGGCTACAATTAGTCATATAACTATAGACATATATAATAGTATTTATTTTGACTTCAAAATTTCACCGTGGGTTAATATTCACCTCCACCCCCAAGATAATATAGTGAAAGCACATTATTAAGCGGTGATTTAAGTGCAGCGCTGGTTTCATTCTTTCCCTCTGCTTTGTCATTGAAAAAAAAAAAAAAGACTATTCGTGTTTTATATCATTTTAAATAATCGC
>CM068952.1:171350805-171367612 GCA_035128595.1 Eptatretus atami | reverse complement strand
AGCAAAATGAGTACCAGTGTCCTGGTATCCGAGGCACAGCATCAGTGGCACAGCCGCACAGCTATGTTTCCAAAATATAGCTACCTTGGCAGCCAAGTTACAGATACAAGAACAGAACTGTTGTTTGTTTGTCCTTGGCCATCTGGACCATCGTTTGAGCTCGGAAGGTGAAGTTTGGCGACAAAAGTGAAGATGTGCTTTTGGCAAAAACGGTATTTTTTAAATTGTTTTTTGACAATCAATTAATTGATCAATCATTATTTAATTATTATCGATTATTAATTACTTATTTATTTTATTTCTCATTTGGCCAATATCTCGGGCACTTTCGAGCTCGGAAACTAAATTTGGACACGACAGTGAAAAAGCGATTTGGCTACAAAGGGAATTTTTTTAGATCCTCGTGGAGATCTCGAAGTCTTACTCACGTTGTTGTTCTTCATCTTCTTTGTGGACTTTTTTGTTTCACAGCCGACAGTTTTCAATCGAAACCTCCCTGAAACTTGCATATATTATGTAGAAATACCCTGCGCAGACAGCTCCGATTTTGAAAATTCTCGAGAAAAAAAAAGTATGACGTCAAAATATCTCCGCTTAATGGCAATCGCCTAAAAAATTATCTCCGAAACTAGGCAAGTTTTTTGAATCTGTTGGCGGGAATCGAACAGGGCATTAGCAGAGATGAATTACCGCACATATGATACATGACTATGACGTCATATCAATTTTTATTGACGTCATTCCTATTTTTTGACATTTTTTTGTTTCACAACCCAGAGTTTTCATCGGATCTACGTGAAACTTGCCATGTATATGCAGAAAGCCACGACGCAAGCAGATAACCATCTCCGATTTTGGAAATTCTTCCTAGAAAAAAAGTTGACGTCATAATATTCGGCCGCTAATGGAAATCGCCTACACCATATCTCCGAAACTAGGCAAGCCGTTTGAATTTGTTTGCGGGAATCAAGCCGGGCATTAGCACAGATAATTATCTCGCAAACCTGATACACCACAATGACGTCATATTCGTTTTTATGACGTCATCATTAAGAGGACGAGGATCTTAAGCTCTATTGAGCTTGTTGATTTATTGATTGATCAATTGATCGAAATTAATTATTCATTTTTCGATGAATTTATATAATTTTCAAAAAAAGTTACAGATTCAGACGACACTGCGGTGGTTTTTGGTTATACTATTTGGCCAATTGATGAAGAAATTAATTATTTTACGATTATTATACATTTTACTGATGCAATTAATCAATTAATCAATGATTGCACACAATTCGATCTCCATGTGCTGCCAGGCGGCATCGCCGGACGCCGAGGACACCTCGACCGTGTCGCGCTCTGAAGGATCCCGTGTTTTGATTTAGTTGGCATGGGCGGTGTATTTGAGATGTCCTCCACTTGTTCGAATCCCTGTCCATTCTTATTGGTTGACGACGGACGCGACACATCGGGTGTTCCATTATAAAGCAGCCAGCTATCGCTCACCAAGCGCCGTTCCTTATCAACGCGTTTGGAGGAGTGCTTGTTTGGTGCTTAAGCCGCTTCGCAAAGTGCTGGACAGAAATGTTGTGGTAACTGACACAACCCCGATTCTATTTCTTCCGACTGTTTGCGGTGCTAATAGTAGGAAGTGTTGGGTATAAGATTAAAACTTTTTTTAATGTAACCCTTCCATCGTTCGCACATTTCGCACCTTCTTCTTCTTCTTCTTCTTCTTCTTCTTCTTCTTCTTCTTCTTCTTCTTCTTCTTCTTCTTCTTCCAAAACCTTTAGAACTCGGCTCTTTTATATACAGGATCCGGATCTCCTTAAATACTGAACACTTGTACACATCCTCACATTGACGGTGCTTTTTGAGATGCGTCTATCATGAACTTTTAAAATATATTCGGACATTTGCTTTAAAGTTTCGAAAAGTTCACGTTACTATTTAAAGATTATTCCATTTAATGTGTTGTAATTTCGTAAATACACGATTTTCTCGTCATGAAGGAGGAGCCTCCATGACGGGTCTCGCTATTGCTCCATCAAGGCACGTGACGAAATATCGGAAGTTGTTGTTGTTATTGCCTTTAGGACGCGGCTCTTGGACACATTTGTCCTTGTTTTTTTTTAATCTCTCTTTCTTACTTCTTTATTGAAAACATTTGAAGCATTAAAATATTCACCATGATCAAATGAATTTAGAATGAATATAAAAAAAAAAACACCACATACATAATAATCACTTCCGTTTTAATGAATGCCTTCTATTCATACTGTATTTGAACTCTATATAATTTTATATTGGCTACAATTAGTCATATAACTATAAGACAATATAATAGTATTTATTTTGACTTCAAAATTTCACCGTGCGTTAATATTCACCTCCACCCCCAAGATAATATAGTGAAAGCACATTTTAAGACGGTGATTTTAGTGCAGCCGCTGGTTCATTCTTTCCCTCTGCTTTGTCATTGAAAAAAAAAAAAAGACTATTCGTTTTATATTCATTTTAAATAATCGCCTTTTATTACAGGTATTTAGCTTCGAATAAAGTTTGATTTTCATTTGACGTTCAAATCCTGATGGAGAGCGATGACGTCACTCGATGAAGACTCATTCCCCGCTCGTAATTTTGAAACGTCTGCCCGTGGATCGGTGTCCGTGTGAGTATTGTATTACAAATCGCTTGAGTGTTGAGAAGCAGTTTAATATATTACGATCGCAAGGTCGATCTCCGGCTCTGAATTTTTACGTTTAAAAAAAAAAAATTAACATACATTTAATCTCAACTTGATCAGTCCAGGCTCAAGAGTTGGACTTCACATTGGACTGGTGTCGCGGTTATCGGCCAGGAATCTTGTCATACGAAACCGAACTCGTCGTCTAGCGAAAGAGATTATTTAGATGTGTAGCAAGACGTGCTTGCATAAAAACCTCGTAATTATCTTCCGTCAGCATCGTGTACTGCATGCAGGACAGCCGGCTTGACACCCCCCCCGTCTGGCGTATCCTGGACCGAGCGAGCTCTGCCATGACCCCTGGAGGTGAACAGAAGACTAAACACCTCAGAGTTGTGACGACACTCGTGTTGTCCTCATTGGTGGTCGTATGGCAGCTTATCTGCCGGGGTAGCTATCATTTCTTGATTGTGTGACTGTGTCGGCTGATGCAGTGCCCCTCTACAAGTACACACACTGTAACTGGTACTCGTTTCGCCGACCTCGGGAGGATGACAAGGCTGAGTCAACCCCCTGGTGTATTAATTCAGTGGCCGACGGGCTGAAACTCAGGACCCAAGGATCCCAAGCCGCCACCCCTAACCACTGAGCCAACCACCCAGGCTTATCCTCATTCATCCTCCCTGTCCCAGCAATATACAAGAATGGGTTTTTTTTTAACAAGCTCAAATGAGCTAACATCCTTCATCCTCCTTAATGATGACGTCATAAAAAACGAATATGAATGTATTGTGATGTATCAGGTTGCGATAAAATTATCTGTGCTAATGCCCGGCTGATTTCTCGCAAACAAAATTCAAACAGCTTGCCTAGTTTCGGAATATGGTATAGGCGGAATTTCCCATTAGCGGGCGATATTATGACGTCAACTTTTTTCTAGGAAGAATTCCAAAATCGAGATGGTTTACTGCCTGCGCGTGGCTTTCTGCATATACATGACAAGTTTCACGAAATCTGATGAAACACCTCGTGGGTGGCTGAAACAAAAGATGGCAAAAAAATAGGAATGACTCATAAAAATTGATATGGCGTCATAAGTGATGCATCATAATGTCGGTAATTCCACTCTGCTAATGCCCTGTTCGATTCCGCAAACAGAATTCAAAAAGCTTGCCGAGTTTCGGAGATAATTTTTTTAGGCGATTGCATTAGCGGAGAATATGTGACGTCCATAACTTTTTTTTCAGTAGTATAAGTTCTATATAATCGGAGATGGTTACTGTCTCGCAGGGTATTTTTACATATTATGCAAGTTTCAAGGAAGTTTCGATGAAAAACTGTAGGTTGAAACAAAAAAGTCTCACAGAATGAAGATGAAGAACAACACGTGAGTAGACTTGGAGCGAGATCCCCACGAGGATCTAAAAAGACGGATTTTGTAGTAAAACGAGACACGGGCTTCTGTCAAAACACATTATTTCATTAATTATGTAGAGGTATAACCGTTTTGGAATCCTCGATGCACTATAACTACCATCCTGGTGTTTATCACAGGTACGCGTGATTCCATCAATGTGTGCGCCGGCCTCGAGAGGACGTTAAACCGGTGTCCCATCTGCCCACATGAGTTTGTGGACGTTAGATCCCACGATGTCCTTTTGCGAAGAGGCGAGCTATCGCCAGAACCTAAGAAAATTATATTCCTTCTCTAACGCGTAGTCGAACGTCAAGCCTGGCCAGCCGCGTTCGTGAGAAAAACTTGGGCCACAGCTTTTCCTGGCCAACCCCAAGAACGTTGGGATAATATGATTGATGAGGATTAACTCAATATACGTCCACCCTCAAGGACGTATATATTATGCACTTGGTTACAGATCTTGCCGATGGTATATTGCCGAATAAAATATAAATATAAAACACATTTTTAGTCTTTTATATTTATAAATTTTCCGCCGAAGTGCAAAAAGTTTCAAACCCGAAATGAAACGTCGGCATTATTTTTCGAAATATAATTCGCACAGCTGCTGCCACCAAAAAATGCCGAGTCACCTTAACAAAACTGCCGCAGTAGTCTTCGTCATGGGTCTGAGCAGTGGTCAGCGTGGTTCAGATGACTGTCGTTTCTGGGGCGAAAGTGATGTAAGAAGTATGTCCAGCGGTATAAATTCGAGTGACTGTATGGTGATTTAATCACGCCAACTCTTGACAAACGAATATTCTGGCGAACGAATTGCATTCATTCAGTCAGTCAGCAGGGATGATTCGCAGGCGACTTCTCGATCGTGCCGATTTTGTTTCCGTCAAGTGTACAGACGCTGTCGTATTGAAAGATTCGGTGCCAAGTACGTCAAAGTTTCCTGCGAGGCATGCTGATATTCAGCCTTCAACAGACCAGAAATCAGCCTTGATGTGCTCATGGGGAGGGGGAGACGGTACGATCAGGATGCCCGCTGAAAAGTAAGAGCTGGGTCTATGCTCTGAGTCGAGCGTTGTTGACTCCCAGTAGACACCTTTGTTAAAATCATATCCAGGCACTATGCACTGTTGCGCACGCCACCATGGCACGTTAGGGTGATTAAGTCGTCTTTAGCTGCAATTCTGATGAATTTATTATATTCCATATTTAAAAAGGCTTATATTTGTTTTAAAAGCATGATTCAAATACTGGATGATGAATAATCTTGTATGATGATGGCATTTTTTAAACAATATCTTTCGGTTTTCTGCCATGGTTGTGCCAATTCGAGGGTCACATGAGCGAGTGGTCTATTTGATGGCTGCATACGTTTGTTTTACCAACAAAGTCACATGTTATAATGTGTTGATTCTGACACTACTGGATTTTGAATGGTGATTCTTGTTCTTTTCTTTATATGACAGGCCAATGGTAATGCTTTAAAGCGGCTTAAGAAAAATATGCCAGACTATATTGTTTTTAGACCAGACCAGACCAACAAACAAGTTTAATCCTTCTTTATTGTTTTTCACATCAGATGATACAGTGAAACATGGCATCCTGCATTTGAATAGGTCTTCCATCTTCAATGGTTTCTTAGATCCTCCTGGTTCCGGGATTTAATATTTATTTCCCCCCCCCCCCCCCCCCCCCCACCTACCCTTAGTCTTTCCATGGAACATTCTGAAAACAAATCATAAAAATATATAATTTCTAAAAATTGAAAGTATATTATATTATATTTTCGACAACCGACCCAACATTTTAGCTGAAGAACTGTGTAAACCAAGTTGATAAAAGAACTAAGGCCTTATTTAATACCAATTCAATGACAGGGACCCCGAGGAGAAAAAAAAAGAAAAAAAGGTAACTGCGTACGTAATAAATTAGAATTGAATGGGGCCGGGCTTGTTTTTTACCTTTTTTGGAAAATTCTTTTAGAAATTTTATTCCTCGTCAATCCTGCGTCATTGGAACTGGGGCTTCGTTCGACTCGCGCAGGAGTCCCGCTTTACCCTGTGTCCCAATCTTACCAAAATTAAGGGATCTAACAATATACACTATTTATAGTTATAGTGCGTATTAAACATTAATTGTGCGTTCAACAACACACCATCGTACAACTATTTACAATGTATTGTCTCTCTTGTGCTTGAGAAAACCTCAACTAGTGCTTCTGCTGTCTCCTGAAGCCTGTTTGTAGATCGCTTCGTGTCATCGAGCTTTCCTACACCTCTTCCCATCTCTAATCTGATGTTGCCAGCCACAGCAAACGGCTCCTAAAGTATATCCCACCAAAGGGAAATCCTTCCTTGAGGATTCCTAAAGGTTGTTTATGCAACAGCCTCAAGGAAATCCTTCCGAAGAGAAATTTTAGTACCTTTTAAGGGGAAATCTTTCCTTAAAGGATGAGGAATTTCAAGGCAACTTGCGCCAGAAGCTCAACTGTGACACCTTTCCATTTCAATATTCTCGTTTTCCTCATCTGTCCACATTTATAGCGGACAAAACAACAGGGGCAGGTCGAGAAAAAGTATTCCTTAATTGTGGTGGAATGTATCTGTGAGAAAATTTTGACACCACCAAGAACTGATTTCAGACATTGTGCAGAGGACAGAGTGAAAACCATGAACGAAGGAGAAGAAGCTTGTCCAGATGCTCCGTCGGATCGGTTATCCCGAACCAATTGCCTTCGCGTGGTTCGGAGCTGGGCATTGTGTTTAACTCTCCCTCTGCTGCCTGCGTTTCTCTCGTGGCCTGTGACAATCTATGCTGTCCGCAAAAGTCGTTTCGGAAAAGGAGCTCCGAGAAAGAGAACCTTGTTGAGCTCCGGAACCTCTGCTGGAATCGTTCCGTCCTGCGAGATTCTGTCCAGGCTTTATCTAGCAGCCGCTGGCGTTAGATGACGAGCAAGATGCTGACAATGACGACGTAGCAGAGCAATGAGCTCACTTGATCTTGAGATGGAGATAAAGAAGTTGCGAGCATGTAAAAGCGTTGCATGTGCACCGCAGGAAGATACCTGCAGGTTTGTTTGTGTGCGTCTGGCCTTAATAAAAAAACATTTGTTCTCATTCAATCATTTCCGTGGTTAAAGCCTTTCGCAATTTGATGTGAAGATGTTGCAGACTTCCGCGATTAGCAAATATTTGCCTTTTGCTCTCACCATTAGACAATTGAAAAATGGTGAATAATGAATGTTATTATTTTATTAATTATTTTTACTGGGGTGCGACATGTCACTTAGCTCGACTTTTTGAGTATCCTGCACAACAACAGGATAATAGATATCCTGTCGAACACAACAGGATAACAATGGATAACAACAACAGCACCGGGTATCCTGTTTGTCCCGTAAGGATGTGCACGCACCTGCCACCAGCTAAGTCAACCAGTCCCGTAAACTTTTTTACAATTTGAGCTTTTGTCATCAAATTTTCAACAAAACCTTTATTATAGAAATGGAGAAGAAAAAGAATAATTTTGGACTAAAAATGTGAAAAAGGTCAACAGTCCAATTTATCTGACCTGAAATTTTTAAGAATTTTGTATATTAGGTCACTGACTTGGTTCACCCAAAAAACCAAGAAGTGATTGGTTTTGAGATCAAAAGGTAAGTCGCCTAAAATACGTCGTCGTTTTTTTTTGTATCTTTTTACCTCTGCCCCAAGGTGAAGGACTTGATGTTTTCACCCATCTCTGTCTGTTTGTTTGCTTTGTTATTGCCGAATTCCTTCGGATTTCGGAAATTTATGTTGGTCGGTTGTGTGTGTCATTCTTGTGTATGTCTGGCTGTCTGTTGTTTGTGGTGTTGTTTACCCTGTACAGCCACACCGTTTCAGCGAATCATGACCAAATTGGGTACAGACGATCGGCCATGGTCCCAACTTAGACACTTTCGTTTTTGGTGAATCTAGGTCAAAGCGTCAAGTCACTAAAAAAACCGAAATTATGTTTAGCAATAACGGTCCGCTAAAATGGTCGTATCGACTTCAACCAAATCCAAAATGTGCATTCTTCCAATTCTGACATCCAACCATAGTCTCATTGGGTTCACACCAACACCCCTCCGGTCGGCGGTCGGGCAAAAATTTCAAATTGCGATAAAACGTCATTTCGATCCTGATTGAGCTTCCAATTTGGCATGGGTATCTTGGTATTAGTTCCTATTATATGCCCAAAATGATGAAATTTGTTCAGCCACTTCCCGTACCATTGCAACAAAGTTCAAGTGGGTAAATTCGTGTTATTAGTTTCATTCCAGGAGGTTTGATCTCTGCAATGCATTAAGCTTGTCACTATTTGAAGTCACAGGTCAAGGCAAATCTGGTACCTTGAAAGATCAAACTCCAGGTTTTTGTTTTTTTCAGAACATGGAGAGTTATGACAGTTATCCTGGCAATTCCTGTGCTCCAACGAGCAGAATTTCATTTGTTTGTTTGTGTGCAGGCATCTCAAAAGTTGTGGACGGATCCCGGATTAAAATTTTGTGGAACAGGTTCGCGTGTGTGGACGTAAGGACGAACTGATTAATTTTAGGTGGAAAGATGCCGATCCGCATGTACAATAATTTTTTTTAATTTTTACAGCGATTCTTCACCGTTGAGAGATTCAGCCAAAAACTATTATATGACATGATCTGTCAAAAATTTTATGAGTTCGATATGTTCTACTGGATCAGGCATTGCATGTGGAGGTACGCGCTCCACCAAGTGCCCATGTAGTTACCCCTAGTTACATGTAGTTACTACTCTTCGCATAGCATATTTTGGTGTCTTTAACGTCCCACCAATTATCGGAAGGACGGCACGCCCATATTCACGTCCAATCCAAGGGACGGCACACGTTGATAATCACCCTACACTGGAAATACCGGGATTCCAGTTATTTGCTGGGCAAGATTCAAACCCAGGCTAGATGGGAGGCAAGTGCTGCCATCTCTAGGCCACATCCTGCCGCGCCCGCTAGTCTAATAGCTGCAAGCCAAACGTCTTCATGATCGCAATACACCAATAAAATCCATCTTCATTTCAGTTGGCTTTGCTAACCTCCATGTCTTTATCTGAAGATCAAATTCGCTTCCCATGAATAATGGAGTACCCATTTGCTCAACACAAAATGTGGTATACTTACCCGGGGAAAAATTTCTTGCCCGTGGTCTTTACCCCGTCTGTCGTGTTCGCACTGCTTTCGCCAACCCTGTGGTTTGCTAATCTAGGACGAGCTTCTGCTGGGTATATTCAGTGCCTTTTCACATGATAGCGTCATGAATACCATCCCGTGAATTGAGTTACCGCATTGTACATACCGTTCACAACATCGAAAATGGCCGCCCATTCCTGTTCTGTGTTTGCCTATTACATATTCACTTGATTGATTTTTTTTGTTCAGATTTTTCAAACGAAGATAGTATGAGGTCCAGCCAGACGTGAGTGACGCTGTTTGTTGACAGCGACAAAGGATTAAAAAAATTAAGAGCATTTGAGGTTTATCATTGTTTTTGCACTTGTGTTATCCGCTGTCTTTGGCAGACAAACATACTACATGGTCGGGCCGAAGCCCATAAACGACTTGTGACCTTGCACCACAACACTATCACATAAATTCCTTCACCCAGAAATTAAATTAAACCCCACTCCATTTTCACACTACATCTAATACCCTGGGGTATAGTGTTACCTCCAAGTTAAAATACCTCCAAGCCAAATTGAACATCAAATTTGCATGGTTGTTTGCCTGGAATGCCATAAACCCCCTAGAGTTGAGTCAAAATGCCTCGTCGAGTTCCCATACCTGCGCTTTACCACATCTCTTCTATTCCCTTCTCATCACCCTCTGCGTACCTCGCACATACATAACTTTCAAAATCCTCCACTCTGCTGCCCCCCTCCCCCATGCCACTTTGCCCTTTTATCCACCAAATAACCACCATACGTCATTGCTGCCCTCACCCATTTCCTCCCCACTCCAACATGGCTAGCTCCCATCCTATAGTCTGTTCGGTTATGGTCATTTCGTGAAAATTTATACAGATTTTTACTCATTGATTTTTAATTTTTTTAGATAGGTTGTGACCCAAAAATATCTAAACATCATGTTTTGACATCTTTTTTTCAATGTGTTTTCATAGCTATGGCAGCCATCTTGATTTCATTGAAACTTGCCATGACATCTTCATCATATTAATTTCACATTTACTTTAGTTATACCGATAATGAATAGAGATGATGCGTCCAGTTAGATAAAATGTGTTTTAAAATAGTCTTCAATGTGAATTAAACATTTTTCTTGTAAGTTTCATGACTAGTACGTAGCCCGTAAAAAAAAAAAAAATAATTTAATAATAATAATAAATTAAATATTGCAAACGCGAGCCAAACAAACAAACAACCACACAGGCCGTTTCTTCGCTCTCGCTTGCCCGTACGTGCGTGGCCCGCGAAGTTCACATATATTCGCAGTTACGCTTATCGCAATTTAGTTTTACATAACCCATTATTCAATTAGGTCCAAGTAATTTTTACCTTTTTTTGCAATGTCGTGGCAAGGAAAAACAAACAGAGAAGAGAGAGAAAAAAAATTTACTTCCTGTTCGGAGCCATACCAGCACTCTGATGTACCGAAATTTATGCACCGTCTAATATGAAAACGATCATTAACTTGGGCATTGTTGTTTATCTATAAATGCCGCATAAGGAAATCGAGAAAGATATAAGAATACACAAGTCATCATTTATCCGGAAGCCCGTACGTTGTAACCGTAATGGGAACGCTAGCATCCCTTCCCCATCTCCACGGCCCACGCAACAACGTGTCTTGTCATTGTTTGGAAATAAATCCATAACTTGGGGAAGCGCACTTGTCCGATTTAATATCAAACCTTGAAAAGCACATCCCCAGTCCCCAGCAATATATTCTGGAAGTTTCAATGCAGGATCGGACAGTGGTTGTCGAGAAAACAACGGTCCAGACAACACCACACACACAGAACACAACACCACACACACACACATGCTGGAATTATAGATAGCATAATAAATTTATACACTAATCCTCATCCGAGCTGTCAGACTCAAGAAGTAGCAACGTCAGGTTTGTTGCAACACTTATTTCACCGCTGCACACTTACTACTCCTACAGTGTACACCAACCAGCTGCAGATCACAGAGTCAGGGCCAAATTGTCATGTCAGACTGGGACCCATCCAATGCCTCATGTTTTACGAGCCCAATGTTGTGATGGATTCTAACCATACTGGGTTTGATGTAATGACCGACCCACATATTAGCACTGCTAGATAGCTCGTTAATGTGCTCTTTACTGCACCCAAAAGTCGGTAACTTTTCAACTCATTGCTTTGACTTCGGAGACTAAAACAATTCCACGAAGATCCTCATCTCTGTGATTTGTCAGTCTTCCGAGCTGAATCGTGAACAGATCAGCTTCTCACAGCCTGTATCACCTGTTTTTTGGTTGCTCTCCAATTCCGCAGACCTGCAAGAGCTGTCAACATTTCATTCAGACGCCTTTGATGAAACTTTTCCACATGCTGATTTGTTCTTGTCATACATCCTTGCCAGTGGTCACAGCCCCACGAAATAGCGTGAAACCCTTCAGACCTGTTGATTCGTCTCGGCTACCAAGAGCATTATATATCGTGAAGGGCTACATACTATCGTTCCCTATCCATCTTCCTGCATGAGTTTTGTATCATAGCCAAGATTTGGTGGCATGATAATGCCAAGACCAAGACATTCAGTATCTCGGAGTAGTGTGAACCCTTCATCCCAACTCTGTGCAGTTAGCAGCAGAAAATATTCACGAGTGTGTCTGCCTCTTCGTGCGACGTGTTCCATGATGCTAAATCATCTGCACCTCTGCCTCTTTACTCTTGAACACCCTCACGTATGCACAGTGATCACATTGGTGGATTCAGACATGGCGATGACTTTGCTTGCCAAGGTATATTGCAATTATTGATCTTTGGTTCCAGTTACTGCTGATGATTGTCTGGCATATCTCTGATAGCTGTGCAATCATCAACTTTGCAGTCTATGATGTTGGACGATTTGCCACCTGTCCTACGACTTCGTGTTTGGCTTTGCATGACTTTTTGACAGCAAGTGAATTTCAAATGACCCACACACCACCGTTCATATGTCAATCCTTTGCTGATCAATGGCTTGCGACAAAGTAAGAGCCAAGGGCATTACAGTTCTTTGTGGGCAGCTTTGCAATTACTTTCTGCTCATGCGACACCATTCCATCAACAACTTATAGCAGCTTGATCTGGCACATTTGAAGGCAACAGACCATCCTTTTGGATCACTATTCGCATCCATTCTCGCTGAATGAGCGTCATAGCCAGTTTGACTTGTCTGTGCATGGATGCAGATAGATTCCAGCTTGCATGCAGTTGTCGCTAGAAGGTTCGTACATTATAAACTACCTCTTTCAGTCAAACAATCACGGAAGATGGTGATTGACAAGAAAGCGAGCCAACCTCGATGCCAGATTCCTCATCACAATTCTTGTTCCATTGTTTTGATTATCTCCTTTCCAGCTGATGTTCCACGCTTGCACCTGACCTTCTCATTTGTCCCATCGATTCTCCACGTCACATTTTATGCTGTCATTAACAAAAACTGTCATATGCTTCCTCCCTCTAGCTTCTGCATTCAGGATATTCTCAGTGATGTCCTGAGGAATCTTACACGTTGTTTGAATGTTGATCAGTTTATCGCTCATTTTATTCTCCAACACATCCACATCAAAGGCATCATTGGATGATGATTATCTTTGAGGTGCTGAATTATCCTTTCTTGTCGATTCCAATTTGACTGGCTTGAAATCACAGTGATGGGATTCTTTCTGCCACGCTGAGCTAACACGCTCTCTGTTGCAGAAGACATCTGCAATCTGGTGTGCTTAGAAATCCACCAACTTTCCAAGACTGATCTTGTTCAATGCTTTTCGAATTGCAAAGCACATTGAAAGATAAATGTCAACTCCATCTTTGATTGAAATGTTCTTCAACGGCAACATTCCCAGTTTCACAGTAGACAGGTGGTTTTGCACGGATTCTTTTGGTCGACTGAACTGCACCTGTTTTATTGTTGTTCATACCCATCTCTGAGACGGCTCTCTCCGAAGTTTGTTTGACCGTGGTCTCTCATAATATCTCAAAGTCCCTACTCAGCTTCATCAATTGGAATGATGTCCCTTGGTTTAATATCTCATTCAATGACTGTAAAAACTGCATTTCGCAGCACCAAGTTTATTGTCTGTTTAGAGATTCTTTCTGATTGTAGCAGGGATGATGAGAACCGACAATGTTTACAACTTCCTTGATACTTCTGCCAGTTTCGGTCATGCAAGCTTTATGGTAAAGAATGGTCCCCATTGACAGAAGTATCTGAAGCGAGAGCTATCAGTTCAGCTAGTACATGCCACTTTCATTTCCTGAGCGTCTCTACATATTGATGAGCAATTCTTTTGCCAACATTATGAACTTCGCGCATGAAGTTGATTTCTTGACAAATCTTGATATCATTTCTTAAATGATGATTTCCCGAGCTCTGCGTGAATGGCTGCGCTCTGCAAAATTGTTTCAGCAGGTGCCCATGCTGTGACTTTGCTGCGCCGTCCTTCCTTTTTCTGAAGCAGACCAGTATCTTCATTTGCCGTGAGACGCTTGTATTGTTGCTGGCCGGGTACGGCCGCGCTACGACGCTAGATGGAGCTGCAATCGCCGACGATCGCCCGGAATGTATAGGTCGTCGCCCCGGATAAGTCCGGAAAGCGAGGGTCCTCTATCAGACCGAAATCGCCAATGGATAGACCAGCATGGTAGGTCGATTGCCAAATTTCAAATTTCACAATACCCACGTGGTCCAAACTACGGGGAAAATTCACCCTCGACGCGAACTCGTACGAAAACAGCGCTTAGCCGCTCATCCGTGTGTGATTCCGAGCGGTTTAATCGCCAAGAACCGTCGCGTCAAAGTCCCCTAGGCCGTAAACACTTTACTAATCTTCAATCACGCGTCATGTTCTAACCAATGAAAAGAAACGCACAACCGAGCTGATACATTAACAAAATAGGATATTTATTTACAATAGGCAGGAGGGGAACACAAAGAGCAAAAACTAAACCGACTATTAAATGCAATGCAAAAATATACAGCACAAGCACATTAACAGTTTACTACTTGGAGGGACGGGGGCCCACGGACACCACACACACACAACTTCACCACCAAAAGAAGTGCGTGCTGACGCTTATTTTGGCCTTCCGCTCGAGGATAGTGGAGCTTGAGGCCAGGGTCTACCTTGGACTGCCCGCCTCGCTTCGTCTTCAGGATACTCGGTTCGCTGGCCCGTCCCGCCACCAAACCTCGACTCCGTTTCCCTCCGGAGACGGCAGGCAAAACCCTTCCGCTCCGGCGGCGGGTGTCTTTCACAAGCTCGATCTTTCAGGAGGAGTAGGAGGAAGACGTTCCAGACGACGTGGGCACGGCCAGTCCAGGCCTTCTGAGACGAGCGCTTCCCGCAACACGAGCGCTCCAACACGATGAACGCTCCAGCAGGTGAGCGCTCCTTCCTCGCTTCTCCTGCGGCCTCCGGCTGGCTCGCTGCTCACGTGCTCAACTCCTCATCCTTCGGTCGCTCACTCGCTTCTCCCTGCTGTTCCTGGCTGGCTCGCTGCTCACTCCTCCGTCGGTCGCTCACTTGTTTCCCCTGGCTGGCTCCTGGCGGCTCGCTGCGCACTTCCTCCTGGTCGCTCACTCGCTTCTCCCTCTCTGGCTCCTGGCTTTCTCTTTATCGCTTCCGCCGCTCGCACCCTCCCCCTCCCCGCCACGGAAAATCCCGGGGGCGGGGAGTTGTTGCTCTTCTCTACAGCCTTTTTCTAACCGTCATTCTTGTTTACGCTGCAAGAATCTCGGGCAAAGGAGGGTCGTTGTTTCTGCAGCATCCTTCTAAAACTCCTCACTATTAAAATAAATCACAACGCATTTACATTGATTCACCCACTAACAAGAAGGAAGCTATCTATAAAAACACATACTTACCAAAATAACTGACATATAAGAACCTGGATGTTGTGTGTGATAGTTTCCAAATTCGCAACAATATGACGCTCTCCGAATCGTTTGATGTGTAATGCACTTGTGCAGTTAGCGTAACGACGCTTTGTGCCACAAGATGTTATTATCTTCAGCGTCTGTTGGAGAGTCCCTGAAGCCGATCCTTATGACCGCCAAGCTTCATTCTCACCTTATCGCTGCTCTTTGATTTACAACATTTAGCATTTTATTTATGCTGGCATCCTTTGCTCGGTAATCCATTCTCAAGGCTCCACACCCTGGCAGATGATACGCGTGAATGGTTTGTTCCAGTCTCGCTCGTTGTGTGTTGTATCTGCTTCTCGCATCCTATCTGAAAAAGACAACATGTACTCCTTGGTTTAATATGGTGAAAACGAGAAATTACATGCAGTACATTAAAACACTGATACAAATACAAAATTAAATAACCTGTTCAACATGGAATACAACAATATATAATAAAATACCAGAAGGTTGTTCGTAGTTTTTGCTGCCCATTTCATAAAAGGCCAGTCTAATCAAACATAATCTTCTGATTGTATTTACAGATAAAACATGAAGGTAAACTTTATCCAATCTGAAATCCCTCAGAAAAAATTCAATCCAGTTCTAAATTGATAATTATTATATAGTTAGAGTTCCCACAATAGCCCGTGACCGGTTTTTCCGGGACCAAGGTTTGAAGAGTTGATTTTAGTCAATTTGAGGGTGCTGTTAAAATGAGCTGGGCGTGAACCTCGTGAAAATGTGGACTAACCGCCAGATGCGAAAATTCAAATGGCCACCATGCTACTTCAGTATATCAAAAATTGCATATCTTTGGTTTACATGTCCGATTTTTATGATTTTTGGTCAAATATACGTTTTGAAGGTCAGGTTCAATATATTACCATTCCAATTGTTATATTTAAGTTTTAAGTCACAAAATATGAAATATAACTTTCGGGGCCAAATCCAAGTTTCGCTCGATAACATCTGGAAAAATAGTTAAAAATCAATTCTTCTCATAAATTATTGCAGTGAATCTTTCATGCAATAAATGTTTGTTTATTGTGGGAGTGCACAACAAATTGAGACAAAAAAAGGACGCATCATTGTCTTTATTTTCAAACATGAGTTGTACATAAATCAATTCCAACTTTTTACAACTGTTCAGGACTAGGTTATTACCTTCTTTGTATGTCCCTCCTGACTTTATCTAGACAGTAATATATGAAAGAATATCAAAAACTTCCTTCATTTTTGTTGCTTAGAGCAACAGTGTTTCAATGAAAATATTCTCTCTCGTATTTATTACAGGTTATTTAGCTTCGAATAAAGTTTGATTTTCATTTGACGTTCAAATCCTGAGGAGAGCGATGACGTCACTCGATTGAAGACTCATTCCCCGCTCGTATTTTGAAACGTCTGCCCGTGGATCGGTGTCCGTGTGAGTATTGTATTACAATCGCTTGAGTGTTGAGAAGCAGTTTAATATATTACGATCGCAGTCGATCTCCGGGCTCTGAATTTTTACGTTTAAAAAAAAATAATTAAACATACATTTAATCTCAACTTGAT
>CM068952.1:171332152-171349095 GCA_035128595.1 Eptatretus atami | reverse complement strand
TCCAAAATCGGAGATGGTTACTGCCTGCGCGTGGGCTTTCTGCATATACATGACAAGTTTCACGAAGATCTGATGAAAACTCTGGGGGTGTGAAACAAAAAATGTCAAAAAATAGGAATGACGTCATAAAAATTGATATGGCGTCATAGTGATGCATCATATGTGCGGTAATTCACTGCTGCTAATGCCCGTTCGATTCCCAGACAGAATTCAAAAAGCTTGCGCAGTTCGAGATAATTTTTAGGCGATTGCCATTAGCGTGAGATATTTGACGTCATACTTTTTTTCAGGAGAAAGTTCAAAAATGGAGATGGTTACTGTCCTGCGAGGGTATTTTTTACAGTATATATGCAGTTTCAGGAAGTTCGATGAAAAACTGCTAGGCTTGTGAAACAAAAAAGTCCACAAGAATAAGATGAGAACAACAACGTGAGTAAGACTTGGAGAGTCCTCCACGAGGATCTAAAAAGACGGATTTTTAGTAAAACGATGACACGGGCTTCTGTCAAAAACACATTATTTACTATTAATTATGTAGAGGTTAACGTTTGGAATCCTGATGCACTTAACTACTCATCCTGGGTTTTCACAGCGTACGGTGATTCATTCATGTGTGCCGCGGCCTCGAGAAGGACGTTAAACCGGGTGTGCCCCATCTGTCCACGATGAGTTTGTGGACGTTAGATCCAGTGTCCTTTTGCGAAGAGCAGCTATGCCAGAACCTAAAGAAATTATAATTCCGTTCTCTAACCGTAGTCGAAGATCAAGCCTTGGCCAGCCGCGTTCGTGAGAAAAACTTGGGCACGCTTCTGGCCAACCTCAAGAACGTTGGCATAATATGATTATGAGGATGTACGTCAATACGTCTCGAAGGACGTATATTTATCACTTGGTTTACAGATCTGCCGATGGTATTATTTGCCTGAATAAAATATAAATATAAACACATTTTTAGTCTTTATAGTTTATAAATTTTCCGCCGAAGGTGCAAAAGTTTCAAAACCCGAAATGAAACGTTCGGCATTATTTTTCGAAATAAATTTGCACGCTGCGCCACCAAAAATGCGAGTCACCTTTAACAACAACTGCCGCAGTAGTCTTCGGTATGGCGTCTGAGCAGTTGGAGTCGTGGTTCGATGACATGTCGTTTCTGGGGCGAAAGTGATTGTAAGGAGTATGTCAGCGGTATAAATTCGAGTGACTGTATGGTGATTAATCACGCCAACTCTTGACACGATTATCTGGGAACGAATTGCATCATTCAGTGCAGCAGCAGGGATGTTCGCAGGCGACTCTCGATCGTGCCGTTTTTTTCCGTCAAGTGTACAGAGCTAGTCGTATTGAAAGATTTGGTGCCAAGTACGTCAAAGTTTCCTGCGAGGATGCTGATATTCAGCCTTCAACAGACCAGAAATCAGCTTGATGTGCTCATGGGATGGGGAGACGGTACGATCAGATGCCCGCTGAAAAGTAAGAGCTGGGTCTATGGCTCTGAGTCGAGCTGTTGTTGACTCCAGTAGATCACCTTTTTATAAAGTCATATCCAGCACTACTGACTGTGCGCACGTCCACCATGCAAGTTTAGGGTTGATGTAAGTCGTCTTTAGACTGCAATTCTTGATGATTTATTATATTTCATATTGATAAAAAGGTTATTATTTGTTTTAAAGCATGATTTCATAATACTGGATGATGATGAATCTTTGTATGATGATGGCATTTTTAAACAATATCTTTGGTTTCTGCATGGTTGTGCCAATTCGAGGGTCACATGAGCGAGTGTCTGATTTTGATGGCTGCATACGTTTGTTTACCACACAAAGTACATGTATAATGTTTTGATTCTGACACTTACTGGACTTTTGAATGGTGACTTTCTTGTTCTTTTCTTTATATGACAGTGCCAAATGGTATGCTTTAAACGGCTTAAGAGAAAAATGCAGACTATATTGTTTTTAGACCAGCCAGACCAACAAACAAGTTTTTAATCCTTCTTTATTGTTTTTCACATCAGATGATACAGTGAAACATGGCATGCCTGCATTTGAATAGGTCTTCCATCTTCATGTTTCTTAGAATCCTCCTGGTTCCGGGATTTATATTTATTTCCCCCCCCCCCCCCCCCTCCCACCGTACCTTGTCTTTCCATGGAAATTCTGAAAACAATCATAAAAATATATAATTTCTAAAAATTGAAGTATATTCTATTTATATTTTCGACCAACCGACCCATACATTTTAGCTGAAGAACTGTGTAAACACAAGTTGATATAAAAACTAAGGCCTTATTTAGATACAATTCAATTGACAGGTGACCCAGGAGAAAAAAAAAGAAAAAAGGTTAACTGCGTACGTAATAATAGATTGAATGGCGGGCTTGTTTTACCTTGAAATCTTAAAATTTTATTCCTGCGTCAATCTGCGTATTGGAGAGCTGGGGCTTCGTTCGACTGCGCGGGAGTCCCGCTTTACCCTGTGTCCAGATCTTACAGAAATTAAGGGATTCTTAACAATATACACTATTTATAGTTATGTGCGTAATTAAACATTAATTGTGCTCTCAACAACACACATCGTACAATATTACAATGTATTGGGTCTCTCTTGTGCTTGAGAAAAGCCTCAACTATGCTTTGCTGTCTCTCTGAAGCCTGTTTGGTAGATCGCTTCGTTGTCATCGAGCTTTCCTACACCTCTTCCCATCTCTAATCTGATGTTGCCAGCCACAGCAACACTGGCTCCTAAAGTATTCCCAACCTAAAGGAAATCCTTCTTGAGGATTCCTAAAGGTGTTTATGCAAAGCCTCAAGGAAATCTTCGAAGGAATTTTAGTCGTATTAAGGGAATCTTTCCTTAAAGGATGAGGGAATTTCAGGCAACTTGAAAGCTCACTGTGAACCTTTCCATTTCCAATATTCTCGTTTTCCTCATCTGTCTCACATTTTATAGGGATCAAAACAACAGGGGGCAGGGAGGAAAAGTATTCCTTAATTGTGGTGGAATGTATACTGTGAGAAATTTTGATCATTCACCAAGAAGCTGATGTTCAGACTATTGTGCAGAGGACAGACGTTGAAAATCCATGAATCGAAGGAGAGCAGCTTGTCCAGATGCTCCGTCGGATCGGTATCCCGAAGCCAATTTGCCTTGTCGTCGGTTTCGGAGCTGGCTATTGTGATTTAACTCTCCTCTGCTGGCTGCGTTTTCTCGTGGCCTGTGACAATCTTGCTGTCTCGCAAAGTGTTCGTTTGGAAAGAGGTCCGAGAAGAGAAGCCTTGTTGAGCTCCGGAAAGCTCATGCTGGAATGTTCCGTCTGGGATTGCTGTCCATGGCTTTATCTAGAGCCGTGGGCGTAGAATGGAGAGCAGAGTGACTGATGACATGCAGAGCAGATGAGCCACTCTGATCTTGAGATGGATAATAGAAGATTGGAGCATGTAAAGCGTTGCATGTGCCCGCAGGAAGATACTGCAGGTTGTTTGGGTGGGTCTGGCCTTAATAAAAAAACATTTTTTTCTCATTCATCATTTCCGTGGTTAAAGCCTTTTCGCAATTTGATGTGAAGATGTTGCAGACTTCCGCGATTAGCAAATATTGCTTTTTGCTCTCACCATTAGACAATTGAAAAATGTGAATAGGAGATGTTATTATTTTATAATTATTTTTACTGGGGTGGCGAATGTCTTAGCTCGACCTTTGAGTATCCTGCATCAACAACAGGATAATAGATATCCTGTCGAACACAACAGGTAACAATGGGATAACAACAAAGCACCGGGGTATCCTGTTTGTCTCCGTAAGGTATGTGCACGCACCTGCCAGCCAGCTAAGTCAACCAGTCCGTAAACTTTTTTACAATTTGAGCTTTTGTCATCAAATTTCAACAAAAGCTTTATTATATGAAGAATGGTTAGAAGAAAAAGAATAATTTTGGACTAAAAATGTGAAAAGGTCAACAGTCAATTCTATCTGACCTGAAATTTTTAAGATTTGTTATTATGGTCACTGACTTGTTCACCAAAAAAGCCAGAAGTGTTGTTTGAGATCAAAAGGTAGGTCGCGATAAAATACGTCGTGTTTTTTTTTGTATCTTTTTACCTCTGCCAAGGTGAAGGACTGATGTTTTCACCCATCTCTGTCTGTTTGTTTGTTTGTTAATTGCCGAATTCCTTCGGATTTCGGAAATTTATGTTGGTCGGTTGTGTGTGTCCATTTCTGTGTAGTCTGGCTGTCTGTTTGTTTGTGGTGTTGTTTACCCTGTAAGCCACACCGTTTCCAGTGGCGATCTGACCAAATTGGGTACGACGTGGCCATCGGTCCCAACTTAGACACTTGTCGTTTTTGGTGAATCTAGGTCAAAGGTCAAGGTCACATAAAAAAAGAAATTATGTTTAGCAACTAACGTCCGTAAAATGGTCGTATCGACTTCAAACCAAATCCAAAATAGTGCATTGCTTCCAATTCTGCATCCACCATAGTCTCATTGGGTTCACGAGCCAACCCTCTCGCGGTCGAGCGGTCGGGTGGTCAAAATTTCAAATTGCGATAAAACGTCATTCGATCCTGATTGAGCTTCAATTTGGCATGGGTATCTTGGTATTAGTGTCCTATTATATGCCAAAATGATGAAATTTGGTTCAGCCATCCCGTTACCATGCAAAAAGTTCAAGTGTTGTAAATTGTTGTTATTAGGTTTCATTCCAGGAGGTTTGATTCTGCAATGCATAGTGTCAACTATTTGAAGTCACAAGGTCAAGGCAAATCTGGTGACCTTGAACGAGATAAACTCCAGGTTTTTGTTTTTTCAGGAATATGGAGAGTTATGACAGTTATTCCTGGGCAATTCCTTGCTCCTAACCGAGCAAATTTCATTTGTTTGGTTTGTGTGCAGGCGATCTCAAAAATGTTGGGGACGGATCGGATTAAAATTTTGTGGACAGGTTCGGTGTGTGGTACGAAGGACGACTGATTAGATTTTAGGTGAAAGATTCCGATCCGCATGTACAATAATTTTTTTTAATTTTTACAGCGATTCTTCACGTTGAGAGATTCAGCCAAAACTATTATATGACATGATCTGTCAAAAATTTTATGGAGTTCAGATATGTTCTACTGGTCAGGCATTGCATGGTGGAGGTACGCCTCCACCAAGTGCCATGTATTACCATTACTGTAGTTACTATCTTCGCTAGCATATTGTGGTGTCTTTAAGTCCACCAATTATCCGGACAGACTGCACGCCCATTTCACGTCCAATCAAGGGAGGCACACGTTGATAATCACCTCTACCTGGAATACGGATCCAGTTTATTGGGCATGATTCAAACCCAGGCTAGATGGTGAGGAAGTGTGCCATCTCTAGGCCACATCCTGCGCGCCCGCTTAGTCTATAGCTGCCAGCCAAACGTCTTCATGATCGCAATACACAAATAATCCATCTTCATTTCAGTTGCTTTGGCTACATCTCCAGTGTCTTTATCTGGAATCAAATTCGCTTCCATGATAATGGATACCCATTTGCTACACAAATGTGGTATACACTTACCCAGGGAAAATTTCTTGCCCGATGGTTCTTTACCCTGCTGTCGTTTCGACTGCTTTGCCAACTCCTGTGGTTTGCTTAATCTAGGACGAGCTCTGTGGGTATATTCGTGCCTTTTTACATGATAGCGTTCATGATACCGTCCCGTGAATTGAGTTGACCACATGCTATGTGGTACATACCGTTCACAACATCGAAATAGGCCGCCCATTCCTGTTCTGTTTTGCATTACATATTCACTTGATTGATTTTTTTTGTTGTCAGATTTTTCAACGAAGTAGTATGAGGTCCAGCAGACGTGAGTGACGCTGTTTGTTGACAGCGACAAAGATTAAAAATATTATAGAGCGATTTGAGGTTTATCATTGTTTTTGCACTTGTGTTGTGCTGTCTTTGGCAGACAACATATACATGTCGGCGCGAAGCCCATAAACGAACTTGTGACCTTTGCACACAACAACTATACATAAATCCTTCACCCAGAAATTAAATTAAACCCCCATCATTTTCACACTACTCTAATACCCTGGGGTAATAGTGTTACCTCCAAGTTAAAATACTCAAGCCAAATTGAACATCAAATTTGATGGTTGTTTGCCTGAATGCATACCCCTAGAGTTGATCAAATGCCTCTGTCAGAGTTCCCATACCTGTCTGCTTACACAATCTCTTCTATTCCCTTCTCATCACCCTTGCGTTCGCGACATACATAACTTTCAATCCTCCCTCTGCTGCCCCCCTCCTCCCATGCACTTTGCCCTTTTTCCACTAAATAACCCCATACGTCATTGCTGCCCTCCCCATTTCCTCCCCACTCCAATACATGGCTAGCTCCCATCCTATAGTTGTTCGTTATGTCTTTCGTGAAAATTTATACAGATTTTTACTCATTGATTTTTATTTTTTTAGATAGTTGTGACCCAAAATTCTAACATCATGTTTGACATCTTTTTCAATGTTTTTCATAGTATGGCAGCATCTTGGATTTCATTGAAACTTGCCATGATCATTTCATCATTAGTTTATTTCACATTTTACTTTAGTTATACGATAATAATGAGATGATGCGTCCAGTAGATAGAAATGTGTTTTATAGTCTTCAATGTGAATTAAACATTTTTCTTGTAAGTTTTCATGACTAGTCGTAGCCCGTAAAAAAAAAAAAATAAAATAAAATAATAATCCTAAATATGCAACGCGAGCCACAAACACAACCACCAGGCCGTTTTTCGTCTCGCTGTGCCTGTACGTGCTGGCCCGCGAAGTTCGCATATATTCGCAGTACCTTATCGCAATTTAGTTTTACATACCCATTTATTCAATTAGGTCAACGAATTTTACCTATTTTTCGCAATGTCGTGGAAGGAAAACAAAAGAGAAGAGAGAGAAAAAATATTTACTTCCTGTTGGAGCATACCAGCACTCTGATGTTACCGAATTTATGCACCGTCTAATATGAAAGATCATAATTGGGCATTCGTGTTTATCTATAAATGCGCATAAGGAAAATCGAGAAAGATATAGAATACACAATCATCATTTATCTCGGAAGCCCGTACGTGTAACCGTATGGGGAACGCTGAGCTCCTTCCCCCTCCACGGCCCACGCACAACGTGTCTTGTCATTGTTTGGGTAATAAATCGGCATAATTGGGGAAGCCACTTGTCCGATAATATCAAACTTGAAAAGCGCATCCTCAGTCCCGCAATATATCTGCAAGTTTCAATGCAGGATGGACAGTGGTTGTCGAGAAAACACGGTCCAGACAACCAACCACACACACAACACACCCCCACACAACAGAACACAACACCAACACACACACACATTGCTGGAATTATGATAGCATATTATAAATTTATAACACTAATCTCATCCGAGCTGTCAGACTCAAGAGTAGCAACGTCAGGTTTGTTGCAACACTTATTCACGCTGCACACTTCTACTCCACATTACACCTACTCAAGCTGCAATCACGAGTCGGGGCCAAATTGTCACTGTAGACTGGGAACCATCCATGCTCATTGTTTTGACTAGCCCAATGTGTGATGGATTTAACCATACTGGGTTTGATGTCAATGGACCGACCCACATATTAGCACTGTAGTAGCTCGTTTAATGTGCTCTTTTCTGCACCCAAAGTCGGTAACTTTTTCAACTCATTGCTTTGGACTTCGGAGACTAAACAATTCCAGCGAAGATCCTATCTCTGTATGTATTTGTCGTCTTCCGAGCTGACATCAGTGAAAGATCAGCTTCTCACAGCCTGTATCACCTGTTTGTTGGTTGCTCTCCAATTCGCATGACGCTGCAAGAGCTGTCAACTTTCATTCAGACGCCTTTGATGAAACTTTTCCACATGCTGATTTGTTCTTGTCATACATCCTTGCCAGGGTCACAGCCCACGAAATAGCGTGAACCTTAGACGCTGTGGTTCGTCTCGGCTACCAAGAGCATGAGTATACGTTGAAGGGCTACATACTATCGTTCCCTATCCATTTCCTGCATGAGTTTTGTATCATAGCCAGATTTGGTGGCTATGATAATGCAGACCAGAACATTCAGTATCTGGAGTATGTGTGAACCCTTCATCCCAACTCTGTGCAGTTTAGCACAGAAAATATTCACGAGTGTGTTGCCTCTTCGTGCGCGTGTTTTCGATGATGGTCTAAATCATCTCACCTCTGCCTTTTACTCTTGACCCCTCACGTATGCACAGTGATACATTGGTGGATTCAGAACATGGCGATGACTTTTGCTTGACCAGGTATATGCAATTAATTGATCTTTGGTTCCAGTTACTGCTGAGATTGTCTGCATATCTCTTGATAGCTCGTGCAATCATAACTTTGCATCTATGATGTTGGACGATTTGCACCTGTCCTACGACTTCGTGTTTGTTGCTTGAGTGACTTTTGACAGCAAGTAATTTCAAATGACCACACACACGTTCATACGTCAATCCTTTGTGATCAATGGCTTGCGACAAAGTAGATGCAGGCATTAAGTTCTTTGTGGGCAGTTTGCAATTACTGTGCTCATGACGACAGCCATTCCATACAACAACTTAAGCAGCTATGATCTGGCAAGCATTTGAAGGCAACAGACATCTTTTGGATCACTATTCTGCACATCTCTGAATGAGCGTATAGCCATTTGACTTGTCTGTGCATGGATGAGTAGATTCCAGCTTGCATGAGTTGTCGCTAAGAAGGTTCGTACATTATGAAACTACCTTTTCAGGTCAACATCACGGAATGATGGTGATTGAAAGAGAAGGTAGCCAACTCGATGCCAGATTCCTTCATCAACAATTCTTGTTTTCCATTGTTTTGATTTATCTCCTTTCAGCTGATGTCCACGCTTGCACCTTGATTCTCATTTGTCCCATCGTTTCCAGTCACTTTTATGCTGTCATTAACAAACTTCGTCATATGCTTCCTCCTCTACTTCTGCATTCAGGATATTCTCAGTGATGTCCTGAGGATTTACACGTTGTTTGATGTTGATCAGTTTATCGTCTCATTTTATTCTCCAACACACAATCAAAGGCATTCATTGGATGTGTTATCTTTGAGGTGCTATTTATCTTTTCTTGTCGATTCCAATTTGATGCTTGAAATACAGTGATGGATTCTTCTGCCACGCTGAGCTACACGCTCTCGTTCACGAAGACAGTCTGGCAAGTTTTGGTGGTGCTAGAATGATCCACCAACTTCCAAGACTGATTTGTTCAATGCTTTCGAATTGCAAAGCACATGAAAGATAATGTTCACTCCATCTTTGATTGAAATGTTCTGCAACGGAACATTCCCAGTTTCACAGTAGACAGGCTGGTTTTGACGGATTCTTTGTCGACTGAACTGCACTGTTTATTGTTGTTTCTACCTCTCTGAGAGCGGCTCTCTCCGAAGTTTGTTTGACCGTGTCTCTCATAATATCTCTAAGTCCTACTCGCTTCATCAATTGAATGATTCCCTTGGTTTATTCTCATTCAAACTGACTGTAAAAACTGCATTTCGCAGCAACCAAGTTTTATTGTCTGTTTAGAGATTCTTTGTGTAGCAGGGATGATGAGGAACGACAATGTTACAACTCCTTGATACTTTTTCTGCAGTTTCTGTCATGCAAGTTTATGGTAAAGAATGGTCCCCTTGAAGAAGTATCTGAAGCGAGAGCTATCAGTTCAGCATAGTGACATGCACTTTCATTTCCTGAGGTCTCTCATATTGATGAGCAATTCTTCTGCCAAATTATGACTTCGGACATGAAGTTGATTCCTTGACAAATCTTGATATATGTTCTTAAATGATGATTTCCGAGCTCTGCGTGAATGGCTCCTCTGAGAAATTGTTTCCAGCATGGTGCCCATGCTGTGACTTGCTGCGCCGTCCTTTCCTTTTTCTGAAGCAGACCCAGTATCTTCCATTTGCGTGAGACGCTTGTATTGTTGCTGGGCCGGGTACGCCGCGGCTACGACGCTAGATGGAGCTGCAATCGCCCGACGATAGCCCGGAATGTATAGGTGTCGCCCCGGATAAGTTCCGGAAGCCGAGGGTCCTCTATCAGACCGAAATTCGCCAATGGATAAGACCACTGGGTAGGGTGATTGCAAATTTCAAATTTCAACAAATACCGCAGTGGTCCAACTACGGGGAAATTCACCTCGACGCGAACTCGTACGAAAACAGCGCTTAGCGCGCTCATTCCGTGTGTGATTCCGAGGGTTTATCGCCAACGAACGGTCGGTCAAATGTCCCCTGAGGCCGTAAACCTTTACTAATCTTCAATCACGCGTCATGTCTAACCAATGAAAAGAAACGCACAACGAGCTGATACTTAACAAAATAGGATATTATTTTACAAATAGGCAGGAGGGGAACACAAAGAGCAAAAACTAACCGACTATTAATATGCAATGCAAATATACAGCACAAGCACACTTAACAGTTTACTACTTGGAGGGACGGGGCCCACGGACACACACACACACAATCACAACCCGAGAAAAAGTGCTGCTGACGCATTTATTTGGCCTTCGCTCGGAGGATAGTGGAGTGAGGCCAGGGTTACCTTGGACTGCCCGCCTGCTTGCCGGTTTCAGGATACTCGGTTCGCGCCCGCCCGGCCACCAAACCTCAGACTCGTTTCCTCCGGAGACGGCAGGCACCTTCCGGCTCCGGCGGGGGTGGTTCTTTCAACAGCTCGATCTTTCAGAGAGGATAGGAGGAAGACGTTCCAGACGACGATGGCCACGGCCAGTCCAGGGCTTCTGAGACGAGCGTCCGCAACAACGAGCGCTCCAACTACGATGAACGCTTCAGAAGGTGAGCGCTCCTTCCCGCTCTCTCACTGCGGCTCGGCTGGCTCGCTGCTCACGTGCGCCTCCTCATCCTTCGGTCGCTCACTCGCTTCTCCCTGCTGGTTCCTGCTGGCTGCTGCTCACCCCCGTCGTCGCTCACTTGTTTTCCTCCTGGCTGGCTCTGGCGGCTCGCTGCTCACTCTCCTGGTCGCTCACATCGCTTCTCCCTCTCGGCTTCCTGGCTTTTCCTTTTCCCTCTTCGTCTCGGCTCGCACCTCCCCCTCCCCGCGCACGGAGACAATCCCGGGGGCGGGGAGTTGTTGCTCTTCTCTACAGCCTTTTTCTAACCGTCATTCTTGTTTACGCTGCAAGAATCTGGGCAAACGGAGGGTCGTTGTTTCTGCAGCACCTTCTAAAACTCCTCACTAATTAAAATAAATCCAACGATTTAATTGATTCACCCACTAGACAAGGAAGGAAGCTTCTATAAAAACACATATTACCAAAATAACTGACATATAAGAACCGGATGTTGGTGTGATAGTCTTCCAAATTCGCAAAATATGACGCTCTCGAATCGTTTGATGTGTAATGCACTTGTGCAGTTAGCGAACGACGCTTTGTGCCACAAGATGTTATTATCTTCAGGTCTGTTGGAGAGGTCCCTGAAGCGATCCTTGATGACCGCCAGCTCATTCTCACCTTATCGCTGCTCTTTGATTTACAACATTTAGCATTTTATTTATGCTGCATCCTTTGGCTGGTAATCCATTCTCAAGGCTCACACCTGGCAGATGATAAGCGTGAATGGTTTGGTTCCAGTCTCGCTCGTTTGTGTGTGTTCTGCTTTCTCGCATGCCTATCTTGAAAAAGACAACATGTACTCCTTGGTTTAATATGGTGAAAACGAGAAATTACATGCAGGTACATAAAACACTGATACACAATACAAAATTAAATAACTGTTCAACATGGATACAACATATATAATGAAATACCAGAAGGTTGTTCGTAGTTTTTGTGCCCATGTTTTATCATAAAAAGGCCAGTTAATCAACAATAATCCTTCTGGATGTATTTATCAGATAAACACATGAAGGTAAACTTTATCATCGAAATCCCTCAGAAAAATTCAATCAGTTCTAAATTGATTTATTATATAGTTAGAGTCACAAAGCTCCGTGACCGGTTTTTCCGGGACCAAGGTTTTGAAGGTTGATTTTAGTCAATTTGAGGGTGCTGTATAAAATGAGCTGGGGTGAACCTGTGAAATGTGGACTAACCGTCGCAGATGCGAGAAATTCAAATGCCACCATGCTATTCCAGTATTATCAAAATTGCATATCTTTGGTTTACATGTCCGATTTTTATGATTTTTGGGTCAAATATACGTTTGAAGGTCAGAGTATGTCAATATATTACCATTCCAATTGTTATATTTAAGTTGTTAAGTACAAATATAAATATAACTTTCGGGGCCAAATCCAAGGATTTCGCTCGAGTTAACATCTGGAAAAATAGTTAAAAAGATAATTTCTTCTCATAAATTATTGGCAGTGAATCTTTCATGCAATAAATGTTTGTTTATGTGGGCAGTGCACAACAAATTGAGACAAAAAGAAGGACGCATCATTGTCTTTATTTTCAAACATTGAGTTGTACATAATATCAATTCCAACTTTTTACAACTGTCAGGATAGGTTTTACATTCTTATTGTATGTCCCTCCTGTACTTTATCAGACAGTAATATGATGAAAGAATATCAAAACATTCTTCATTTTTGCTGAGAGCAACAGTGTTTCAAGGAAAAATGAATAAAAATAATTATCTGAATTCCGGGAATTGACGTTTCGGTAATTAATTCTTGTAATTTGCTTGACCAAAGTTGATGTATGTCAAATCTTTTATCTAAGACAGTCATAATACAATAATATTAACATCTCTATTTTGACATGGGCAATGGTTTACAGTTGAATTAAATGAATGATCTCCATTGAAACCATAATGTAATCTTCAGTCACTCTGAAATCGCTGGCTCCAGAGTCACAAACTTCATCATTTATTTAGCTATCATCGTGCACAATGTTGTTCTTGTTCACACTCATTGTAAATTCTTGGAGTGCTAGTGGGTATACCTCACTGAACACTCTACCGCTTTCATGTCATCCATGGTTGGTGGAATTTGGGGGTGCTCGCTTGTCATAGCTTTAGTAGACATGTAAACTTGGTAGTTAGCCTCGGCGTCACTGCAGAATTGTGAGATCTGGATCTGGTGGGATGCGGGACGTGGATTGTTTTCATTCTGACCATCCGTGCCTGGCTTCACTAACGTTTTACTGATGTGTCATATAGATTGTCTAAAGTGAATGTGGCATTGCTGAGCAACATCTTGTGCACTGGAAGTGTTTCGGAACATCTTTCAAAAGATTGCGTGCTTGATTTCCTGTTCTTTTTCTAAACTAGTGTTTCCAGTCCATAGAAGCCAGATGTTGTTCGATCCACTATGGATGTGTATGGGATTAATATTTCACTCAGCTACTCTAGAGCAAGGTCTCTGAGCTGAGATTTTGTCTTTCCGTTTGATAGCAGGGTGCCTCCAGTTGATGTGAATATAAATGCAGAAGAGACTACTATTGTGTCTCGCATCATCGACTGTCTCCTTTTTTCCTGTTTTTTCGGATTTGCGAATAGATGAAGAGCAGCAAATGGTCGCTCAATGTGACTACACAAATCTTCATCTTTCTCGGAGGAGAATGTTAACCTCTTGCCTGATGGAGTACACAAAGTCAATTTCTCTTATTCCTTAAAGTTGGTGAATCATTCCTTTAGAACTTTTGAGCTTTGTTGTTTCCTGAAATTGCTGAACAGCCCTGGAAGTTCTTTGTGAGGAAACCTATCTGATAGTTTCATGTACACATTTCTGGACCATCTCTTATGCTGTCGGATTAGACGCCGCTCACTGTCTTTGATGGAATTTTCCACACCATAAGCTCATTTAACAAAAATCTGGCTTGCATTTGGATGCTTCTGCGAAAAGCACAAAAGCTTTTCAGCTATCTCCCAGTGAGGGCAGACATCAGATTTCTCACGATCTTTCTGCAGTTGGGGTCGCTAATCTCCACAGAACTATATCGAACTAGGGCAATGTACTGATCTGGAAAAGGTTGACAAGGCGCTGTTTAATTTCTCAACTAACTTTGATTTTTGCAGCACTTTCTCAGGTACGTGATGTTAAATATGGGTAAACACCATCGTCATCGCGAATTCATCACCTGTGCGATGAGAAACTTCTTCACTGATTCTGCACCAAATTAACGATGCATTGTTCTTTTTTCCATAGCATCGTTTGTCACTTTGCTGAGACTGAATCCTAGTTAAGGAGGTTTGCTGAAAGTGTATCTTGAAACATCTGTGTAAGTAAGCATCAATGGTGTGTTTGTGAAAACATTCGTTCCTGAAGAATTGAGTCACTCTTGTTTCAACCATCTTCGTGGAGCACTTTCAAATCACGTACGGTACCTGAGCGCCACCGATACAGACTTCAGTTGTGGTTATCCAAGTCAATGGGTCGTCAACTCAGTGTGCAACTTGTCTAGGGTCTTGGAACCTGTTGTAATCTTCAGACACTGGGGTATTCTCAATATCTTAGAGCAGAGGTCTTCATCTGTGCATGTGTGAAGAGCTGCCCTTACTTGTTGACTGGTTCACTGTATGGTGTTCAATGGAGATTTCATTTCATTTAATTTACAACTGTAAAAACATTGCACAGTCATAAATATAGAGATGTTAAGATTAATTTATTATGATGTTTGATAAAGACAGTTTGGACAGTATCAAACTTTGGGTCAATAGCAATTACAAGAACACTTACGGGAAAGCGTCAATTGCCGGATTCAGATAATCATGTTTTATTTCATTTTTCCATTGAAACACTGTTGCTATCAGAAAAATGAAGGAATGTTGTATTTCAATATTACTGTCTAGATAAAGTACAGGAGGGAAATACAAAAATGGTATAATTAAACAGTGTAAAAGTGAGAATTTGATAACATCATGTTCTGAAAATAAAGACATGATGCGTCCTTTCTTCTTGGTCCAATTTGTTGTGCACTCCCACATTATACAAACATACTTGCTGAAAGCTTCATTGCCAATATAATTATGAGAAAAAATTGATTTTTACTATTTTCAGAAAATGTTACTCGACGCAATATTGGATTTGGCCCCCGAAAAGTTATATTTTATTTTTGTGATAACTTAAATATAACATCTGGAATGGTAATATTGAATTCTTGACTCAAAACATATATTTTGACCCAAATATAAAAATGGAATCTTGCAGATATGCCAATTTTGATATACGGAAGTGGGATGCGGCATTTTGAATTTTCGCATCTGGCGGTTTAGCACCATTTTCGAGTTTCACCCAGTCATTTAATTCAGCAGCCAAATGATAAATCAAACCTTAAAATTGGTCAGGAAAAACGGTCACGGCCTCTTGTGGGAATCTACTATATATTGGTAAAATTACGCTAATTTTATCTAGATTTTAAAGATGGTGCATCCATGAGAGTAGATTGGACAAAAATGTAAACATTTTTTCTCATTATAGTCAAATAAAAAACCATTTGCAAAAATCTATAATAAATTTTTCACGCAGTCAGATTTGTGACATAACGAATCAACTCACTTCTCTTCTGCCCACTACAATCAACCTTTCACTGAACAACTCTCTCCACCTTCAAATACATTCAGAATTCTTTCCCCTGCCCCCCTCCCCCCCGGAAACGTCCCCTGAAACTCTTCCTATTATCTCTCTTCAATGCACCACTTAATGTGACCTGCAGCCTTGGAGTTCATTGTGAAAGCAAATTGAATTGTATGTCACGCTAAGCCGTTATTATGGACGCAAGTAAATCGTGGACAAGATACGAATACAAAGCTCACTTGAGCTTGTGTTCGGTATGTAGGTCATGAGGAGAGGAGGAAATGTTACTCTGTATGACTTGATGTTTTGATATTTCACCTTGTTTAGTCTGGTGCTTAACTTCCAAATTTCTGTTTGCTTTTAGAGGATGAACCAGGAGTATGTCACTCGACTGTTCATACAACCCAGGAAGTCATAGTTACCAGCAGTAAAAGGCTTCAGCAGGCCTGGAAACAGAGAAGGGAAATCAACATGAAGGCATGACCTTGTACCAATTTGGATATATCAAAATTCTATGTCATAAGTATCCAGGCTGCAGGTTCTATCGGAGCACGACCATTCCTTTCCTGGGCAGGATTGACTAGCTACTTGCAGCAGAGGAACGCTTGTGGGTGCCCTGGCGTGTAGTGGTGAAGGCAGAAGTGAGGATGAAGAACGGAGAGCTCAAGAGCACAGGAATGGCGTCGACTGCGTGCAATGGGCACGAATTTGCACGCATGCTGGGAAACAGCATCATCGCTCCCGAGAGAAAGGACTGAGGCAGCATTGGCATGGCAAGAAAAAATCCAAATGGCAAGGTTAACAGCTGTAGGTCTTGGAACAATCGGTTGTCGATCCCAAAGATTTTTTGGTGGTGGCGACCAGTACGAATTAAGATTTTGGTTGCAATTGACATTGATGATTTGAAATATAATTGTGTGAACCTCTCTTTTTTGTTGTCCTGGTATTAATAATGATCATTCTCGTTGCACACAGAAAAGAGACCCTTGGGCGATCTTTGTGCTCGCGGGCGTTCAAGGACTGGATTTGACAAAAGCGAGGTTTATGTTTGTGCGGAGTCATCTTTGCCCTGTTTCCACATTGCCAGCTGTGTGTGACAGTGGGTTTTTGTGAAGAGCCTTGAGGGAAGGCTTTCCGGCAGGTTGCATTGTCCATATTGACTGGCTTCATCCGCAACCTACTGATCAGAGTCAAAGATTGACGTATTTGAGGACTGCGTTTGAAGAAGAGTTAGCACCATCAGAGGTATGCCACAGGCTTTTGGAATGAGAGAGTTTGTTTGAAACTGAACTTGCAACCAGATTCAGATGTATTGCCACTCTCTCTGAGTGCACAGCTCTAATTTTGGATCCTGGGTTATATCGATTACTTGTTATTATTCTTTTTCTA
>CM068952.1:171305807-171325745 GCA_035128595.1 Eptatretus atami | reverse complement strand
ATATGTCTCATTGGGGTGTCACACCAACACCCTTCTTCGCGGTCGGGGGTCGGGTCAAAAATTTCAAATTGCGATAAAAACGTCATTTCGATCCTGATTGACTTCCAATTTGGCATGTGGTATCTTGGTATTAGTGTCCTATTATATGCCAAAAATGATGAAATTTGGTTCAGCCACTTCCGGTTACCATGGCAACAAAGTTCAAGTGTTGTAAATTCGTTGTTATTGGTTTCATTCCAGGGAGGTTTGATCTCGTGCATGCATAGCTTGTCACTATTTGAAGTCACAAGGTCAAGGCAAATCTGGTGACCTTGAAAGATCAAACTCCAGGTTTTTGTTTTTTTCAGAATCATGGAGATATGACAGTTATTCCGGCAATTCCTTGCTCAACGAGCAATTTCATTTGTTTGTTTGTGTGCAGGCTATCTCAAAAAGTTGTGGACGGATCCGGATAAAATTTTGTGGACAGGTTCGGTGTGTGACAAGGACGAACTGATTAGATTTTGGTGAAGATCCGGATCCGCATGTACAATAATTTTTTAATTTTTACAGCGATTCTTCACCGTTGAGAGATTCAGCCAAAAACTATATATGACATGATACTTCAAAAATTTTATGAGTTCGATATGTTCTACTGGATCAGGCATTGCATGGTGGAGGTACGCGCTCCACCAAGTGCCCATGTAGTTACCCTCGTAGTTACATGTAGTTACTACTCTTCGCATAGCATATTGTGGTGTCTTTAACGTCCACCAATTAATGCCGGAAGACGGCACGCCCATATCACGTCCATCCAAGGGACGGCACACGTTGATGAATCACCCTACCTGTGAAATACCGGGATTCCAGTTTATAGCTGGGCCAAGATTCAAACCCAGGCTAGATGGCTGAGGCAAGTGTGCCTATCTCTAGGCCATCCTGCCGGCCCCTTAGTCTAATAGTGCAAGCCAAACGTCTTCATGATTCGCAATACACCAATAAATCTCATCTTCATTTCAGTTTTGTTTGCTACACCTCCAGTGTCTTTATCTGGAAGATCAAATTCCTTCCCATGAATAATTGATACCCATTTTGCTCAACACAAAATGTGGTATACTTACCCCGGGGAAAAATTTCTTGCCCCGTGGTTCTTTACCCCTCTGTCGTTTTCGCACTGCTTTCGCCAACCCTGTGGTTTGCTTAATCTAGGACGAGCTTCTGCTGGGTATTTCAGTGCCTTTTCACATGATACGTTCATGATTACCGTCCCGTGAATTGAGTTGACCGCATGTACAGTACCGTCACAACATCGAAAATGGCGCCCATTCCTGTTGCTGTGTTTGCTATTACATATTCACTTGATTGATTTTTTTTTTGTCAGATTTTTCAACGAAGTAGTATGAGGTCCAGCCAGAGTGAGTGACGCTGTTTGTTGACAGCGACAAAGATTAAAAAATATTTAGAGCGATGTTTGAGGTTTATCATTGTTTTTGCACTTGTGTTATCCGTGTCTTTGGCAGACAACATACTACATGTCGGCCGAGCGCCAGTAAACGATACTTGTGACCTTTGACCACACACTATCACATAAATCTTCACCCAGAAATTAAATAAACCCCACTCATTTCACACTACATCTAATACCCTGGGGTATAGTGTTACCTCCAAGTTAAAATACCTCCAAGCCAATTGAACATCAAATTTGATGGTTGTTTGGAATGCCATAACCCCCTAGAGTTGAGTCAAAATGCCTCTGTCAGATGTTCCCCATACCTGTCGCTTTACCACATCTCTCTATCCCTTCTCATCACCCTCTGCGTCCTCGCACATACATAACTTTCAAAATCCTCCACTCTGCTGCCCCCCTCTCCCCATGCCACTTTGCCCTTTTTCCATCCAAATAACCACATACGTCATTGCTGCCTCCCCATTTCCTCCCCACTCCAACATGGCTAGCTCCCATCCTATAGTCTGTTCGGTTATGTCATTTCGTGAAAATTTTATACAGATTTTTACTCATGTGATTTTTTTAATTTTTTTTAGATAGGTTGTGACCCAAAATATCTGAAAATCATGTTTGACATCTTTTTTTCAATGTTGTTTTCATAGTATGGCAGCCATCTTGGATTTCATTTGAAACTTGCCATACATCTTCATCATTTAGTTATTTCACATTTTACTTTATTATACCGATAATGATAGAATGATGGTCCAGTTAGATAGAAATGTGTTTAAATAGTCTTTCAATGTGAATTAAACATTTTCTTGTAATTTTCATGACTAGTACGTGCCCGTAAAAAAAAAAAAAATAATAATAATAATAAATAAATAAAAACAAACCGCGAGCAACAAACAACAACCACACAGGCCGTTTCTTCGCTCTCGCTGCCCGTACGTGCATGCCCCGAAGTTCACATATTATTCGCAGTTACGCTTATTCGCAATTTAGTTTTAATAACCCATTTATTCAATTAGGTCCAACGTATTTTACCTTTTTGCAATGTCGTGGCAAGGAAAAACACAGAGAAGAGAGAGAAAAAAAAATTACTTCCTGGTTCGGAGCATACCAGCACTCTGATGTTACCGAAATTTATGCACCGTCTAATATGAAAACGATCATAACTTGGGGCATTGTGTTTATCTATAAATGCGCATAAGAAATACGAGAAATTATTAGAATACACGAAGTCATCATTATCCGGAAGCCCGACGTTGTAACCCGTAATGGGGAACGCGGCTGAGCTTCCCTTCCCCATCGGCACGCCCACGCAACAACGTGTCTTGTCATTGGTTTGGTAAATAAATGGCCATAACTTGGGAAGCACTTGTCCGATTAATATCAAACTTGAAAAGCACATCCTCAGGTCCCCAGCAATATATCTGCAAGTTCAATGAGATCGGACCGTGGTTGTCGAGAAAACAGCGGTCACAGACACACACACACACAGACACACACACACACACACACACATTGCTGGAATTATAGATAGATTAATAAATTTATACACTAATCCTCATCCGAGCTGTCAGACTCAAGAGTAGCAACGTCAGGTTTGTTGCAACACTTATCACCGTGCACACTTACTACTCCTACAGTTACACCTAACCAGCTGCATCACAGAGTCAGGGGCCAAATTGTCAGCTGTCAGGACTGGGACCCATCCAAGTGCTTCATGTTTTGACTAGCCCAATGTTGATGGATCTAACCATACTGGGTTTGATGTCAATGACCGACTCCACATATAGCACTGTAGATGAGCTCGTTTAATGTGCTCTGTTACTGCACCCAAAGTCGGTAACTTTTCAACTCATTGCTTTGACTTCGGACGACTAAAACAATTCCAGCGAAGATCCTTCATCTCTGTGATTTGTTCAGTCTTCGAGCTGAATCGTGAACAGATCAGCTTCTCACAGCCTGTTATCACCTGTTTTGTTGGTTGCTCTCCAATGCCGAGACCTGCAAGAGCTGTCAACATTTCATCAGACGCCTTTGTGAAAACTTTCCACCATGCTGATTTGTTCTTGTCATACATCCTTCCAGTGGTGTCACAGCCACGAATAGCGTGGAAACCCTTCAGAGCTGTGATTCGTCTGGTACCAAGAGCATGATATATCGGTTGAAGGGCTACATACTATCGTTCCCTATCCATATTCCTGATGAGTTTTGTATCATAGCCAAGATTTGGTGGCATTGATAATGCCAAGACCAAGACATCAGTATCTGGGGAGTATGTGTGAACCTTCATCCCAACTCTGTGCAGTTTAGCAGCAGAAAATATCACGAGTGTGTCTGCCTCTTCGTGCGAGTGTTCCATGATGTCTAAATCATCTGCACCTCTGCCTTCTTTACTCTTGACACCCTCACGTATGACAGTGATCACATTGGTGGATTCAGACATGGCGATGACTTTGCTTGCCAGGTATATTGTCAATTATTGATCTTTGGTTCCAGTACTGCTGAGGATTGTCTGCATATCTCTGATAGCTGTGCAATCATCAACTTTGCAGTCTATGATGTTGGACGATTTGCCACCTGTCCTACGACTTCGTGTTGTTGCTTTGAGTGACTTTTTGACAGAGTAATTGTCAAATACCACACACACCGGTTCATATGTCAATCCTTTGTGATCAATGGCTTGGACAAAGTAAGATGCCAAGTCATTACAGTTCTTTGTGGCAGCTTTGAATACTGTCTGCTCATTGACGACAGCCATTCCATCAACAACTAGAGCAGCTTGATCTGGCACATTTGAAGGCAACAGACCATCCTTTTGTGAGTCACTATCTGCATCCATCTGCTGAATGAGCTCATGAGCCAGTTGTGACTTGTCTGTGCATGGATGCAGTAGATCTCCAGCTTGCATGAGTTTGTTGTAGAAGGTTCGTACATATAAACTACCTCTTTCAGGTCAACATCACGGGAAGATGGTGATGTGACAAGAAGGCGAGCCAACCTCGATGCAGATTCCTTCATCACAATTTCTTGTTTTCCATGTTTTGATGTTATCTCCTTTCCAGCTGATGTCCACGCTTGCACCTTGACCTTCTTCATTTTGTCCCATCGATTTCCACGTCCATTTATTCTGTCATTAACAAACTTGTCATATGCTTCCTTCCCTCTAGCTTCTGCATTCAGGATATTCTCAGTGATGTCCTGAGGAATTACCACGTTGTTTGTAATGTTGATCAGTTTATCTCTCATTTTATTCTCCAACACATCCACATCAAAGGCATCATTTCGGATGATGATATCTTTGAGGTGCTGAATATTCCTTTCTTGTCGATCCAATTTTGACTGGCTGAAATCACAGTGATGGGATCTTTCTGCCACGCTGAGGCCTAACACGCTCTCTGTTTCAGAAGACAGTCTGGCAAGTTCTGGTGTGCTTAGGAATGATCCACCAACTTTCCAAGACTGATCTTGTTCAATGGCTTTTCGAATTTGCAAAGCACATTGAAAGATAATGTCAACTCCATCTTTGATTGAATGTTCTTCAACGGCAACATTCCCAGTTTTCACAGTATGGATCAGGCTTGGTTTTGACGGATTCTTTGGTCGACTGAACTGCACCTGTTTTATGTGTTGTTTTATACCATCTCTGAGAGCGGCTCTCTCCGAAGTTCTGTTTTGACCGTGGTCTCTCATAATATTCTCAAAGTCCTACTCAGCTTCATCAATTGGAATGATTTCCCCTTGGTTTAGTCTCTCATTCAACTGACTGTAAAACTGCATTTCGGCAGCAACCAAGTTTATTGTCTGTTTTAGAGATTCTTCTGATGTAGCAGGGGATGATGAGGAACCGACAATGTTTACACTTCCTTGATACTTCTGCCAGTTTTCTGTCATGCAAGCTTTATGGTAAAGAATGTCCCTTGACAGAGTATCTGAAGGAGCTATCAGTTCAGCATAGTTGACATGCCACTGTTCATTTCCTGAGGTCTCTACAATGTGAGCAATTCTTTTGCCAACATTATGACTTCGGCAGCCATGAAGTTGATCCTTGACAAATCTTGATATCAGTTCTCTTAAATGATGATTTCCGAGCTCTGGTGAATGGCTCCTCTGCAGAAATTGTTTCAGCAGCCGGCCCATGCTGGACTTTGCTGGCCGTCCTTTCCTTTTCTGAAGCAGACCAGTATCTTCATTGGTAGAGCGCTTGTATTGTTGCGGGGCCGGGTATCGGCCCGGGCACGACGCTAGATGGAGCTGCAAGTCGCCGCGCATCGCCCGAGAATGTATAGGTCGTCGCCCCGGATAAGTCCGGAGCCGACGGGTCCTCTATCAGACCGAAATTCGCCAATGGATAGACCACGTGGGGTAGGTCGATTGCCAATTTCAATTCACTAAATTACCCACGTGTCCAAACTACCGGGGGAAATTCACCCTCGACGGAACTCGTACGAAACGAGCCGCTTAAGCGCGCTTCATTCCGTGTGTGATTCCGAGCGTTTAATCGCCAAGAACTGTCGGTCCAAATGTCCCTGAGGGCCGTAACAGCTTTTTACTAAATTCTCAATCACGCGTCATGTCTAACCAATGAAAGAAACGCACAACGAGCTGATGACATTGAACAAATAGGGATATTTATTTACAATAGCAGGGAGGGAACACAAAAGAGCAAAACTAAACCGACTATAATAAAGCAATGCAAATATATACAGCACAAGCACTTAACAGTTTACTACTTGGAGGACGGGCCCACGGGACACACACACACACTCACACACCCAAAAGAAGTGGTGGCTGACGCCTTTATTTTGGCCTTCAGCTCGGAGGATAGTGAGCTGAGGGCCAGGTCTACCTTGGACCTGCCCGCCTCGTGCGGTCTCAGGATGACTCGGTTCGGCCGCCCAGTCCCGGCCACCAAAACCTCGACTCCGTTCCCCGGAGACGGCAGGCAACCCTTCCGGCTCCGCGCGGGTGGTCTTTCACAAGCTCGATCTTTCAGGAGGAGTAGGAGGAAGACGTTCCAGACGACAGTGGCACGGCCAGTCCAGGCCTTCTGAGACGAGCGCTCCCGCAAACACGAGCGCTCCAACACGATGAACGCTCCAGCAAGGTGAGCGCTCCTTCCTCGCTCTCACTGCGGGCTCCTGGCGTGGCTCGCTGCTCACTGCTCACTCCTGCCTCGGTCGCTCACTCGCTTCCCCTGGCTGGTTCCTGGCTGGCTCGCTGCTCACTCCTCCTCGGTCGCTCACTGTTTCTCCCTGGCTGGCTCCTGGCTGCTCGCCGCTCACTCCTCCTGGTCGCTCACTCGCTTCTCCCTCTCTGGCTCCTGGCTTTCTCTTTAGCGCTCCGCGTGCTCGACCCTCCCCTCCCCGGCGCACGGGGAAAAATCCCGGGCGGGGAGTTGTTGCTTCTCTACAGCCTTTTTCGTAACCGTCATTCTTGTTTACGCTGCAAGAATCTCGGAGCAGGAGGTCGTTGTTATTCTGCAGCATCCTCTAAAACTCCTCACTATTAAAATAAATCGCAACGCATTACATTGATTCCACCACTAGACAAGGGAAGGAAGCTATCTATAAAACACATACTTACCAAAATAACTGAGCTATAAAGAACCTGATGTGTGTTGATAGTTTCCAAATTCGCCAACAATATGACCACTCTCCTGATCGTTTGATGTGTAATGCACTGTGCAGTTAGGCGTAACACGCTTTGGCCACAAGATGTTATTATCCTTCAGGTCTGTTGGAGAGTGCCCTGAAGCCGATCCTTGCATGACGCGAGCTCATTCTCACCTTATCCTGCTCTTTGATTTACAACATTTAGCATTTTATTTATGCTTGTCATCCTTTGCTCGGTAATCACATTCTCAAGGCTCACACCCTGGCAGATGATACAGCGTGAATGGTTGGTTTCCAGTCTCGCTCGTTGTGGTGTGTGTATCTGCTTTCTCGGCATCCATGATCTGAAAAAAGACAACATGTACTCTCTGGTTTAATATGGTGAAAGAGAAATTACATGCAGGTAATAAAACACTGATACAAATACAAAATTAAATAACCTGTTCAACATGGAAATACAAACAATATATAATGAAATACCAGAAGGTTGTTCGTAGGTTTTTGTTGCCCATTTTATCATAAAAAGGCCAGTCTAAATTCAAACAATCAATCCTTCTGATGTATTTATCAGATAAACACATGAAGGTAAACTTTATCCAATCTGAAATGCCCTCAGAAAAAATTTCAATCCAGTTCTAAATTGATGAATTTATTATAGTAGAGTTCCCACCAATAGGGTCCCGTACCGTTTTTCCGGGACCAAGGTTTGAAGGTGATTTTAGTCAATTTGAGGTGCTGATTAAAATGAGCTGGGGTGAACCTCTGGAAAATGTGGACTAACTCGCGCCAGATGCGAAATTCAAAATGGCCACCATGCTACTTCCAGTATATCAAAATTGCATATCTTTGGTTCTACATGTCCGATTTTTATGATTTTGGGTCAAAATATACGTTTTGAAGGTCAAGGATGTCATATATATTACCATTTCCAGATGTTATATTTAAGGGTTAAGTCACAAAATATGAAATATAACTTTTCGGGGGCAAATCAAGATTGTCGTCGAGATAACATCTGGAAAAATAGTTAAAAAATCAATTTCTTCTCATAATATTATTGGCAGTGAACTTTTCATGCAAGTAAATGTTTGTTTATAGTGGGAGTGCACAACAAATTGAGACAAGAAGAGAAGACGCAATCATTGTCTTTATTTTCAGAACATGATGTGTACATAATATCAATTTCTCAACTTTTACACTGTCAGGTAGGTTATACCATTCTTTGTATGTCCTCCTGTACTTTATCTAGAACAGAATATGATGAAAGAATATCAACATTCCTTCATTTGTCTGTAGAAGCAACAGTGTTTCAATGGAAAAATGAAATAAAACATGAATTATCTGAATTCCCGGAATGACGCTTTCCCGGTAAGTATTCTTGTAATTTGCATTGACAAAGTTGATGTACTGTCCAAACTCTTTTATCTAAGACAGTCATAATAAAATAATATTAACATCTCTTATATTTGACTGTGGCAATGGTTTTACAGTTGTAAATTAAATGAAATGAAATCTCCATTGAAACACATACATGTAATCCTTCAGTCACTCTGAGTCGCTGGCTCCAGAGCTCACAAAACTTCATCATTACTTTCAGCCTCATCATCGTGCAACAATGTCTGTTCTTGTTCAACCAACTCATGTAAACTTCTTGGAGTGCATCATGCGATACCTCACTGACACACATCTACCGTCTTCATTGTCCATCCATGGTTGTGGAATTTGGGTGCATCGGCTTGTCATAGTTTAGTAGAATGTAAACTTGGTATTAACTCGCGTCACATGCAGATTGTGAGAATCTGGATCTGGTGGGATGCGGACGTGGACTTGTTTTTCATCTGACCCCACTTCCGTGCTCTGGCTTCACCTAACGTTTTACTGATTGTTCATTATAGATGTGTCTAATAGTGAATGTGGCCATTTGCTGAAGCACCTCTTGTGTCACTGGAAGTGTTTTGCCAACATCTTTCAAAAGATTGCGTGCCTCCTGAGTTCCTGTCCTTTTTCATAAACTGTTTTTTCCCATGTCCATAGAAGCCAGATGTTGTATTCAGATCCACTATGGATGTGTAAGGATTAATATTTCAGCTACATCATCAGAGCAAGGTCTCTGCAGCTGATGAGTTTGTCTTTCCTTTGATAGCAAGGGTGCCCTCCAGTTGATGTGCAATATATGCCAGAAAGAATCACTACATTTGTGTCCTCGGCATCAATCACGGACTGTCCCATTTTTCCTGCTTTTCGGATTGCGAATAGATGAAGAGCAGGCCCACAAATTTGGGTTTTGGTTCCGCCCGGGGCCCCCCCCCCCGGGGGGGGGGCCTCAATGTGACTTACTTCAATTCTTCCATCCTTTCCCGGAGGAGATGTTCCAAACAATTTGCCTGATGAGTACACAAAGTCAATTTCTCTTATGATTCTTTACAAGCTTGGTGAAACTCATCCTTTAGAAAACTTTTGCAGCCTTTGGTCTTGTTTCCCTGATTGCCTGAACGCCACCTGGAAGTTCTTTTGGCAGGAAAACCTATCTGATGTTTTCATGTACACATTTCTGGACCCATCTCTATATGCTGTCGCTGGATTATATGACGCTCATGCTCACTGTCGTTTGATGGAATTTTTCCACAACCATAGGCATCATTTACAAAAACACATCTGGCTTTGGGTATTTGGATGCCTTCTGAGCGAAAACGCAAAAAAAGCTTTTCAAGCAATAATCTCCCCACGTGAGGCAGGAACCCATCAGCTTTCTCACGATCTTCTGCGTTGGGTCGCTAATCTCCACAGGAAAACCCATATCGACTTAGGGCAAGTACTGATCTGTCGAAAAGGTCGGACAGGTGCATGTTTAATTTGCAACTTAACTTTGATTTTGCCACTTATTCTCATGTACCGTTTGATGTTAAATATGGGTAAACACTCACTGTCACGCGAAATTCCATCCCTGTGGCGAGAGTAAACTTCTCTTCACCAGATTCTGCCAAGCCAAATTAACGACGTGCCATTGCTCTGTTTTCCATAGCATCTGTCTTTGTCACTTTGCCTGAGACTGAATCCCAGTTACAGGAGGTTTGCTGAAAGTTATCTTGAACATCTGTGCTTATAGCTTAGCATCAAATGGTGTGTTTTGAAAACATTTCGTTCTCTGAAAATTGCAGTCACTCTGTTCACCACTTCCGGAGCAGCTTTTTCAAAATCACGTACCAGGCGTCACCTGAGGCGACAACACGGATACCAGAGCTCTCCAGTGTGGTTATCCAACAAATGGGTCACAGTCAAACTCAGTGATGCCAACTGTCTAGGTTCTTGCGACAACCTGTTCGCTCAACTTCAGACAACTGGGGATTCTCAATATAGCATGTCAGAGCAGAGGTCTCATCTTGCCAAGTGTGTGAAGACTGCCCTACTCTATGACTGAGTTCACATGTATGTGTTTCAATGGAATTTCATTTCATTTAAATTTACAACTGTAAAAACATTGCCACAGTCAAAATATAAGAGATGTTAATATTATTTTATTATGACACTGTCTTAGATATAAAGACAGTTTGGACAGTACATCAAACTTTGTCAATGCAAATTACAAGAATACTTACCGGAAACGTCAATTGCCGGAATTCAGATAATTCATGTTTTATTTCATTTTCCATTGAAACACTGTTGCCTCTACAACAAAGATGAAGGAATGTGATATTCTTTCATCATAGTTACTGTTCTAGATAAAGGTACAGAGGGACATACAAAAAGAATGTATAACCTACCTGAACAGTGTAAAGTGAAAATGATATTATGTACACCATCATGTTTCTGAACAATAAAAGACAATGATTTGCGTCTCCTTCTCTCTGTTCTCCAATTTGTTGTGCACTCCCACATATAAACAAGAACATTTTACTGCATGAAAAGATTCATTGCCATAATATTATGAGAGAGAAAATTGATTTTTACTATTTCCAGATGTACTCGACGACAATCTTGGATTTGGCCCCCCGAAAAGTTATATTTCATATTTTGTGACCTTAACCTTAATATAACAATCTGGAATGTAATATATGACATCCTTGACCTTCAAAACAATATATTTTGCAGCCCAAAAAATCCAATAAAAATCGGACATTGGTTAGGGAAACCCCAAAAAAAATATGCAATTTTTGATATACTGGAAGTGGCATGGCGGCCATATTTGAATTTTCGCATCTGGCCGGAGTTAGCCCACATTTTCACGAGGTTCACCCCCAGCTCATTTAATCAGCACCTCAATTGACTAAAATCAACCTTCAAACCTGGTCCCGGAAAAAAAAACGTCACGGGACCCTATTGTGAACTCTACTATTATATTGCCGTAAATACGCTAATTTAGTCTAATTTTAAGAGGCTGCCATTCCATGGAGATAGCCTTGCGAAAAAAAATTCAAACAATTTTTTCTCAAATTTATAGGTCCACGAACAATAAAATAAAGCCCACATTGCAAAAAATCTATATGAAATTTTCACGACCAGTCAGATTTGTGACATAAACCAAACAGGATAACTATCTCTTTCTGCCCAAACCACAATCACAACCTCCACTGAACAACTCCATCTCCACCTTCAAATACCATTTCAGAATTCTTCCCCCCCGCCCCCCCCCCCCCCCCCCCCGTGAAACCTTCCCCCTGACAGCTCCTTCCTCAATTCATCTCCCCTCTTTCCCAAGCCACCACTAATGTGACCTGCAAAGCAACTGAGGTCTCATTGTGAAATAGCAAATATGATATTGTATGTCCACCTAAGCCGTTTATTATGGACAGCACAGTAAATCGGTGGACAAATACTGCAATACAAAGCCTCAACCTGAGCTTTGTGTTTCGGTATGTAGGCTCACCTGAGCAGGAGGAGAATGTTATCTGATGGACCTGATGTTTTCATCATTTTGTCACCTGTTAGTCTGTGCTAACTCCAAATTTCGTTTGGCTTTTACGAAGATTCGAACCAGGATATGTCACGCTCGACTGTCCCACCTACAAACACCAGGAGGTCTAAGTTACCCAGCAGCTAAAGGGCTTCACGCCAAGCCCTGGAAACAGAGAATGGGAAAATTCAACATGACACTGGATGACCTTTGTTACCACATTTCGGTATATCAAAATTCTATTGTCATAATCGGCAGATCCAGATTGCAGACGGTTCTATCGGAAGCACGACCATTCCTTTCTGGCCAGGATCTGACTAGCTACCTTGCCAGCAAGAACCGCTTGTGGGGACGTTGGCTGTGTACGTGGTGAAGCAGAAGTGAAGGATGACGAACCGGACGAGCCTCAGAGCCACAAGGAATGGCGTCGAAGTGCGTGCAAACTGGGCACCGAATTTGCACGCATTCGCTGGGAACAGGCCATCAATCGCTCGCCGAGAGCAAAAGACTGAAGGCCAGCATGGCATGGGCAGAGAAACATCCCAAATCGCAAGGTTACAGGCTGGTAGGTCTCTGCTAAATACGGTTGTCGAGCCAACAAAATTTTGGTGGTGCGCGACTGTAACTCGAATTACGATTTTGTTGCAATTGACATTGATGACTTTGAAATATATTTGTGACCTCTGCTTTTATTTGTTGGTCCCCTGCGTAGTAAATATGATCATTCTCGTGCACCACCAGGAACAAGAGACCCTGGCCCGATCTTTGTGCCATCTCGGCGCTGTTGCAAAAGGACCTGGAATTGACAAAAGCAGAGGTTTATGTTGCTGCGCGAGTTCCACTTTGCCCCTGTGCTTCCAAGACATGCTGCCCCAGCTGTGTGTGCAACCAGTGTTTGTGAAGAGCTTGAGGGGGGGGAAAAGGGTTCGCTTTCCAGGCAGGTTGCATTGTCCCAAGCATCATGACTGGCTCATCCGCACCTCACTGATCAGAGTCAAAAGAATGTTGACATTTGAGGACTGCGTTTGAAGAAGAGTTAACAGCACCATCAGCAGGTATTGCACAGAGCTTATTGGAATGAGCGAGAGTTGTTGGAAACACTGGAAACTTCCAAAACCAGATTCAGATGCTATTTTGCCAACTCTCATCTGGAGTGCAACAGCTCATAATTTTGGATCCTGGGTTCATATCGCATGTACTTTGTTCATATGTTCCTTTTTCTACTAATTCTCCTCCTTATTTACTGTATTTTTGTGCATATAAGTCGATTACTTTTTTTCTCCTGGACGTCCGGCTCAGACTTGCGTTTGAAAGTGCTAACTTGGTTGTCTCCTAATGTGCTTATCCCTGATATCAATATTGTACAAGCTCCTCTTGGAGTCTTGGCATACAAAAATATTCTCTCCAACACTACTGCCAGTCATAAACTTTTTCATCCTTTACCGTATCTCTCCAGTTAGTTCAGATTTTGAGAATCGTTCAGACTCTTTACTTGTACTGAAAAAACTCTTCCCCCAACGTTGCAAAATGCTGTTCAAACTCGGCAGCCTGTCGTGATCAGATAAAAACCGATCTCATTGACCAAGGGCTCAACTATGACTCGGTGAGTGGTTAATTGGTCGGTTTTATTTAATATAATAATAAACTAAAAAAAAACTAAAAAACATTTTATGTTTCGTGAATCATGAATCTAAAACACTGATGTGGGCCGGCTAGAAGATAATTCAGGCAGGAGTGGAGAACACAATAGAGGCGGAGCATATTAGTGTTATTGAGTAAATGAGACGAAATATTGCTAATAGTTTGTAATTCCATTGATTGAAAAATTAGGCGTATGGTGAGATGCGATCCGTACACTCTGAATTCCTAGCGAAAATGGACTGCATTTTCTAACTCAGTGGGTCGATTTACTCTAAAGAAATGTTTCGACGGACAACAAATTAATTATAGATTAGAAAAATATCGAAAGAGTAGCGATTAGTTACTCAACTCCATAAGGTGATAAATCTTGTTGTAGGCATATTTTTAAAATGCGTAGTGAATCAACGTCGGTCAGTCATTTCTTCAGTAAATCAACCCCATAGGATTCGGAAAAAGCACTTCCCAGTTCCACTTCGTACATCCAGAAGTACCCGTAATCGTACCGACCATACCCTAATTTAACGAACTCATGAACTAAAAGTCGTCAACATGAACGACCTCTAAATCACCTCCGATCAACTTAAAAATTTTACGCGTTATTGAATCATAGTGAATAATTTAAGGCTTGTGGAGACAACATCTGATTCTTTTTATTTTTTCCTGTTTTGGACCACCCTAATATATATATATATATATATATATATATATATAATATATATATATATATAATATAAATATATATATATCCTGGTGTTGGCCAGGTTAGGGCAGCGGCTTGGGATCCAAAAGGTCCTGAGTCAAGCCCCCGTTGGCCACTGAATTAAGTACACCAGGGTTAACTCAGCCTGTCTTCCCTTCCGAGGTCGGCGAAATGAGTACCAGTATACTGGGCCGGTGGTATACCCCGGTTAAATAGGTGTACATATCCCTGTGTCGTAAGGGCGACCAGGGTTGCGTCAGGAAAGCATCCGGCGTAAAACCGTGCCAAATCACTATGCGGATCATACGGATGTCCGCATTGTGGCGACCCCTAACGGGAGCAGCCGAAAGAAGAAGATATACTATTACTACTTAGATATATATATATATATAATATATATATATAATATAATATATTATATTATATATATATATATGATATGTTGTGCGGCCGGTATCGCTCGAGCGCGACCGCTAGGTGCGAGCCAGTAGTTGGTCGACTCTACCGAACACCCGGAATCTAGATCGTACCTGTTCGGAAACTCGAGGCTACGGGTCCCTTACCGACCATGAATCGTCAAAATTCCACCACTGGTACAGGGTTATTTGCCCAAAACTTCAAAATACTAGACCCACGTATGCGAGCTGCCGAGTATTCACACCTCGACGGCACTCGTACGGACGAGCCGTATCGGGCTCGTCCCATACGTGACCGAGCGGATGGTCACCGAGCTCCGTCAGCCAAAATGGCACACCACTACGGCAACACGGCCTCTTAATTATCCCAACACGCACCACGTTAAACCAACTATAAGAAACACAAAACGAGCTGATACATTTAAACAATAGGGTAATTTATTAACAGTAGGTGGGGAAGGAGGGAAGCACGTAAGGGCAGAGTTTATCACGGCTAATAAGAAATGCAAGGCAAATAATTTACAGTGAAGGCACTTAACAATTTACTACTTAAAACGGGGCCCACCGACAGACAGACCAGACACACACACACACCACAACACACACAGAAAACCAGAAGGACATGGACCTGGTCCACCTCGTGTGCGTTGCTGACACGAGTGACCAGGCCAGTGGTGAGATGCGGTCCGAAGAACCAGAGCACGCAGCCCACGCCAGCGACGAGATGAGCCGGGAACCAGGACCACGCGCTCACGCCAGCGACGAGATGAGCCGGGAACCAGAGCACACAGCTCCTGAAGATGGGGCGCCGATCCTTTTCTACCCGCTCGATGAGATCCCCACCCGATTATTTGCTCCCCGCTTCCTTTTGTCCCTTTTCGGCACCGTTCCTCGTCGTGGCCCGCTCTCCTTGGTGCGGACACGACGCATTCCCTTATTTGGCGCGCAGCCAAGCGAACCGGTTCATCGACCATATTTGGAATGGAATTTCCCATCCCCGAACGAATTTCGAACACACCCGCCATACCAGCGAGCGCACGGAGAATGCGGGAGCAGAGGGTTGTCGTGTTGAAGTTGTAGATGTAAAAATCCTAACTATCAAAATAAACTCCGCAGCCGCATGAATATTTAATATCCCATTAAAACAGGGAAAGGGAGCTATCTATCCACATTTACTTATTTAGTCCATGAGCCAAGACCCGAATTTGGGATAATCGGTACCACCCGGGGTGACTAATTCTCTTAGGTGTTTAGCTTGCTACATGTCTCTCTTTATGTTTGATATGATAGCCCTTAGCACAACTGGTAGCTAATGGTCGTTAATCACTTCGTGAATAGACACCACCCTACGAAAATCAGAAAAAATTTAAAAGTCAAATTTGGGACAGGAATGCCTAAATGTCACAAAATGATATAGTAATCCATTTCTAATACAAGTTGCCTGTAAATAACACTAAGCATGCCCATGGGCTTGTACTTTACTATTATTGGCAAATTACCCTCCCTCAATATTCATCTACGTCAGACTCCGGAATCTGACTGTTGTGCTACCGGTTCTCTTCAAATAGCCTTGTTCTGGCATGTCTGTAACCTGCCACATGTCCGTACACTTCAGGCCATTGCTGAGGCAAGTGCACTTAGGAGTTCGCATGACCGCACCACACTTGCCAGGACAGAAGGCTGCATAACAGCACTGGTGCTGGTGAGCCTCGGCATCCAGTGGCAGGCAAGCCTTGGCCGTCCTCATCTGTCATCCAGCCACAGTCTGTTGGGTTCACAAACAAATGGCTGGCTCTGCCAGACTTCTCCTCCAGATCGCAGCCTGGTAGTTTGCACGTAGTGCATGCAGAAGACGTCCTCCCACAAGAGGGAGTTGACTTGACTCCACCTCTCCCGTCTCGCACAGAACAGCTCATTACGAAAGCCTTGTTCCACCTCATGTTGTGTGGGTAGATGGCGTACAATGTGGCAGGTCGATTTCCTGTAGCTTCTCAAAATAGTTCAGGAGACACTCCCATGAGCGCCCAAGTTCGGGAAAGCATGCCTGGATGTCTGTCCATCTTCACCTGCTTGAGTGTCAGTCATCTTCCCCCGGCCAGCGAATGCACTGACGGTATCACAGCCTTAAAGGGCATGCATACCAATCAATGAATCACACACGCTGCCTCCAGGGTACAGCTCAGGTGTGATATCAGGAATCTTGTCCGTTCTTCGTCCCGCATCTGGAACAGGTGGGATGGGATCTTGTGGCACATGCCCAGACACAGCGACCATGACATCTGTATCCTCGCAGTGATGATAACAGACTTGTACCCAGATTCTGCTGCATGCAAGTGCAAATGGAGAAGGAGCGTGTGTCTGCTTCTTCTTGACTTGACTTTTAGCTCAGGGAAGCCTCTTCCCACTGCTCTATTGTGATCTTGAAGAGAGCTGCTCACATGTGGAAACAACAGCTCCTGCCCCGAGCTTGTCCCTGTGCTGTGTGTTTTCCATTCTTCTACCAGGAACTGATGAGACATTGCCTTGTTGGAGAACTACCGAGTAAACGTTTCTCCACTGCTGGATGTTGTGCCCAGGGTTGAATGTTCTTGAAATGGATCCCTGTGCCTGCACTCTGTGTGGCTCGTCTGCATTCTTTGAAAATGGATGTCTCCTGTAGCGTCCAAACACAACATCACATGCCGGCTGCTCTTAGCACCCTCATGGACAACGTGACTCCAGTGCTGTGCCTGCAAGCTTTGTGAAAAAGTTTTGTCGTTTTTCCTTCAGTTTCTGGACCAGGCCATCCCATCAATATGGTAGCGAGCTCAGCGATCACCTCTGCAGTAAAACATTTCCTCTCCAACTCCCTTGCTAGGGCAGCCTTGGCTTGAAGAGACCCATCACCGCTGCAAGTGCCCATGGCAAAGCCCCAGGGGATGAGCCAAGACATCACTCATTTTTGAGCTTTCTGTTCCAGCAACAAGGATCATCTGGCCAAAATAGGTTCCTGTCACTTCCAAGATAGCCTCCTGGCATGGCCTTGTGCAGCGTGGCTTCATTCTGAATGTTAGGGAACGTTCTCAGTTCGTCTCGTCATCGTGTCATGAAACTGTATAGTTGGCGTATCGGTCTCCAGGCGCCTTCCTTGAAGGCTTATATGCATCCTCTCCTATTTGTAGGCCCCTAGAAGGTCTTTTTTGGCAACTTCTGGTGGTGCTGTAGTCGCAGTTGGACAAACTGACTCCATATTTAAGGCGATTTATTCCAATTTATGGGAAAATACCCAAAATTAATTTTTTTAGGTGTAAATCACCCAAATATGAGGAAAAATTTGAAAAATACCTAGGAACAACTCTGTAGAGAATCAAATTCTACATAGGTGTCCAAAGTTTCGCGTTGATCCGTGTGATTGATTTAAAAAAAATGAGGAAAACCCGAGCGTCACGCTGAAAAATCTTTTTTATGGGTAGCACCCCCAGCATCACAAAATTCAGACTAAGCTTACCAGTGCGGGAAGCTATCATAATCTTAAGGTATTTACAGTCACTCTATAAACATTTTAGTTTTACCATTTGCGTGTTTTAGTTCACCCCAGTGGTAGCCGATATCTGCCTGGCTCATGGACCTAATTGAAATAACAGCCATTAGGACCTGTATGTTGAGTGCTCATGGCTTCCAGATCGTAACACACCCCCCTCCCTCTTTTACAGACTCGTCCGAGTTGTCAAATCTTTCGTGTGACCAACACGTGGTAAGTTCTCCCCTAGTACTATTTACCATATGGATCCCTGAGTGCCGACATTTTTCATACATGTCCCAAAAGAAATAACCTAATGCGGCTGCGTAACTAACAAACAGGCTCATAAACGACTTAAATACATTGCCGCGCTACGACAACATACAGGTGGGTTTAGACTTTTTACATTTTAACTTATCTTAAAATTTTTTTACCCCCCCACTTTAAAAACCCCCCCATTGGGGCGGCCCCAGGACCTGCGCATCTGTGAAAGAAGCACAATAATGTCAGTCATTTTCTGTGTGGGTGAGTGCCACAGCAAGCTGGAAGGTTCAGGACGTCTTCAGGGCTCTCAAAAGGTCCCTCTTTTGCACTAACCTTGTTTTTTCAGTCTCAGCTGCTGGAGGTGACTCACCTTAACACGGCAGGCCATTTTCCATCCCCACAGCCTTGAAGTGCCTTTATGCAAGAGAAAGACGTGGCCAGGCTTGCTCCATTGCAGTCTCTGGCTCATTTGAATGAATGTGCTGGCGATAGATGCAAAAGACAAAATAGATCAACGGGCTGCCTCAAATGCAGTCCCCGCGTGCGGCTGCCTGCAGGGCAGTTTTGCCAAAACCACCACGATGATCCTGGCGCACCATGGTGATGGTACACAGGGCAATGCAAAGAAGGGGTTAGCAAGCATGGGGGTTTGACAGAGGCAGGCAAACGAGGCCAAGGCAAGGTAAGCAATTGCGACCAGAAGATGCTAGCACAAAACAGCCGCATGCGAAGCTGGCCGGCCTCTGCGTCTGGTTCCGTCAGTGTGTGGAGGGAGCGGTGGTGCGGCGCTCCGAAAACGGGCCGGAACCTACCGTACTGTCTCCCCCAAACCTATCGCCTTTGCCGTCTCTGTCCATACCCACTCCCTTAGTTTGCCAATAACCAAAAACAAAATTAGCCCTGTTATTTTTTTTTCTTATAATTTTGTCTCCCTAACCCCCTATATTGTCTTTGTCCGGCTAACCTAACCTGTCAACCCAAGCCTACTCCCAAACCCCTAGTCCTTTTTTGCAGGGGATAGGAAGAGGCTAGCATCCATGCCTCGAGGCCCACAAAGCCTCAGAATGGCCTCTTCATAATTCAGCAAATTTCCAAGGTTGGTCCACGGCCACCAAGAGAGCGAAGGGGATATGGATTGGTGCGAGGGTACAATCTCCGAAACTATCCTAGCACATAAACTTTTAAACTACCCGGCGTTCCAAAACACCTGTCTCTTTAAACTATCGGTTCTAGAAACCATGATGCCCATCGCCTGTGTTGGTGTCCATTTCAATTTGCCTAGCCCTCAAATTTTCATTCGTGCCCTGCCACAATTCGTGGCTGGCAGCGTGGCTTCAACTGCAGGGACTTGTCCCCTTGCCGAACTCTAACCATGGCACCCCCAGCTCTGAGGCTGTCTCGACCTACCTGCTCCCTATGAACGCGGGGGTTGCCCTTCCTGCATTGCCCCCCTCCAGAGCCCACGTGGCATTTTGGCCTTCGG
>CM068952.1:171288584-171305660 GCA_035128595.1 Eptatretus atami | reverse complement strand
ACAATAGGCAGGGAGGGGAACACAAAGAGCAAAACTAAACCGACTATTAATAAATGCAATGCAAATATATACAGCACAAGCACTTAACAGTTTACTACTTGGAGGACGGGCCCACGGACACACACACACACACTCACACACCAAAAGAAGTGGTGGCTGACGCCTTATTTGGCCTTCAGCTCGGAGGATAGGAGCTGAGGGCCAGGTCTACCTTGGACCTGCCCGCCTCAGGATGACTCGGTTCGGCGCCCGTCCCGGCCACCAAAACCTCGACTCCGTTCCCTCCGGAGACGGCAGGCAACCCTTCCGGCTCCGGCGGCGGGTGGTCTTTCACAAGCTCGATCTTTCAGGAGGAGTAGGAGGAAGACGTTCCAGACGACAGTGGCACGGCCAGTCCAGGCCTTCTGAGACGAGCGCTCCCGCAACACGAGCGCTCCAACACGATGAACGCTCCAGCAAGGTGAGCGCTCCTTCCTCGCTTCTCACTGGCGGGCTCCTGGCTGGCTCGCTGCTCACTGCTCACTCCTCCTCGGTCGCTCACTCGCTTCTCCCTGGCTGGTTCCTGGCTGGCTCGCTGCTCACTCCTCCTCGGTCGCTCACTTGTTTCTCCCTGGCTGGCTCCGCTGCTCCTGCGCTCACTCCTCCTGGTCGCTCACTCGCTTCTCCCTCTCTGGCTCCTGGCTTTCTCTTTATGCGCTCCGCGTGCTCGACCCTCCCCCTCCCCGGCGCACGGGAAAAATCCCGGGGCGGGGAGTTGCTCTTCTCTACAAGCCTTTTTCGAACCGTCATTCTTGTTTACGCTGCAAGAATCTCGGGCAGGAGGTCGTTGTTATTCTGCAGCATCCCATAAACTCCTCACTATAAATAAATCACAACGCATTTACATTGATTCACCCACTAGACAAGGGAAGGAAGCTATCTATAAAACACATACTTACCAAAATAACTGAGCTATAAGAACCTGGATGTTGTGTGTGATAGTTTTCCAAATTCGCAACAATATGACGCTCTCCTGATCGTTTGATGTGTAATGCACTTGTGCAGTTAGCGTAACACGCTTTGTGCCACAAGATGTTATTATCCTTCAGGTCTGTTGGAGAGGTGCCCTGAAGCCGATCCTTGATGACCGCAAGCTCATTCTCACCTTATCCTGCTCTTTGATTTACAACATTTAGCATTTTATTTATGCTGTCATCCTTTGGCTCGGTAATCACATTCTCAAGGCTCACACCCTGGCAGATGATACAGCGTGAATGGTTGGTTTCCAGTCTCGCTCGTTTGGTGTGTGTATCTGCTTTCTCGGCATCCATGATCTGAAAAAAAGACAACATGTACTCTCTTGGTTTAATATGGTGAAACGAGAAATTACATGCAGGTACATAAAACACTGATACAAATACAAAATTAAATAACCTGTTCAACATGGAATACAACAATATATAATGAAATACCAGAAGGTTGTTCGTAGGTTTTTGTGCCCATTTTATCATAAAAAGGCCAGTCTAAATTCAAACAATCAATCCTTCTGATGTATTTATCAGATAAACACATGAAGGTAAACTTTATCCAATCTGAAATGCCCTCAGAAAAAATTTCAATCCAGTTCTAAATTGATGAATTTATTATAGTAGAGTTCCCACAATAGGGTCCCGTGACCGTTTTTCCGGGACCAAGGTTTGAAGGTTGATTTTAGTCAATTTGAGGGTGCTGATTAAAATGAGCTGGTGAACCTCGTGAAAATGTGGACTAACTCGGCCAGATGCGAAATTCAAAATGGCCACCATGCTACTTCCAGTATATCAAAATTGCATATCTTTGGTTCTACATGTCCGATTTTTATGATTTTTGGGTCAAAATATACGTTTTGAAGGTCAAGGATGTCATATATATTACCATTCCAGATTGTTATATTTAAGGGTTAAGTCACAAAATATGAATAATAACTTTTCGGGGCCAAATCCAAGATTGTCGTCGAGTAACATCTGGAAAAATAGTAAAAAATCAATTTTCTTCTCATAATATTATTGGCAGTGAATCTTTTCATGCAAGTAAATGTTTGTTATATGTGGGAGTGCACAACAAATTGAGACAAGAAGAGAAGGACGCAATCATTGTCTTTATTTCAGAACATGATGTGTACATAATATCAATTTCTCAACTTTTACACTGTCAGGTAGGTTATACCATTCTTTTGTATGTCCCTCCTGTACTTTATCTAGAACAGTAATATGATGAAAGATATCAACATTCCTTCATTTTGTCTGTAGAGCAACAGTGTTTCAATGGAAAAATGAAATAAAACATGAATTATCTGAATTCCCGGAATTACGCTTTCCCGGTAAGTATTCTTGTAATTTGCATTGACCAAAGTTTGATTGTACTGTCCAAACTCTTTTATCTAAGACAGTTCATAATAAAATAATATTAACATCTCTTATATTTTGACTGTGGCAATGTTTTTACAGTTGTAAATTAAATGAAATGAAATCTCCATTGAAACACATACATGTAATCCTTCAGTCACTCTGAGTCGCTGGCTCCAGAGTCACAAACTTCATCATTACTTTCAGCCTCATCATCGTCAACAATGTCTGTTCTTGTTCAACCAAACTCATGTAAACTTCTTGGAGGTGCATCATGGGTATACCTCACTGACACACATCTACCGTTTCATTGTCCATCCATGGTTGTGGGAATTTGGGGTGCATCCGGCTTGTCATAGTTTAGTAGAATGTAAACTTGGTAGTTAACTCGCGTCACATGCAGATTGTGAGAATCTGGATCTGGTGGGATGCGGGACGTGGACTTGTTTTTCATCTGACCCCACTTCCGTGCTCTGGCTTCACCTAACGTTTTACTGATTGTGTCATTATAGATGTGTCTAATAGTGAATGTGGCCATTTGCTGAAGCACCTCTTGTGTCACTGGAAGTGTTTTGCCAACATCTTTCAAAAGATTGCGTGCCTCCTGAGTTCCTGTTCCTTTTCATAAACTGTGTTTTTCCCATGTCCATAGAAGCCAGATGTTGTATCAGATCCACTATGGATGTGTAAGGATTAATATTTCAGCTACATCATCAGAGCAAGGTCTCTGCAGCTGATGATTTTGTCTTTCCGTTTGATAGCAAGGGTGCCCTCCAGTTGATGTGCAATATATGCAGAAAGAATCACTACATCTTGTGTCCTCGGCATCAATCACGACTGTCTCCATTTTCCTGCTTTTCGGATTTGCGAATAGATGAAGAAGCAGCATTGTGTCCGCCTCAATGTGACTACATTCAAATTCTTCCATCCTTTCTCGGAGGAGATGTTCCAACAATTTTGCCTATGGAGTACACAAAGTCAATTTCTCTATGATTCTTTACAAGCTTGGTGAACTCATCCTTTAGAAACTTTTGCAGCCTTTGTTTGTTTCCCTGATTGCTGAACAGCACCTGGAAGTTCTTTGTGGCAGGAAACCTATCTGATGTTCATGTACACATTTCTGGACCCATCTCTATATGCTGTCGTGGATTTTATGACGCTCATGCTCACTGTCTTTGATGGAATTTTCCACACCATAGGCATCATTTACAAAAACAATCTGGCTTGCATTTGGATGCCTTCTGCGAATAACGCAAAAAAGCTTTTCAGCATAATCTCCCCACGTGAGGGCAGACCCATCAGCTTTCTCACGATCTTCTGCAGTTGGGGTCGCTAATTCTCCACAGGAAACCCATATCGACTAGGGCAATTACTGATCTGGAAAAGGTTCACAGGCTGCATGTTTAATTTCTCAACTAACTTTATTTTGCACTTTCTCATGGTACCGTTGATGTTAAATATAGTAAACACTCATCTTCACGCGAAATTCCATCACCTGTGCGAGAGTAAACTTCTCTTCACCAGATTCTGCCAGCCAAATTAACGATGCCATTGCTCTGTTTTCCATAGCATCTGTCTTTGTCACTTTGCCTGAGACTGAATCCCTAGTTACAGGAGGTTTGCTGAAAGTGTATCTTGAACATCTGTGTATAGTAGCATCAAATGGTGTTTTGTGAAAACATTCGTTCTCTGAAGAATTGAGTCACTCTTGTTTCACCATCTTCGTGACACTTTCAAAATCACGTACCAGGTCACCTGAGGCGACAACACCGGATACCAGAGCTCTCAGTTGTGGTTTATCCAAGTCAAATGGGTCACAGTCAAACTCATGATGCAACTGTCTAGGTCTTGGACAACCTGTTCGTCAATCTTCAGACAACTGGGGTATTCTCAATATGCTTCAGAGCAGAGTCTTCATCTGTTGCCAGTGGTGAAGAGCTGCCCTTACTCTGTTACTGAGTTCACATGTATGTGTTTCAATGGAGATTTCATTTCATTTAATTTACAAACTGTAAAAACATTGCCACAGTCAAAATATAAGAGATGTTAATATTTTATTATACTGTCTTAGATAAAAGACAGTTTGGACAGTACATCAAACTTTGGTCAATGCAAATTACAAGATACTTACCGGAAAGCTCAATGCCGGGAATTCAGATAATTCATGTTTTATTTCATTTTCCATTGAAACACTGTGTCTCTACAGACAAAATGAAGGAATGTTGATATTCTTTCATCATATTACTGTTCTAGATAAAGTACAGAGGGACATACAAAAGAATGGTATAACCTACCTGAACAGTGTAAAAGTTGAGAAATTGATATTATGTACACATCATGTTCTGAAATAAAAGACAATAGTGCTCCTTCTCTTCTTGTCTCAATTTGTTGTGCACTCCCACATATAAACAAACATTTACTGCATGAAAAGATTCATTGCCTAAAATATTATGAGAAGAAAATTGATTTTTTTACTATTTTCCAGATGTTACTCACGACAATCTTGGATTTGCCCCCGAAAAGTTATATTTCATATTTTGTGACTTAACCCTTAAATATAACCATCTGGAATGGTAATATATACATCCTTGACCTCAAAACATATATTTGACCCAAAAATCATAAAAATCGGACATGTAGAACCAAAGAATATGCAATTTTATATACTGGAAGTAGCATGGCGGCATTTTGAATATTTCGCATCTGCCGAGTTAGCCACATTTTCACGAGGTTCACCCCACTCATTTTAATCAGCACCCTCCAAATTGACTAAAATCAACCTTCAAACCTTGGTCCCGGAAAAACGGTCACGGGACCCTATTGTGGGAACTCTACTATTATATTGGTAAAACTTACGCTAATTTTAGTCTAATTTTAAGATGGCTGCCATTCCATGGAGATAGCCTTGGAAAAAATGTCAAACAATTTTTTCTCAAATTATAGGTCCAGAACAATAAAATAAACCACATTTGCAAAAATCTATATGAAATTTTCACGCCAGTCAGATTTGTGACATAACCGAACAGACTACTATCTCTTTCTGCCCAACCACAATCACACCTTTCCACTGAACCAACTCCATCTCCACCTTCAAATACCATTTCAGAATTCTTTACCCCCCCCCTGCCCCCCCCCCCCCCCCGTGAAACCTTCCCCCCTGACAGCTCCTTCCTCAATTGATCTCCTCTTCCCAATGCACCACTAATGTGACCTGCAAAGCAACTTGAGGTTCATTGTGAAATAGCAAATATGATATTGTATGTCACGCTAAGCCGTTTATTATGGACAGCACAGTAAATCGGTGGACAAGATACTGCAATACAAAGCTCACCTGAGCTTTGTGTTTCGGTATGTAGGCTCACCTGAGGAGGAGGAGGAAATGTTACTCTGTATGACCTTGATGTTTTTCGATATTTTTCACCTTGTTTAGTCTGGTGCTTAACTTCCAAATTTCTGTTTGCTTTTACGAAGGATCGAACCAGGAGTATGTCACGTCGACTGTCCCACCTACAACACCAGGAGGTCATAGTTACCCAGCAGCTAAAGGCTTCACGCAAGGCCCTGGAAACAGAGAATGGGAAAATCAACATGACACTGGATGACCTTGTTACTCACATTTCGGATATATCAAAATTCTATTGTCATAATCGCATCCAGGATGCAGACGGTTCTATCGGAGCACGACCATTCCTTTCTGGGCAGGATCTGACTAGCTACCTTGCAGCAGAGGAACGCTTGTTGGGTGACTTGGCTGTGTACGTGGTGAAGGCAGAAGTGAAGGATGACGAACCGGACGAGCTCCAAGAGCACAAGGAATGGCGTCGACAGTGCGTGCAACTGGGCACCGAATTTGCACGCATTCGCTGGGAACAGGCCATCAATCGCTCCCGAGAGAAAGGACTGAAGGCAGCATTGGCATGGGCAGAGAAACATCCAAATCGGCAAGGTTACAGGCTGGTAGGTCTCTGGTAACATACGGTTGTCGATCCACAAAGATTTTGGTGGTGGGCGACCTGTAACTCGAATTACGATTTTGGTTGCAATTGACATTGATGACTTTGAAATATATTGTGTGACCTCTCTTTTATTTGTTGTCCCCTGGTATTAAATATGATCATTCTCGTTGGCACCACCAGAACAAGAGACCCTTGGGCGATCTTTGTGCCCATCTCGGCGCTGTTCAAAAGGACCTGGATTTGACAAAAGCAGAGGTTTATGTTCTGCGCGAGTCCACTTTGCCCCTGTTGTTCCAAGACATTGCCCCAGCTGTGTGTGCACCAGTGGTTTGTGAAGAGCTTGAGGGAAGGCTTTCCAGGCAGGTTGCATTGTCCAATCATCATGACTGGCTCATCCGCAACCTCACTGATCAGAGTCAAAGATTTGACTATTTGAGGACTGCGTTTGAAGAAGAGTTAAAGCACCATCAGCAGGTATTGCCACAGAGCTTTTGGAATGAGGAGAGTTTGTTTGGAAACTGAACTTGCAAACCAGATTCAGGATTGCTATTTTGCCACTCTCATCTGAGTGCACAGCTCATAATTTTGGGATCCTGGGTTCATATCGCATGTACTTTGTTCATATGTCCTTTTTCTACTAATCTCCTCCTTATTTACTGTATTTTTGTGCATATAAGTCGATACTTTTTTTTTCCTGGACGTCCGGGCCTCGACTTGCGGTTTGTAAAAGTGTACTGGTGTCTCCTAATGTGCTTATCCCATGATATAATATTTGTACAAGCTCCTCTGTGAGTCTTGGATACAAAAATATTCTCTCCAACACTAACTGCCAGTCATAAACTTTTCATCCTTTACCGTATCTCTCCAGTTAGTTCAGATTGTGAAGAATGTTGGAGACTCTTTGCTTGTACTGAAAACTCTTTCCGCCCAACTGCAAATGCTGTTCAACTCGGCAGCCTGTCGTGATCAGGATAAAACCGATCTCATTGGACCAAGGGGCTCAACTATGACTCGGTGAGTGGTTAATGTCGGTTTTATTTAATATAATAATAACTAAATAAATTAACTAAACATATTTTTGTGAATCATTGAATCGAAAACACTGGATGTTGGGCCGGTAGAAATAAGTTCAGGCGGAGTGGAGACAGCAATAGAGGCGGAGATGATAGTGGTATTAGGTAAACTAGTACGGGCCCGTAGGTGAGTGCCAGTATGTGCAGCCTCTCTCGCCCCTCTCTCTCCCCCTCTCTTGCCCCTCGTCTCGCCCTTCCTCTCTCCTCCTCTCTCGCCCCCACTCTCATCCCCCCCTCTCACCCCCCCACTCTCACCCCCTCTCTCGCCCCCTCTCTCTCGCCCCCTCTCTCTCCCCCCTCTCTTGCCCCCCTCTATCCCCCAAGTCTCGCCCTTCCTCTCTCCCCCTCTCTCTCGCCCCCACTCTCATCCCCCTCTCCGTCCCCTCTCTCGCAGATATTGGTCGACAGATAAATGGCCGTAACTTGGAACTGCTCGTCCGATTAATTCAAACCTTGAAAAGGCACATCAGCGGTCCCGGCAATATCCTGGCAAGTTTCAATCCGATCGGACCGTCAATCGTGCAAAATAAATAAAAAAACATTAATTGTGACGTCATTCGTGACGTCATAGCACCGTGTCTTGTCATTGGTCGATAGATAAATGGCCGTAACTTGGGAACTGCTCGTCCGATTAATATCAAACCTTGAAAAGGCACATCAGCGGGTCCCAGCAATATTCCTGGCAAGTTTCAATCAGATCGGACCGTCAATCGTGCAAATAATAAAAAAATAATAAAATAATAAATAAACATTAATTGTGACGTCATTCGTGATGTCATACCCGTGTCTTGTATATGGTCGACAGATAAATGGCCGTAACTTGGGAACCGCTTGTCCGATTGATATCAAACCTGAACGGCACATCAGCGGGTCCCCGGCAATATTCCTGGCAAGTTTCAATCCGATCGGACTGGTGATCGTCCGGTTATTAATAATTTGGGAAAAATTGCGTGAGAAGGTAGAACGACACCTTCAGCTGCCATATATACACCTTTTCAACACTGAAAAAGCAGTAAAATGGCCATAACTTGGGAACCGCTCGCGATCGATATCAAACCTCTAAAAGGCACATCCGCGGGTCCCAGCAATATTCCTGGCAAGTTTCAATCAGATCGGACCGGCGGTCGTCGAGAAACGGCGGTCGCACACACACACACACACCAGACACACAGACACACAGAGATTGCTGGAATTATAGATAGATGAGACGAAATATTCTAATAGTTTGTAATTACATGATTGAAAAATTAGGGTATGGTGAGATGCGAATCCGTACACTTCTGAACTTCCTAGGCGAAAATGGACTGCATTTTCTAACTCAGTGGGGTCGATTTACTCTAAGAAATTTTTCGACGGCCAACAAATTAATTATAGATTAGAAAATATCGAAATGAGTAGGATTAGTTACTCAACTCCAGTAATGATAAATCTTGTTTTAGGTCATATTTTTAAAATGGTAGTGAATTCAACGTCGGTGCAGTCATTTCTTCGAGTAAATCGACCCCATAGAGTTCGAAAATGCACTCCATTTCCACCTCGGACATCCAGAAGTACCCGTAATAGTACCTGACATACCCTAATTTAACGAACTCATGAAACTAAAAGTCGTCACATGGAGCGACCTCTAAATCACCTCCGATCACTTAAAAAATTTTATGCACGTTATTGAATCATAGTGGAATAATTAAAGCTTGTGGAGACAACATCTGAAATTTTTTTTTTTTTGCTGTTTTTGACCACCCTAATATATATAATATATATATTATATAATATATATATATATATTTATATAATATATATATATATGATATTTTGGGGGTATCCTGCGAGCGCGACCGCTAGGTGGAGCAGTAGGGTCGACTCTACCGACACCCGGAATCTAGTCGTACCTGTCGGAAAACTCGAGGGTACGGGTCCCTTACCGGACCGTGAATCGTCAATAATTCCACCACGTGTACAGGTTATTTGCCAAACTTCAAATACCTAGACCCACGTGGCGAGCTGCCGAGTATTCACACCTCGACGGCACTCGTACGGATGCGGGCTCGTCCCATACGTGACCCGAGCGGATGGTCACCGAGCTTCCGTCAGTCCCAAATGCACACCACTACTGCAACAACGGCCTTCTTTAATTATCCCAACACGCACCACGTTAAACCATATAAGAACACAAAAACGAGCTGAGCCGTATGCGGGCTCGTCCCATACGTGACCCGGCGGATGGTCACCGAGCTTCCGTCAGTCCCAAATGCACACCACTACGGCAACAACGGCCTTCTTTAATTATCCCAACACGCACCACGTTAAACCAATATAAGAAACACAAAACGAGCTGATGCATTTAACAAATAGGTATTTATTACAGTAGGTGGGGAAGGAGGGAAGCACGTAAGGCAGAGTTATCACGGCTAATAAGAAATGCAAGGCAAACTAGAGGGGGAGCACTCGGTAGAGTGCAAAACTCCGCCGCCAATACTGCTGGTCACTTAATGAACCTGATATCCTATTCATTGTAGGTCAAAACGGATCAGACTCTATTGAACACCGATTGAATAAACTAAACTAGATCGACGCGCATGTAGAAATGCCAAAAAAAAAAAATCGAAATTTTTTTGAAAAAAAGGTGCAAAATTTCTTAGATTTTTTTCTCTAACAATTTTCTTTTGGGTTGGAAATCACTTAAAACATGTAGAAATGCAAAAAAAAAATCAAATATTTTTCAAATAAAATCGAATTTTTTTTGAAAAAAAGTTGCAAAATTTTCTAAGTTTTTTTTCTCTAACAATTTTTTTTTTGGGTTGGAAATCACTTAAACATGTAGAAATGCAAAAACAAAAATTCAAATATTTTTTCAAATTGGCCGCAAGTTGCAGGGCCATATTGAATCGCAAGTTGCAGCCTAATTGAATAATTAAAACTAAATAGTGGCCATATTGGACTTTGGACCAAGTCCAAAATCTAATGGCATGATCCTTGGACCATACCTAATCCCCCCACCAAGTTTCGTCGAAATCCGTCCAGGAGTTTTTCCGTAATATGTTCACAAACAAACAAACAAACAACAAAGAAACAGACAGGGGTGAAACAGTAACCTCCGTCCATCTTCGATGGCGGAGGTTAATAATTTACAGTGAGGCACTTAACAATTTACTACTTAAAGACGGGCCCACCGACAGACAGACAGACACACACACACACACACAGAAACCCAGAAAGCGAATGGACCTGTCCACCTCGTGTGGTTGGCTGACACGAGGAACAGGCAGTGGCGAGATGCGGTCCGAAGAACCAGAGCACGCCAGCCCACGCCAGCGACGAGATGAGCCGGGAACCAGAGCACACGCTCCTGAAGATGGGGCGCCGATCCTTTTCTACCCGCTCGAGCAGATCCACCCGATTATTTGCTCTCCGTTCCTTTTGTCCCCTTTTCGGGCACCGTTCGCTCGTCGTGGCCCGCTCTCCTTGGGTGGGACACGACGCATTCCCTTATTTGGCGCGCAGCCAAGCGAAACCGGTTCATGGACCATATTGGGAATGGAAATTCCATCCCCGAACGAATTTCGAACACACCCGCATCACCAACGAAGCGCACGAGAATGCGGGAGCAAAAGGGTTGTTTTCGTTGTTGTAGTTGTAGATGTAAAAATCCTAACTATCAAAATAACTCCGCAGCGCCATGAATATTTTAATTACCCATTAAACAAAGGGAAAGGGGAGCTATCTATCACATTTTACTTATTTAGTCCATGAGCCAAGACCCGATTTTGGATATCGGTACCACCCGGGTGTGGACTTAATTCTCTTAGCGGTTTTTAGCTTGCTACATGGTCTCTCGTTTATGTTTTGATATGATAGCCCTTGCCACACTGTAGCTTAATGGTCGTTTATCACTTCTTGAATAGACACACCCTACCGGAAATTCAGAAAAATTTTTAAAATGTCAAATTTGGGACAGTAATGCCTAATGTCACTAAAATGAATATAGAATGTCACATTTAATACAAGTCCGTAAATACACACTAAGCATGCCAATGGCTGGTACTTACTATTATGGCCAAAATTACTCCTCCTCAATATCATCTACGTCAGACTCGGAATCTGACTGTTGTGCTACCGGCTCTTCTTCCAATAGCCTTGTTCTGGCATGTTCTGTAACCTTGCACATGTCCGTACACCTTCAGGCCATTGCTGAGCAAGTGCACTTAGCGGCAGTTTCGCCATGACCGCACACACTTTGCAGGACAGTAGCTGCATAAACAGCATCTGGTGCTGGTGAGCTCGCATTCCAGTTGGGCAGCAAGCTTTGGCGTCTCATCTGTCATCCAAGCACTGTCTGTTGGGTTCACAACAAATGCTGGCTCTGCAGACTTCTCCTCCAGATCGCCAGCCTGGTAGTTTTGCACGTAGTGCATGCATGAAGAGGCATCCTCACAAGGAGGAGTTGACTTGACTCCACCTCTCCACGTCTTCGCACAGAACAGCTCATACGAGCTTGTTCACCTCGTTGTGTGTGTAGATGGCAGCGTACAGTGGCAGGTGATTTCCTGTAGCTTCTTTCAAAAATAGTTCAGGAGACACTTCCCATGAGCGCCCAAGTTCGTTTTGGAAAGCATCCTGGTATGTCTTGTCCATCTTCACCTGCTTAGTGTCGGTCATCTTCCCCGCGCCAGCGGAATGCACTGACCGTATCACAGCCTGTAAGGCATGCATACCAATCAAATGAATCACACACGCCCTCCCAGGGTACAGCTCAGTGTGGTTGAATATTCCCAGAATCTTGTCCGCGGTTCTTCGTCCCGCACTTCTGGAAACAGGTGGATGGGATCTTGTGGCACAATGCCAGACACAGGACCATGACAATCTGTTATCCTCTGCCAGTGATGATAACAGACTTGTACCCAGATTCTTGCTTGCATGAAGTGCATGGAGAAGGGAGGCGTGTGTCTGCTTCTCTGACTTGGACCTTTAGCTCAGGAGCCCTTCCACTGCTCTTTGGTTGATCTTGAAGCAGAGCTGCTCAAACCATGTGAACATACAGCTCCTTGCCCTCGAGCTGTCCCTGCTGCCTGTGGTTTTTTTCCATTCTTCTACCAGGAACTTGATTGAACTTGCCTTTATGGAGGAACTACCGAGTAACTTTCTCCACTGCTTGGATGTTGTGCCCAGCGTTGAATTGTTCTTTGAAATGGAATCCCTGTGCCTGCACTTCTGTTGGCTCGTTCTGCCATCTTGATGGATGTCTCCTTGTCTAGACGTCAAACACAACATCAATGCGCCTCTCTAGCAACCTCATGGACAACGTGACTCAGTGCTGCGCCTGCAAGCTGCTTGGAAAAAGTTTTGTCGTTTCCCTTTCAGTTTCTGTTTCTGTGACCAGGCTCATCCCATCAAATTATGGTAGCAGAGGGCTAGGGATCACCTCTGCAGGAGAAACATTCCTCTCCAACTTCCCTTGCTTAGCGGCAGCCTTGTTGTCTCTGAGGAGAGACCATTCACGCTGGCAAGTGGCCCAATGGCAAAGGCCCCAGGGGATGAGGCCAAGACATCACTCATTTTGAGCTTTTCTGTCTCAGGCAACAAGGATCATCTGAGCCAAATAGGTTCCTTTCCCCAAAAAGGTTTTTTAGCTTCCCCCAAAAAAGATAAGCCTCCTTGGCATGGCCTTGTAGGGTGGCTTCATTCTGATGTTATGAAGTTCTCAGTTTCGTCTGTCAGTCAATCGTTCATGAAAACTGTATAGTTGGCGTATCGGTCTCCAGCGCCTTCCTTGGAAGGCTTTGATATGCACTCCTCTCCTATTCTGTAGGCCCCTAGAGCGTCTTTTGGCAACTTTCTGTGGTGCTTGCTAATCGCAGTTTGAGACAAACTTGACTCCATATTTGCGATTTATTCAACAGAATTTTATGGGAAAATACCCAAAATTAAATTTTTTAGGGTAAATCCCAAAATATGAGGAAAGATTTGAAAAATACCTAGAACAATCTTGTTAGAGAATCAAATTCTACATAGGTGTCCAAAGTTTCGCGTTTGATTCGTGATGATTGATTTTAAAGAAAATGAGGAAAACCGCCGAGCGTCACGCTTGGAAAATCTGTTTTATGGGTAGCACCCCAATTGCATCACAAAATCAGACTAAGCGGGTACCAGTGCGGAAGGCTATCATATTCTTAATTAAATTTACAGTCACTCTAAAACATTTTAGTACCATTCCGTGTTTTAAGTCACCCAGGTGGCTACCGTTATATCTGGCCTGGCTCATGGACTAATTGAAATAACGCTATAGGACCTGTATGTTGAGTGGCTCGTGGCTTTCCAGATTCTTAACACTACCCCCTCCCTTTTTACAGACTTCGTCCCGACGTTGTCAAATTGTTCGCTGTGACCAACAGTGTAAGTTCTCCCCTAGTACTATTTACCTATGGATCCCTGAGTGCGACATTTTTTCATACATGTCCCAAAAAGAAATAACCTAATGCGCTGCGTAACTAACAAACAGGCTCATACAGACGACTTAAATACATTGCCGGCGCTACGACAGACATACAGGTGGGTTTAGAACTTATTTACATTTTTAACTTATCTATTTACACTAACCATGGCCCAGGACCTGGCATCTGTGGGAAAGAAGGCACAATAATGTCAGTCATTTTTGTGTGGGTGAGTGCACAGCAGCTGGAAGGTCAGACGTCTTCAGGGCCTGCTCAAAAGGTCCCTCTTTTGTCACTGAACCTTTTTTTTTCAGTCTTCAGCTGCTGGAGGCGACTCACCTTAACACGGCAGGCCATGTGCCGTCCCACAGGCCATTTGAAGTGGCCTTTATGCAAGAAGAAAGACGTAGCCAGGCTGCTCATTGCATTCTCTGGCTCATTTGAATGAATGGCTGGCGATAGATGCAAAGACAAATGATCACACGGGCTGCTCAAATGCAGTCCCCGCGTGCGGCTGCCTGCAGGGCAGTTTTGGCAAAACACACGATGATCCTGGCGCACATGGTGATGGTGACACAGGGGCAATGCAAAGAAGGGGTAGCAAGCATGGGGTTATGACAGAGGCAGGCAAACGAGGCAAGGCAAGGTAAGGCAATGCGGACCAGAAGATGTAGCACAAACAGGCCGGCATGCGAAGCTGGCCGGCCTCTGGTCTGGTCCCGTCAGGTTGTGTGGAGGGAGTGCGGTGGTGCCGGCCGCTCCGAAAACGGGCTCGGACCTACCCTACTGTCTCCCCCCAACCTATCGCCTTTGCCTGTCTCTGTCCATACCCACTCCCTTAGTTTGCAATAACCAAACAACAAAATTTAGCCCCTCGTTATTTTTTTTTCTTATAATTTTGTCTCCCTAACCCCCTATATTGTCTTTGTCCGGCTAACCTAACCTGTCAACCAAGCCTACTCCCAACCCCTAAGTTCCTTTTTTGAGGGGAATAGGGAAGAGGCTAGCATCCTGCCTCGAGGCCCAACAAAGCCTCAGAATGGCCTCGTCATAATTCAGCAATATTTCCAAGGTGGGTCCAGCGGCCTACAGAGAGCGAAGGGATGGATGGTGCGAAGGGGTACATCTCCGAACTATCCTAGCACTTATTAACTTTAAACTACCCCGGGGCTTCCAAAACACCTGTCTCTTTAAACTATCGGTTCTAGAAACCATGATCCCCATCGCCTGTGTTGGTGTCCATTTCAATTTGGGCCTAGCCCTCAAATTTTCATTCTTTGCCGCTGCCACAATTTCGTGGCTGGGCAGCGTGGCTCAACTGGCAGGGACTTCCCCTCTGCGAACTCTAACCATGGCACCCCCACGGTCTGAGGCTGTCTCCGAGCCTACCTGCTCCCTATGAACGCGGGGTTGCCCTTCCTGGCATTGCCCCCTCCGATGCCACGTGCATTTTGGCGCTTCGGGTCCCTTTCTGAGGTGCCGTGGGCCACTACACTATCCCGACCCCTTGGACCCTGGCCTACCTGGCCGACAGTCCGGTGCCCGTTGGTGCCCTCTAATCGATACTCACCTTCCGACAGCCACGCTCCCAGCCGGTCCATGGACTCCTGCACCCCTCCAAATGGGTTTCGTGCCTTCTCTCCACACCAACAACAGAACGACCGCCTTTCGGTAAATTTGACGAACCCACTAACTAACATTACTCTGACCCCGGGGTCACTTGGGTGGGACTCACTCCTCCCCCCACTCATTCATTCGCACCATGCATACCACATTCGCTCCACTCACTCACTCGGGCCCGCTGACCCATACTCATTCATCACACATTTGTTTCTCCTTTAAACTCACTTATACACTCCAACACTGCCATTCTCCTAACTAAATTCCCACTAACTATCTCGTGCTCCCCGTCATCCCTTAAACTAGTGCACGTTCCATTTAATCTACGTAGCTAAGCTACGTCCCCACTACACATTCCAAAGAGAGGATGTAGGCTAGCACTGCTGGCAACAAAGCCTCAGAAGGCCTCGTCATAATTCAGCAAATTCCAAGGTGGTCCAGCGCCTACAGAGAGCGAGGATGGATGGTGCGAAGGGGTACATCTCCGAACTATCCTAGACTTATTAACTTAAACTACCGGGGTTCCAAAACCACATGTCTCTTTAAACTTTAGGTTCTATGAAACCATGATCATGCTTGTTGGTGTCCATTTCAATTGGCCTAGCCTCAAATTTTCATTCGTGCCTGCACAATTTTCGTGGCGTGGGTCAGCGTGCTATGAGGACTTCCCCTCTGCGAACTCTAAACCATGGACTTTCAGGCCTGAGGCTGTCTCCGAGCCTACCTGCTCCTATGAACGCGGGGGTTGCCCTTCCTGGCATTGCCCCTCCGATGCCAACGTGGCATTTTGGCGCTTTGGGTCCCTTTCTGAGGTGCCGTGGCACTACATATCCAGACCCCTTGGACCCTGGCTACCTGGCCGACTAGTCCGGTGCGTGGTGCCTCTAATCGATACTCATCTGACAGCCACGCTCCAGCGGTCCATGGACTCCTGACCTCTCAAATGGGTTTGTTGCATTCTCTCCACAAGAAAACCGCCTTTCGGTAATTTGACACCCACTAACTAATTACTCTGACCCCCGGGGTCACTTGGGTGGGACTCACTCCTCCCCACTCATTCATTCGGCACCATGCATACCACATTCGCTCCACTCACTCACTCGGGCCCGCTGACCTACTCATTCATCACACATTTGTTTCTCCTTTAAACTCACTATACACTCCAACACTGCCATTCTCATCAGAATCCACTAACATCTCGTGCTCCCCGTCATCCCTTAAACTAGTGCACGTTCCATTTACTTACGTAGCTAAGCTAGTCCACTACATCTTCCATGTCTGTCCGTGTCTTCCAAAATCCATTTCCCATTCAATCGAAAGTAAAATCCCTCTAACTATTCCACGGACAAATGGAGGAGGCTCATGCCCCATGAGGCGGTCTGTCTACGCTAAACCCTCCCACTAATAATGCTTTTTGCCCAAACACCGGGCTGTGCACTGAAGCGAGCATTTTTTTTTCTTTTTGCAACGCCAATGTGGTGGTCCGAGATGGCTCACTCGTCGTTCCCTATGGCGATAATACGTCCTCCGATGGCCGATCCGTGCAGCATGATCACTTCCAATCGCACAGAGCGTTCACTTTTCGTGCGATTCCGCACGCAGAGCAACGTGCGTTGTTCGCACCGGCTTCGTGCCG
>CM068952.1:171267640-171288559 GCA_035128595.1 Eptatretus atami | reverse complement strand
CATTTCATGTCTGTCCGTGTCTTCCAAAAGTCCATTTCCGCATTCTAAAATCGAAGTAAAAATCCCCTCTAACTTATTCCACGGACCAAATGGATGACGCTTCCATGCCCCCATGAGGCGGTCTGTCTACGCTAAACCCTCCCACTAACTAATGCTTTTTGCCCAAACAACCGGGCTGTGCACTGAAGCGAGCATTTTTTTTTCTTTTTGCACCGCCAAGTGTGTGGTCGCGATGGCTCACTCGCTCGTTCCCTATGGCGATAATACGTCCTCCGATGGCCGATCCGTGCAGCATGACGTCACCCTTCCAATCGCACAGAGCGTTCACTTTCGTGCGATTCCGCACACGAAGCCAACGTGCGTTGTTCGCCCGGCATTCGTTGCCGCGAGATCCCCGCCGATGACGTCACCCGCGCACCGAACCTGTGCGGTTTCCCGCGCAAGCCAGCACGAGCGCATCGTCCCGGGAACCCGCTCCACGACAGAAACGCGGCATGCAGCACGTGATGCCCTGCACACGCGCTCGCATGTGGACCCTCCGTTCCAAATTCAACCCTCGCCTATATTTTAACCGTCACGCGACGGTCTTTTTCGAAACGCGGGACGTTCCCGCAACGAAATCCTCACGAAGACGCGTGCGCGAGGGCCGTTCGCGAAATGCCGAACTGGCCTCGTACGCGGTGTCTCGCGGGACGGCGCGGTTACCAAATACTTACTCGCGGCCCATTCGGCTCGCTATCCCGCTCCCGTCTGGATCGGTCCATGTACCATCCCATGCACGTACTCACGCATCCTATTTTACTCACACCATACGGACCTTCTGGTACACTCGCACCACTCAACCTCTAACCACACACACCGGGACATTCATATCGTGGGACTCGCGTCACCACAAGCAATCCCAGGGTCTCACCACCCCCAAGCTCCGCGTGCACCCGTTCACAGCACTCATCGCTCAATCTCGTTCGGCCCGACGGACTCACCTCATCGCGATCTGCTTCGAGAGAGGCATTTTCTCCCTCCGTTCCTGAAGGAGGTTATCCTGCTGCTCGCACCGGGTCTCGACAACATTCTACCAGCTCAACCCATTGTCTCCTGACTCTACGTGTGTGTGCTCGTCTTTCGTTCATTTAAGTCGTCCCCCTCTATTGATTTCTCCGTCTCCGTCATCTCGTTTATTATTTCCGTTTTCTTCCTGGCTCTTCGTCTCTGTTAATTTCTCGTTTGTGTCTCCGTGAATTTTTTCGTCGTCCCTCGTGTTCATTAATTTCTTCCTTTGTCTCTTTTATTATCTGCGCCCGTCACCGCTTTAATTCTTCCGCTGTCCCCTCGTGTCCGAGTTCATACCTTCTCGTCCAATCGCCATTATTTTCTCCGTCACTCTTCCTCACCCATCATTGTGGTCCGAACAGCCGCCACACTCCCCCTCGACTCGGTAATTTCTTCAGGTAGAGTCCTGGTCCATTTGCAAAATCTTGGAGCATTTTTAATCATCCGCCACTGTTCGCATCCTCCAATCCTTGCGCTTCATCGCATGTTCCATTACCTCCATTACCTGCCGCATTGTCACCTGCCCTGCCGCTCCACTGACTACATTTAGTGATGCGGTCTTGTTGTAGTAATACAAATAACCAGATGAATGGCATCACCACTTTTCCCAACCTGGGGTAAGGATGTGTCTCCTCGCGGGCTGTTTCCTGAGCCACGGATTCCTTTAACATTACTCTACACTCTCAGAACCCACCTGTATCAGCCCATCTTGGTTAGACATGTTGCATGTTGGGAAATTTTTTTTAAAACGCTCGTAATTTGGGAACACAGGGGGGGGGGGTGGTTGCTCCCTACACCCCCTGATCCGAATCCCGTGAATTTCTCTACGGAGGACGAGGGGCCGAATCGCACTCCTGACTACAATTTGTTGTGGGCCGGGTATCGGCTGCGAGCACGACCGCTAGGTGAAGCAGTAGGTCGACTCTTACCGAACACCCGGAATCTAGATCGCACCTGTCGGAAAACTCCGAGGGTACGGGTCCCTTACCGGACCGTGAATCGTCAATAATTCCACACGTGGTACAGGTTATTTGCCAAACTTCAAAATACCTAGACCCACGTGGCGAGCTGCCGAGTATTCACACCTCGACGGCACTCGACGGGATGAGCCGTATGCGGGCTCGACCTGTGCTTGACCCGGCGGACGGTCACTGAGCTTCCGTCGGTCCCAATGCACACCACAACGGCAAATGGCCTTCTTAATTATCCAACACTCACCACGTTAAACAATAAAAGAAGCAGTCTTAGACTGGTACTTACGAAATCGTCACTTGACTCTGACCTTGTCTAATAAAAGCTGTCTCTCGAGAAGGTACGACGCAAACCAGAAGTTTCTACGATGATTCTGTACCAAACCATCAAAAATCGAATGTTGACCTCACTGTGACCTTGACCTTTGACCGATTTGACCAAAATCTAATCAGCGCAAGCCATCACCTCCTGAATCACGTGGTGTTATTTGACATTGGTAGCTTCTTCCGTTCTCGAGTTATCGTGCCTACAACACACACACAAAACAAACACACAAACAGAGGATGGAAGTCATCAATACACTTACGAAATCTTTAGATTCGTAAGTAATAAACACAAAACGAGCTGATACATTTAACAAATAGGTATTTTTAACAGTCGGTGGGGAAGGAGGGAAGCACGTAAGGGCAGAGTATCACGACTAATAAGAAATGCAAGGCAAATAATGTACAGCGATGGCACTTAACAATTTACTACTTAAAGACGGGCCACCGACAGACACCACACACACAGAAAACCAGAAGGACATGGACCTGTCCACGTGTGGTTTGGCTGAACGAGCGAACCAGGCCAGCGGTGAGATGCGGCTGAAGAACCAAAACACGCCAGCCACGCCAGCGACGAGATGAGCCAGGAACCAGAGCACGCGCTCACGCCAGCGACGGACGAGCCGGGAAAAGAGCACGCCTCACGCCAGCGATGATATGAGCCGGGAACCAGAGCACGCGCTCCTGAGATGGGGCGCCGATCTTTTCTAACCCGCTCGAGCAGATCCACCCGATTATTTGCCCTCCGTTCCTTTGTCCCCTTTTCGGCGCGGTTCGCTCATCGTGGCTCGTCTCCTTGGGTGGGACACGATGCATTCCCTTATTTGGCGCGCAGCAGCGAACTGGTTCATGACCATAATTTGGGAATGGAATCTATCCGAACAAATTCCGAACACACCCGCATACTAGCGAGCACACGGAGAATGCTGGGAGCAGAGGGTTGTCGTTGTTGTAGTTGTAGATGTAAAAATCCTAACTATCAAAATAACTCTGCATCGACATGAACATTTAATACCCATTAAACAAGGGAAAGGGAGCTATCTATCCACATTTACTATTGAAATAATGAGCTATAGGACCTGTATGTTGAGTGCTCATGGCTTCCAGATTCGTACAATATACACAATGCATTATTACCCACACTCTTATTGACCCATCGCAAGCTTCATTGCAGTTGTCGTACACTGTATTCCGTTCTTCTGGTCCACCTTCAAAGACAACTTCTGTCAATTATTGCCAAATAGTTTCAAAGTTGGAACATCTGTAAAGAATAGCTGTTTCATTTTACTGTCCATGTCAACCTTTCTGTTTGGTTCCTCTCCTCACCAAGGCTTTTCGGGTAGATACATGTCCACTGAGTCCACTTGGTGCGGAATGAGTATCTTACTATTCTTAAAGAAACGTTAACCCCGATATTTTCAGTGGGTTATTCGTAAGATCTTGCTGGATCGCGCATCTACACGTGGAGACCATACCCTAAGGCTTAAAGTATTCAACTCACTTTTGGAGAGAGTTTGGCTGTTTTCCTCAATTGCTTATTTTGTCAACAGTAGCAGTTTGGGTATCCTCTTCAGGGTTTTGCATCCGGTATTACTGAAAAATGAATTTTAGCTGCAATACGCGCACACAATAGCCTTCACTGAGCTAAGACTGATTTGTATGTGTTGTCATGTGATATTTCCTTTCTTGGAGTCGTAGTATTCACCAAACATTCACCATCACCACACAATGATATAAACACTAGATACTTTAATAATCCTGATTCAGTGTGGCACTTCCTGATTGCTTGCTTACAGCCATTCATCATTTACAACATATATCGACACACGACTGCACTATGGAGCATTTGACCTGGACACGAGACACAATGCGTATGACGTGTTATTCACATTTTTACCTGGCCACCGAAGGTGGACAGAGGTTATGTTTTCATCCCTGTCTGTCTGTCTGTTTGTCTGTGAACAGGATATCTCAAAAAGGTCCACCACTAGGTGGACAGGTTGGTGTGTAACAAGGAATAATTGATTCGATTTTGGTGAAGAGCCGGATCGGGATGCAAGAACTTTTAAATTAGTCTCGCCCTCCGAGGTGATACGATTTCAAGCCTGCCTCTGTCTGTCTGACCATGTCTATATATTTCAGTTTAAATTCATTTTCTCTGCAACCTGCTCGACAGATTGATGCTAAACTCTAAACACAGAAGGGACTCCCCATGGAGAATATTTCAATGATAACTCTGAATGTCATAGGTCACATGGTATGCCAGCCATATTTGATGAAGAAAAATTTGGACATCATGTTTTCCAAAACCGCTCACGAACAATTTGAAAGTTGGCACATCATCAAACTCGTACTCCTTCATGGGGTTACATAAGATGGTGATAACGATGATAATCATTGGTAAAGTGGTATTCCAGCCATAATTGGTTGAATCGAAATCCTTCTCCTACGACCGATGTGAGTGAAGAATAGATTGATTGATGTTCATCGGTCAAGTGGTCTGGTGGCCATATTGATTGAAAAATAAAACATTAAAAAAAAATCTTCTCCAGAACGCTTAACACATCGATGCAAAACTTAATACGTATGATCGATTTGTCCATGGGGAATATAGTTAGAATTTTTTTTTTTTAAATATTCACCTTAATTGACGCAATATATGCCTTGATGTGCCAAAAGTGGTCATTAAATATCCTAATAATCAATAAAGCTATGGATAATGGCGATGTACGTGACGTAATGGGGTGCAGGATGATACGGGTATATGGGCCGTAATAGCAGCGTGTTCAGTGAACAATGTATTTTTGTTTAGAATGAGAATGAGGTGAGACTATGCTCTCTCCGGAGTGCCATTTTCGTTTTTTAAGTGACTCTTAACCATTTATAGATGGAGCCAAAAACGATATATAAGCACGAATTTCAAAAAGTTGTGGACGGGTTTGACAAAAATTGGAGTGATAAGAAAAAGCCGAGTAGATTTTGGTTAAAGTACAGATTCAGAGCAGACTATCAGTGGGATTCAAACGTAAACTGTTCAGCCTGGCTGAGGTATCATTCTACCAAGGTGCCAATTCTAGTTTTATAGATTCATTTTCACTTACCTATCTCTTTTTTGCCTTCAAACTTTCTCAATTTTTTATCCACTAACCTTTCTTCCTGTTGTGTTCTGTCTTTTGTTTTACAGACTATACAACTCCTTGGAAATGCTCAAGAACTCGTCCTACTTACAGTGGCTGGAGAAAGCTTGCGGAAAGACCTTGGAGGAGAATGTTTACTGGAGCAGCGGCTGGCAGATATCAAGAGCCACACTCAGCACAGGCTCGCTAAGTTGTGGGAGCCTGCGATGCCCTGCAGAATGTTGTGTACCCACCACCACTGGCTTTCAGTATGGCCCACCATTACTCACACCAAAGTATGTAGGCAACTGCTACATGTATTTCTGTTCAAACATTTTTTTTATGTTGAAAAAGGACTGGTGTAGTGGGTAGGCGGGAGGGGTTGGGGCAGAATGAATCTGGTAGTATGGTGTGTGACGTGTGATCAAGTTTGTTGAAGTGATGTTAAAGTACATTGTATATTTGGTCATCATGATCTATCTGCTTAAATGGGAATACCAAACAGGCTAATTGGGGTTGGGATTTTTGTCTGAGCCCGTAGGTTGTGATGCTGGATCCAGGTTTAAATCCCATACACTATATTGATTTGTAATTACCTCAGCCACCGAAGGTAGATGGAGGTTATGTATTCACTTCTGTTTGTCTGTCTGTTTGTTTTCTATTTGTTTGTTTTGTCTATTTGTTTGTTTGTCTGGCGAGCAGGATATCTCAAAAAGTTATGGACGGATTTGGATGAAATTTGGTGGAGTGGATTGCGTGTGTGACCAGGACGAATAGATTAGATTTTGGTGAACATCCGGATCCGGATACAGATACTTTGATTTTCCTCACAAATGAGAGATTCCGCCAAAAATTTTGTATGTAGCACGACATTTCAAAAAGTTGTGGATGGGTTGTGACGAAACTTGGCGGATGAGTTAGGTAGGTGACAAGACAAGCCGATTAGATTTTTGGTTCTGGTCCATATGCAGATCCGGCTATCAGTGCGGATACAAAATATAAACTGTGTAGCCTCGTGGAGATGTACGAGTCTCTGCTCTACTGAGTGCTGTTCTCGTTTTGTCTACAATTTATGCAAATGTATGCTGATGTCTCCAAAGTGTCCATGTATTGCGAAGTAATCTCTGTACAAGCTGCCCCATTATCTCTAGATCACCGTTTTAAATGATTACTGCATGTTGCGAAAACTTTTATATTTTTTTCTCACTGGTTTACCTTGTATCACATTCCACTGTCCACAGATGTGCATGACGCATCCGGGATTTGGAAGAGAAGCTCCATTGCTAGCTCCCAAGTCTATGAACTGCTCCGCCAAACAAAGATGCAGGCAACAAGACTAGCAGCCTCTCCGCTCCTCCGTACCCGACGTGAGCTCTACGTACACTTCCTCCTGCAGCCGGGACCTTCTCCACGCATTGTGGGCGATGTGGAACAGGGAAAGGTGGTTCAACAAGCTGATGTTCCATCTCCTGTTAAGGGTGGCTGGATCATCTGGAGAAGCTTGAAATGTGTGACAAACATTTGTTTGAGTCCTCCAGGTTTTGTGATATTTATAAACATTACATCACAGCTTTGGCATGGAGGGGTACATTACAGTGTGGTATCTTGGAGTCTTGTTTGGTTGAGGACTTTTTGAAGATTCCATTTCTCCTGCTCTCTGTTTCTACCTGCTTTGCATCATGCTTTTGCTGTCCTTGTGAAACCCTGCCATGGAGTAGAAGAAAGAGAAAATCAAATTTACATTGCCAAGTTTTGTGACATTCGTAGGATTCCTCTCCTTTTTTTATTTTTTTTTTTCTCCCCCCAAGGGACACTCCAGACATTGTGAATGTAACCTAAATTATGCGCGAAATAAAATGTCATGTAAAACAGTCATTATTGTAATTTTTGTTGAGCGCTGCATCAATACGGAAATACATTTTGAAGGAGATGAAGACTGTGTTGTCTTTGGCTTCTCACATGGATCTGCATCCACACATGCGCGACCGAGGCTGCCTGTCCGTACACGCGCGCACCGCTGAGGCTGCCCGTCCGTACCGCACGCAACAAGGCTGCCCGTCCGTACACACGCGCTACTGAGGCTCCCGTCCTTGCATGCGTGCTGTCCCTGCCTGTATATATGCACCGAGCCTGAATGGTGCATGTCTGGATGGTTGTCGATGAATATCACACAGGGGACGTGACAGACCTATCTTGAGCTGCAACTTATCCCTTTGGATTTTGTGAGTTGTAGTCGGTGCCACCTTGATTTTTTTATTTATTTGGCTTGGTACTGGACGATCAATCATTGTAATAATTGAATCCTGGCGTTGATGGAGTGGAGGGTGAGTGTGTTTTATGTGTTTTCCAGTTGCTTAAAAGGATGGACGATGCTTATTTCATGATGGAAATTGGAGATAATCGAAATTAAAAATTCTAGTGTTCATTTTAAAATGTACACAACGAGTGTGTTATCTCACAACTTGTGATGAAATTGTATTGTCTTCATGTGGAAACAGGTTTGTATCTTTTCCTCTCGGACAAACGTTAAAAATTAAGTATTTTTGCAATATACATTTGTATCATTGCTGCAGTAGACTTTTTACTTATGCTGAGCTTCTTAATGCAGTCGTGGTCACTGCCAACCTTTAAAACTTCAAAACATTCAAAAAAGTATTCCTTTAATTCAGCTCTCCACACGAATCCATCCTCACCTTCAAGTACAACACTTTGGTCTTCTTTGCACTGATTTCATGATTTCGTTTGCATTATTGTTGGACAAATATCCCTGACTTGTTTAGCTTTGTTATCTCCAAGTTTGTCAGTAATATCACAAACGATTTGGAAGTTGATGAAATTCTTCACAGGTGGTTTCATAGTTCAACCTTTGGCATCATGTTGCTATGGGAACTCACTTTTTCCCTAAGGTTGGAACTCTTTTAAGCAAATCACTTTCTTTATATTATCCTTGCAAGGTGTTACATAATATTAATGTAATAAAATAGTGAGCACAAGGTATTACATGACTGCACTCTTCCATTTGTGAGGGTAGACTGCTTGTCCTGTTAAAGGTAAACATCAATTTGATACTCTAGACATTAATGGAACAGTCTTCTTGTCTAGCTCTAATGGGTGCTGTGGTGATTATAACATGATTAATGATGAAGAGCTATCCAGAGACGTGGCTGCTTCATTGTATAAATCGTGCATTTCCATTTGTAATTCAAAGGGATTTTTTTATTGCTGAAGTACCTGTAAAGTGATTACTTTGGTTATAATTAAAAGTTTCCCTTATATTTTCAGACTATATATTGCTGGACATTGTCTTATAACAACTCGAGCCAAACACTTCTTGTTTCACTCCTCCAACCAAACCCACAGCCCTAGTAAATGTGTTGAGTGACCATGGAAACCTGGCAAGCAGCTCTCTTTCCTCCCTCTCAGCTGCAGGCGTAAAGCTTACGATCATTGCACCGGATGCAGGCTCAAGAAGAGAAATGTATGCACCTATACGGAATGAATGAATGTGGCTTCTCATTACCTCTGTCACGAAGGTGACTGAGTTATGTTTTCACCCCTATATGTCTGCCTGACTGTCTGTGACAGGATATCTCAAAAGGTTGTGGATGGATTCGGCGAATTTGGTGGACAGGTTGGGTGTGTGACAAGGACGAAATGATTAGATTTTGGTGAAGATCCGGATACGAGAATTTTAAAGTGATTCTTCACCATGAGAGTGCCAAAACGATATTTAGGCACGATATCTCAAAAAGTTGTGGACGGATTATGACCTAACTAGGGGACAGTTGGGTGGAGGACCAGGATGAATCGATTCGATTTTTGTGAAGATTTGAATCCAGATACCATAATTTATTTCAAGTGAATTCTTCACCATTGAGAGATGGGGCCAAAAACAATATATAGTATGATATCTCAAAAAGATGTGGATGGATTTCAGGCGAAAATTTGTGGATGAGTTGGATAGGTGACAAGAACAAGTTGATTAGGTTTTTGGAAGTCTTGGATGCAGATCTGCCTATTGATGGAATACAAAACAATAAACTTCAGCCTGGCAGAGGTATGCACTCTACCGAGCGCTGTTGGAGTTACTCCGCCACCTGAGTAGTGGACAGGAGGTTACATTTTCAATCCTGTTTTCTGTCTGTCTGTCGGTGAGGCAGGATATCTCAAAAAAATAAAATGATGGATATTGGACGAAACTTGGTGACATGTTCGGTGTGTGATGAAGACGAATTGATTTCGATTTGTGAAGATCCGCATCCCGATCCGATTACTAGAATCTTAAAAGTGATGTTCGCAATTTAAGATGTCCGAAATTGATATGTCGTACAATTATTTCAAAAGTTCTCGCAATGGTTATGACAAAACTTGGTGGATGAGTTTGGTAGGTGACGAGAACAAACAATTGAGATTTTGGTTAAGGTCCTGACGCAGATCACGCTATTCGTGAGTTTTACCATACATAAACTGTTTAGTCTGGCGGAGGTATGCGCTCTACCTCTACTGTTTTAGTTGCAATGTGTGTTTATATATTGTGATTATCGAAATGTTCACCTTCAAAGGCGATGTGGAAGTGTCGACACTTTAGCCAATCCGCCTTCATGGCCAAAATACTGTTATTCATGTTTTAACTTCAACTTGATGAAATAGATAAAGTTTTCAATGTCACGTCGACCTTCCGTGTGAAAATAATGTGGTGCAGCAAATTTTGTGGCAATTTGCCCAAGGGTTGGAATCGTGAGGAAATCAGAGCGCGCACACACACACACACAACACACACACACACACACCACACACCACACACACACACACACACACACATACACACACACACTGATGGTTCGCTTGGTGTCAAAGATGATTGTCAAAATGTTTAGGTGAGGTATTGGCTCTGTGCACACGTTCATGTGAGGGAAGCCCTATCTTGATCTACACACACCTGGCAGTTCATGTGGCATCTGCTTCATTTGTTGCTATTTCACTGGTTCCTTCCTTCGAACACGCTTCTTCAGGTTATTTAACGAATCATTTCAGCTGTTTCACACCACTCTGTACTGCTGCTTCCTTTTGCTCTGGCACGGGCCATATCCTCCAAGACGTATTGGTCAATGTTGATCGCTTTCTGATCTTTAATACATGCTTGAATCTATTCTTGGACCACCTTGATATCGTTTGCTGTCTTTGATCTGTCCACAAAACATTTCCATTGGCAGATCGAGTGTTTGGCCTACAAACAACATGTCCCATCAGCAGTAGCTGTACACTCTCAGCATTGCCTCGACGCTCGATACGTGGGCTCGCTCCAGCACTTCATGTTGACATACCGACTTGCTGCCATGAGATGCGCATGATTGAGCGCAGACACCGCTGATGGAAAGCCTCTAACTGCTTTATGTGGTGTCGGTATGTTGTCCAGGTCTCCAACCCATAGAGCAGTGCGGTGAGGACAATGCCCTGTCCATTGGATTTAATGTGAAGATGGATATCCTCTAACTCTCACACTGATACCAGCAGACAAAAGGGTTTTTGAGGCTTTGTAAATATGGTTGGCTATATCTGAATTCCAGTTTGACATCGTCTTGGAGCACACGACCAAGGTAGATGAAACTGACTGATTTGCTTTAAGTTCTGAACCATCAATCGTTATTCTTTGGAACTGGTGGTGTTTTTTCAGGCGTTCGTTGCATCATGACTTCAGTTTTTGCTGAGGCTGATGGTTAGTCCAAATTTAGTTGCAGCAGCATCAATCTCAGTCATCAATCTCAAAAGTCGTCACTGCGAACAGGATTTCCTGAAGTTCTCTGAGCTGACCTTGGTAGCATGCATTGAACCTTCGCAGATTAAACATCGCCACTGGTTCTATTACTGAATGGAGATTCCGTTCTATAGTTTTTTTGTGGCGTCGGGCTAAAACAGCTGCAGCAAAGAAGATCTGAACAGTGTGGGTGCAAGCACACAGCCTTGTTGTGTAAATCATGTTAACTCACATATGTGTATACCACACAACACGTAATCATGGAGTACGGTAGTTCTCCAAATTTGTAGGAATGGCACGGAAAGAAATGGAACGCAAGCAAATCAAAAAATCCCAAGCCAAATCAGCCATCCATTTCATCTTTCTGAGCCTTCAACCTCAATTGACAGCCTGTCACAGCCTGATAAGCGCTGCCACAAGCAATATGTATTGTATCCAACCCAATCATGGATAACACTCATTAAAAGGTAATTAATTTTATTGTTTTTATTTTTGTTATATGTTTTATTGTTTTTTTTTATTTATTTATAAAATTTGTATGTTTTATCTATGCATTGTTTACTGTTTTTTTTAGGTTTTTATGCAGCTCTCCAACCTAAAAGGTTTGAAAATCTTCCCTGTTTTGAACATAAACCAGATTTTTACATGTTAAATATTGCCCCATAACACATTTTTGGATAATACGGCGTTCACGGAACGCATCCCGCGCGTTAACGTGGTTGTGGTGTGCGGTTCGGGGCGGGGAACGACCGCGTAGAATGGGAGGTTGGCGATCTCCCCCCCCCCCAACACCCCGCGAATTGAAGGTCGTCACCCCGGATAAACTCCGAAGTCGACGGGGTCGCTTAATGGACCGTGGGACGCCAATATTTTGACCGACGGTTCAGGTCTTTTTGTTTATCCAATCTTACCTAATAGCCCGACGTCTTAGCTACCAGGAGCCAGCACCCTCTGGCCGGCTTTGTCCGACCGAGTCAGCTTGTTACCGACTCGGATCCGGGTAACGCCGAGCGGGAATTACCAATGCCAGCGCCGGTCCAAATAACAATTTACGGCACAAATCGCTCCCTAATTCTCAAGCCGAACCATACTGGGTCAATGAAAGAAAACACAGACAACGAAACTGAACATTTAACGTTATTTTATTACAATAGGCAACAGGGAGGGAAACACAGAGCTAGACTTTAATCACGAATATTAATGGCAAATTGCAATGGCATTATCACTTTAACAGTTTTCACTTACAGACTGGCCACAGACGACACACACACCCAAAAAGGAAATTGCGCCAACTGGCCTTTATTCGGACCCCCCAGCTGCGGGAGGATAGGCCACTGGTTGTTAGAGTTTGGTCGGGACCTGGCCGCTCGTTGGTTTTACCGACTCGACATTGTGGAGCTCGGACGTCCGTGGAAGAACGGGTCCCCAAGCTCGAGGCTCAACACAACACCACCACGGTGGGACTCGGAACCCATGAATGCCAAATGAGCGCAGCCAGGATCTACGAACACGACCCGGCCAGCCCACAAAACGATGACCGAGCGACCCAGGAGAGCCCAGCAGACCAGAAGAAGGGAACGACCTCCAAAACCAAGGAACCCCGCAACCACCGGATACAGCTCGCGATCCCTTATTATCCCTCCCCCGTGCGGGTGGAGGATCCGCTCTCGGGTAACTCGGCCTCCGGATTGACCGGGGCGTTTTTCGGTTGTCGTGGGTGGGCCAGCGCGCGATTGGAGGAGGGGTGTGTCGCGTACTCGGTGCTCCTCCCCGAGAGAGCAGGCTCTTGCCTTCTCCAGTGTCGACAGAGGAGACATTTTCTTTGATGGGCGGAGTTGGAGCTGTAAGCGATCTCAACCCCTGATTGGAACGAGAGGAACATTCCATCTTGCTGGGCGGAGTCTTGCTCTGGAGCGATGAAAACTCAGTCTCGTTCGTGGGCCCTTGAAGCACGTGCGTAATGGAGCTGAAGGAGTGAGGGGATTGATGCAGAAAACTAACGAGAAAGAAAACTCGCACGCGCACACATGAAATTAAGCCATTAGACATCGGGGAGGGATTCTAATATCCACATATACTTTTTTTAAAAAAAAAAAAAAAAAAAAAATAAAAAAAAAAATCGAGAATAACTGAAACTATGGGACTGCTGACTGTGTGCAACGGCTTCCCAAATTCGCTAACAATACAGGGTCTCCTGTATATTCGATCGACTTGAACAAAGTCAGAGGCTACTCGCCTGATTGACCCCCGCTTTGTTCTGCGGTGCGTCGGACGCGTGCAGCTGGCTCCTGAAAATGTGCAATTTCATTTCACACACGTTTCCTCTTTTTGTACAGTCTTTCATTATATGACCCGTCACTCGCATAGATAAAACGTACTTATAAAAAAAAAAACCTAAACGTTCATTTTTAAATGTTTCTTCACCAATATCGTTGGGTGTTGCTTGGAGGCTCTCAAGCTTCGATCTCTGCAAGCTTCCATGTGATACCACGGCGGCGAGTGTCCCTGTGGACGTCTCCAGCATTACGAAGGTAAATAAATTGGATGATTACAATGAGTAAAAATGTTTTTGTGTTTCAAGGAATAAATCGCCACACACAGGCAGGATTAGCAAAAGAGGTACCTACACCACTCCTAAGCTGTCCTAGCCTGGGTTGAATCTGAACTCAGCTATAAACTGTCATATAAACATCGACCAGCTATAACCGGTGTTTCGACAGGCAGGGTGACTCATCAATGTGTGTGGCCGTCTCTCGGCTGAACTGGACGTTAAACTGGACGTCACATCTGCTGGAATCCCCTCGTCTCCCCTCCACACTATCTTCGCCTCTCCCTTGTTGTTAGAATTTGTAGTTAACGTTTTTAACCGACTCGATGTAAATCTGTTACTCAAATGAAGCGCCCAATTAAGTTCACTGTCTACAACGGAAAGTACATTACAATCAGAAATCTTATTACATAGTTCCATGGAGTCCAAGGCCACTGACGATGGTAAACATCTACATGATTTGCACTAAACCAAGATTACATGTTCCTGCATTTATATGTTCTTAGCGGAGTGGAGGGGTGATAAGCATTAGGCAAAAACTCCAACTGCAATACGTGTCTACTAGGTGAAAAGCGAATGACATAATCATGGCAAAAGTTGGTGTTATCAAACCAGGTCACTTTGTTTCCATAGCAAGACATTCCTTTTATCAACATTTGGTCAAAAGACTCTTGGATAAAGGGAACGCATAAATGACAGCCGAATTCGACTTATAGCATAAAAATTAATTTTATAAAGCACCAGCAACCATTACCAATTGAGAGTACCAATAATATAATTATTTTCTCCCACACCCTCATTCACCCCTCTGCCTCTCTCCCGCCTATTCCACCCCATCTCACTCATTGAAGATTGAATTGAAACCATTAAAAAATCTTCTCTGAAACCACTTAATTGATGGCGAAACATTTCCCCAATACAAATATGATCTACTAGCACACGGGCAACTACTCGGATGCCTCTTCGCAGTGGTTTACATGTTGGGGGCAGAATCTTCCCCGTTTTTTTCCCATGCTGCCCGGATTGCAGGGCAGCATAGTTCACGCGTGCAGAGTGCCGAATAGATCCTCATGGGACCGGCTCTCTCCAAACTCTCCAACTTTGTCATGGCCCTACTTTGTGATGGTGGGGTACACCATCCTGGATGTGGGGATCTCTGGATCACTCCAGGGAGATCAATCCGGCTGTCTCCGTGCCACGGGAATGAATAGCTCGACTGGAAGTTTCTCTTGCAGAGACCATTTACCATTGAAGAACGAGTCTTTGCTTCATGATCTTCTCTCTTCGAGATCCCCGCCGATGACGTCACCCGCGCACCGAACCTGTGCGGTTTCCCGCGCAAGCCAGCACGAGCGCATCGTCCCGGGAACCCGCTCCACGAACAGAACACGCGGCATGCAGCACGTGATGCCCCGCACACGCGCTCGCATGTGGACCCCTCCGTTCCAAATTCAAACCCTCGCCTATATTTTAACCGTCCACGCGACGGTCTTTTTCGAAACGCGGGACGTTCCCGCAACGAAATCCCTCCACGAAGACGCGTGCGCGAGGGCCGTTCGCGAAATGCCGAACTGGCCTCGTACGCGGTGTCTCGCGGGACCGGCGCGGTTACCAAAATACTTACTCGCGGCCCATTCGGCTCGCTATCCCCGTCTCCCGTCTGGATCGGTCCATGTACCATCCCCATGCACGTACTCACGCATCCTATTTTACTCACACCATACGGACCTTCTGGTACACTCGCACCACTCAACCTCTTAACCACACACACCGGGACATTCATATCGGGGACTCGCGTCACCACAAGCAATCCCAGGGTCTCCATACCCCCCAAGCTCCGCGTGCACCCGTTCACAGCACTCATCCGCTCAATCTCGTTCGGCCCGACCGGACTCACCTCATCGCGATCTGCTTCGAGAGAGCGCATTTTCTCCCTCCGTTCCTGAAGGAGGTTATCCTGCTGCTCGCACCGGGTCTCGACACATTCTACCAGCTCAACCCCATTGTCCCTCCCTGACTCTACGTGTGTGTGCTCGTCTTTCGTTTCATTTAAGTCGTCCCCCTCTATTGATTTCTCCGTCTCCGTCACCTCGTTTATTATTTCCGTTTCTTCCTGGCTCTTCGTCTCTGTTAATTTCTCCGTTTGTGTCTCCGTGAATTTTTCCGTCGTCCCCTCGTGTTCATTAATTTCTTCCTTTGTCTCTTTTATTATCTGCGTCCCCGTCACCTCCTTTAATTCTTCCGCTGTCCCCTCGTGTCCGAGTTCATACACTTCTCGTCCAATCGCCATTATTTTCTCCGTCACTTCTTCCTCACCCATCATTGTGGTCCGAACAGCCGCCACACTCCCCCTCGACTCGGTAATTTCTTCAGGTAGAGTCCTGGTCCCATTTGCAAAATCTTGGAGCATTTTTAAATCATCCGCCACTGTTCGCATCCTCCAATCCTTGCGCTTCATCGCATGTTCCATTACCTCCATTACCTGCCGCATTGTCACCTGCCCTGGCCGCTCCCACTGACTACATTTAGTGATGCGGTTGTAGTAATACAAATAACCAGATGAATGGCATCACCACTTTTCCCAACCCTGGGGTAAGGATGTGTCTTCCTCGCGGGCGTTTTCCTGAGCCACGGATTCCTTTAACATTACCTCTACACTCTCAGAACCCACCTGTATCAGCCCATCTTGGTTAGACATGTTGCATGTTGGGAAATTTTTTTTAAAACGCTTTAATTTGGGAACACGGGGGGGGGGGTTGCTCCCTACACCCCCTGATCCGAATCCCGTGAATTTCTCTACGGAGGACGAGGGGCCGAATCGCACTCCTGACTACCAATTTGTTGTGGGCCGGGTATCGGCTGCGAGCACGACCGCTAGGTGAAGCAGTAGGGTCGACTCTACCGAACACCCGGAATCTAGATCGCACCTGTCGGAAAACTCCGAGGGTGCGGGTCCCTTACCGGACCGTGAATCGTCAATAATTCCACCACGTGGTACAGGGTTATTTGCAAACTTCAAAATACCTAGACCCACGTGGCGAGCTACGAGTATTCACACCCTCGACGGCACTCGTACGGGATGAGCCGTATGCGGGCTCGACCTGTGCTTGACCCGAGCGGACGGTCACTGAGCTTCCGTCGGTCCCAAATGCACACCACAACGGCAACAATGGCCTTCTTTAATTATCCCAACACTCACCACGTCCGAGAGAAGTTCCGCATGCGAGCTGGCCGGCCTCTGTGGTCGTTCCGTCAGTGGTTGTGTGGAGGGAGTGCGGTGTGCCGGCCGCTCGAAAACGCGCTCGGACCTACCCTACTGTCTCCCCCAATATCGCCTTTGCCTGTCTCTGTCCATACCATCCCTTAGTTTGCAATAACCAAACACACAAAATTAGCCCCTCGTATTTTTTTTTCTTATAATTCTTTCTCCTAACCACCCTTATATTGTCTTTGTCCGGCTAACCTACCTGTCAACACAAAGCCTACTCCGAACCCTAAGTTCCTTTTGGAGGGGAATGGGAAGAGGCTAGCATCCTGCCTCGAGCCCAACAAAGCCTCAGAATGCCTCCTCATAATTCAGTCAATCTTTCCAAGGTGGGTCCAGCGCTACAGAGAGCGAAGGATGGATGGTGCGAAGGGGTACATCTCCGAACTATCCTCGCACTTATTAACTTTAACTACCCCGGGCTTCCAAAACACACTGTCTCTTTAAAATTATCGGTTCTAGAAACCATGATCTCTTCCATTCCCTGTGTTGGTGTCCTTCAATTGGCAGCCCTCAAATTTTCATTCGTTGGCTTTTCTGGGCACTAGTGGCTCAACTGGCAGGGACTTCCCCTCTGCGAACTCTAAACCATGGCACCCCCAGGCTCTGAGGCTGTCTCCGACCTACCTGCTCCCTATGAACGCGGGGTTGCCCTTCTGGCATTGCCCCTCTCGATGCCCACGTGGCATTTTGGCGCTTCGGGTCCCTTTCCGAGGTCGCCCGTGGCCACTACACTATCCAACCCCTTGGACCCTTGGCCTACTCTGGCCGACTAGTCCGGTGCCCATGGTGCCCTCTAAATCGATACTCACCTTTCCGACAGCCACGCTCCCAGCCGTTCCATGGACTCCTGCCCCCTCCAAATGGGTTTCGTGCTTCTCTCCACACCAACAACAGAACGACCGCCTCGTTCGTTAATTTATCAACCCACTAACTAACATTACTCTGACCCCGGGGTCACTTGGTGTGGGACTCACTCCTCCCCCACATCATTATCGACCATGCATACCACATTCGCTCCACTCACTCACTCGGGCCGCTGACCTATACTCATTCATCACACATTTGTTTCTCCTTTAAACTCACTATACACTCCAACACTGCCATTCTCCTAACTAAATTCCCACTAACTATCTCGTGCTCCCGTCATCCCTTAAACTAGTGCACGTTCCATTTAATCTAACGTAGCTAAGCTACGTCCCACTACACATTCCATGTCTGTCCGTGTCTTCCAAAATCCATTTCCCATTCTAAATCGAAAGTAAAAATCCCTCTAACTATTCCACGGACCAATGGAGGACAGCTCATGCCCCCATGAGGCGGTCTGTCTACGCTAAACCCTTCCCACTAACTAATGCTTCCTTTGCCCAAACACCGGGCTGTGCACTGGAAGCGAGGCATTTTTTTCTTTTTGCACCGCCAAGGTGGTGGTCGATGGCTCACTCGCTCGTCCCTATGGCGATAATACGTCCCTCCGATGGCCGATCCGTGCAGCATGACGTCACCCTTCCAATCGCACAGAGCGTTCACTTTCGTGCGATTCCGCACAGCGAGCCAACGTGCGTTGTTCGCCCGGCATTCCGTGCTGCGAGATCCCCGCCGATGACGTCACCCGCGCACCGAACCTGTGCGGTTTCCCGCGCAAGCCAGCACGAGCGCATCGTCCCGGGAACCCGCTCACGAACAGAACACGCGGCATGCAGCACGTGATGCCCTGCACACGCGCTCGCATGTGGACCCCTCCGTTCCAAATTCAAACTCTCGCTATATTTTAACCGTCCACGCGACGGTCTTTTTCGAAACGCGGGACGTTCCCGCAACGAAATCCTCCACGAAGACGCGTGCGCGAGGGCCGTTCGCGAAATGCCGAACTGGCCTCGTACGCGGCGTCTCGCGGGACGGCGCGGTTACCAAATACTTACTCACCCATTCGGCTCGCTATCCCGCTCCCGTCTGGATCGGTCCATGTACCATCCCATGCACGTACTCACGCATCCTATTTTACTCCACCATAGCGCCTTCTAGTACACTCGCACCACTCAACCTCTTAACCACACACACCGGGACATTCATATCGGGGACTCGCGTCACCACAAGCAATCCCAGGGTCTCTACCCCCAAGCTCCGCGTGCACCCGTTCACAGCACTCATCCGCTCAATCTCGTTCGGCCCGACCGGACTCACCTCATCGGCGATCTGCTTCGAGAGAGCGCATTTTCTCCCTCCGTTCCTGAAGGAGGTTATCCTGCTGCTCGCACCGGGTCTCGACACATTCTACCAGCTCAACCCATTGTCCTCCTGACTCTACGTGTGTGTGCTCGTCTTTCGTTCATTTAAGTCGTCCCCCTCTATTGATTTCTCCGTCTCCGTCACCTCGTTTATTATTTCCGTTTCTTCCTGGCTCTTCGTCTCTGTTATTTCTCCGTTTGTGTCTCCGTGAATTTTTTCCGTCGTCCCCTCGTGTTCATTAATTTTCTCTTTGTCTCTTTTATTATCTGCGTCCCGTCACCTCCTTTAATTCTTCCGCTGTCCCCTCGTGTCCGAGTTATACACTTCTCGTCCAATCGCCATTATTTTCTCCGTCACTTCTTCCTCACCCATCATTGTGGTGCGAACAGCCGCCACACTCCCCCTCGACTCGGTAATTTCTTCAGGTAGAGTCCTGGTCCCATTTGCAAAATCTTGGAGCATTTTTAAATCATCCGCCACTGTTCGCATCCTCCAATCCTTGCGCTTCATCGCATGTTCCATTACCTCCATTACCTGCCGCATTGTCACCTGCCCTGGCCGCTCCCACTGACTACATTTAGTGGTGCGGTTGTAGTAATACAAATAACCAGATGAATGGCATCACCCACTTTTCCCAACCTGGGGTAAGGATGTGTCTTCCTCGCGGGCGTTTTCCTGAGCCGCGGATTCCTTTAACATTATCTCTACACTCTCAGAACCCACCTGTATCAGCCCATCTTGGTTAGACATGTTGCATGTTGGGAAATTTTTTTTAAAACGCTGTAATTTGGGGAACACGGGGGGGGGGGTTTGCTCCCTACACCCTGATCCGAATCCCGTGAATTTCTCTACGAAGGACGAGGGGCCGAATCGCACTCCTGACTACCAATTTGTTGTGGGCCGGGTATCGGCTGCGAGCACGACCGCTAGGTGAAGCAGTAGGGTCGACTCTACCGAACACCCGGAATCTAGATCGCACCTGTCGGAAAACTCCGAGTGCGGGTCCCTTACCGGACCGTGAATCGTCAATAATTCCACCACGTGGTACAGGGTTATTTGCCAAACTTCAAAATACCTAGACCCACGTGGCGAGCTACCGAGTATTCACACCTCGACGGCACTCGTACGGGATGAGCCGTAAGCGGGCTCGACCTGTGCTTGACCCGAGCGGACGGTCACTGAGCTTCCGTCGGTCCCAAATGCACACCACAACGGCAACAATGGCCTTCTTTAATTATCCAACACTCACCACGTTGAACAATAAAAGAAGCAGTCATAGACTGGTACTTACGAAATCGTCAACTTGACCTCTGACCTTGTCTAATAAAAGCTGTCTCTCGAGAAGGTAGCGACGCAACCAGAAGTTTCTACGATGATTCTGTACCAAACCATCAAAAATCGAATGTTTGACCTCACTGTGACCTTGACCTTTGACCGATTTGACCAAAATCTAATCAGCGCAAGCCATCACCCTCCTGAATCACGTGGTGTTATTTGACATTGGTAGCTTCTTCCGTTCTCGAGTTATCGTGCCTACAAACAACACAACAACACACAAACAAACACAACAAACAGAGGATGGAAGTCATCAATATACTTACGAAATTTTAGATTTCGTAAGTAATAAACACAAAAACGAGCTGATACATTTAACAAAT
>CM068952.1:171238972-171262897 GCA_035128595.1 Eptatretus atami | reverse complement strand
TGGGACACGATGCATTCCCTTATTTGGCGCGCAGCCAAGCGAACTGGTTCATGACCATATTTGGGAATGGAATTCTATCCCCGAACAAATTCCGAACACACCCGCATACTAGCGAGCACACGGAGAATGCTGGGAGCAGAGGGTTGTCGTTGTTGTAGTTGTAGATGTAAAAATCCTAACTATCAAAATAACTCTGCATCGCATGAACATTTAATTACCCATTAAACAAGGGAAAGGGAGCTATCTATCCACATTTACTTATTGAAATAACTGAGCTATAGGACCTGTATGTTGAGTGCTCATGGCTTCCAGATTCGTAACAATATACACAATGCATTATTACCCCACACTCTTATTGACCCATCGCCAAGCTTCATTGCAGTTGTCGTACACTGTTATCCCGTTCTCTGGTCCACCTTCAAAGACACTTCTGTCAATTATTGCCAAATAGTTCAAAGTTGGAACATCTGTAAAGATCAGCTGTTTCATTTTTACTGTCCATGTCAACCTTTCTGTTTGGTTTCCTCTCCTCACCAAGGCTTTTCGGGTAGATACATGTCCACTGAGTCCACTTGGTGCGAATGAGTATCTTACTATTCTTAAAGAAACGTTAACCCCGATATTTTCAGTGGGTTATTCGTAAGATCTTGGCTGGATCGCCATCTATCACGTGGAGACCATACCCTAAGGCTTAAAGTATTCAACCTCACTTTTGGAGAGAGTTTTGGCTGTTTTCCTCAATTGCTTATTTTGTCAACAGTAGCAGTTTTGGGTATCCTCTTCAGGGTTTTGCATCCGGCTATTACTGAAAAATGAATTTTAGCTGCAATACGCCGCACACAATAGCCTTCACGAGCTAAGACTGATTTGTATGTGCTTGTCATGTGATATTTCCTTTCTTGGAGTCGTAGTATTCACCAAACATTCACCATCACCACACAATGATATAAACACCTAGATACTTTAATAATCCTGATTCAGGTGTGGCACTTCCTGATTGCTTGCTTTACAGCCATTCATCATTTACAACATATATCGACACACGACTGCACTATGGAGCATTTGACCTGGACACGAGACACAATGCTATAACGTGTTATTCACATTTTTACCTGGCCACCGAAGGTGGACAGAGGTTATGTTTTCATCCCTGTCTGTCTGTCTGTTTGTCTGTGAACAGGATATCTCAAAAAGGTCCACCACTAGGTGGACAGGTTGGGTGTGTAACAAGGAATAATTGATTCGATTTTGGTGAAGAGCCGGATCGGGATGCAAGAACTTTTAAATTAGTCTCGCCCTCCGAGGTGATACGATTTCAATGCCTGCCTCTGTCTGTCTGACCATGTCTATATATTTTCAGTTTAAAATTCATTTTCTCTGCAACTGCTCGACAGATTGATGCTAAACTCTAAACACAGAAGGGACTCCCCATGGAGAATATTTCAATGATAACTCTGATGTCATAGGTCACATGGTATGCCAGCCATATTTGATGAAAGGAAAAATTTGGACATCATGTTTTCCAAAACCGCTCAACGAAACAATTTGAAAGTTGGCACATATCATCAACTCGTACTCCTCATGGGGTATACATAGATGGTGATAACGATGATATCATTGGTAAAGTGGTATTCCAGCCATAATTGGTTGAATCGAAATCCTTCTCCTACGACCCGATGTGAGTGAAGAATTAGATTGATGATGTCATCGGTCAAGTGGTCTGGTGGCCATATTGGATTGAAAATAAAAACATTAAAAAAAAATCTTCTCCAGAACCGCTTAACACATCGATGCAAAACTTAATACGTATGATCGATTTGTCCATGGGGAATATAGTTAGAATTTTTTTTTTTTAAATATTCACCTTAATTGACGCAATTTAGCCTTGATGTGCACAAAAGTGGTCATTAAATATCCTAATAATCAATAAAGCTATGGATAATGGCGATGTACGTGACGTAATGGGGTGCATGGATGATACGGGTATATGGGCCGTAATAGCAGCGTGTTCAGTGAACAATGGTATTTTTGTTTAGAATGAGAATGAGGTGAGACTATGCTCTCTCCGGAGTGCCATTTTCGTTTTTTAAGTGACTCTTAACCATTTATAGATGGAGCCAAAAACGATATATAGCACGATATTTCAAAAAGTTGTGGACGGGTTATGACAAAACTTGGGAGGTGATAAGAAAAAGCCGAGTAGATTTTGGTTAAAGTACAGATTCAGAGCAGACTTATCAGTGGGATTCAAACCGTAAACTGTTCAGCCTGGCTGAGGTATACATTCTACCAAGTGCCATTCTAGTTTTATAGATTCATTTTCACTTACCTATCTCTTTTTTGCCTTCAAACTTTCTCAATTTTTATGCCACTAACCTTTCTTCCTGTTGTGTTCTGTCTTTTGTTTTACAGACTATACCAACTCCTTGGAAATGCTCAAGAACTCGTGCCTACTTACAGTGGCCTGGAAAAGCTTGCGGAAGAGACCTTGGAGGAGAATGTTTTACTGGAGCAGCGGCTGGCAGATATCAAGAGCCACACTCAGCACAGGCTCGCTGAAGTTGTGGGAGCCTGCGATGCCCTGCAGAATGTTGTGTACCCACCACCAGCTGGCTTTCAGTATGGCCCACCATTACTCACACCAAAAGTATGTAGCAACTGCTACATGTACTTTCTGTTCAAACATTTTTTTTTATGTGAAAAGGGACTGGTGTAGTGGGTAGGCGGGAGGGGGTTGGGGCAGAATGAATCTGGTAGTATGGTGTTGTGATCGTGTGATCAAGTTTGTTGAAGTGATGTTAAAAGTACATTGTGTATATTTGGTCATCATGATCTATCTGCTTAAATGGGAATACCAAACAGGCTAATGGGGTTTGGGATTTTTGTCTGAGCCCGTAGGTTGTGATGCTGGGATCCCAGGTTTAAATCCCATACACTATATTGATTTGTTAATTACCTCAGCCACCGAAGGTAGATGGAGGTTATGTATTCACTTCTGTTTGTCTGTCTGTTTGTTTGTCTATTTGTTTGTTTGTCTATTTGTTTGTTTGTCTGCGAGCAGGATATCTCAAAAAGTTATGGACGGATTTGGATGAAATTTGGTGGAGTGATTGCGTGTGTGACCAGGACGAATAGATTAGATTTTGGTGAACATCCGGATCCGGATACAGATACTTTGATTTTCCTCACAAATGAGAGATTCCGCCAAAAATTTTGTATGTAGCACGACATTTCAAAAAGTTGTGGATGGGTTGTGACGAAACTTGGCGGATGAGTTAGGTAGGTGACAAGACAAGCCGATTAGATTTTTGGTTCTGGTCCATATGCAGATCCGGCCTATCAGTGGGATACAAAATATAAACTGTGTAGCCTCGTGGAGATGTACCGAGTCTCTGCTCTACTGAGTGCTGTTCTCGTTTGTCTACCAATTTATGCAAATGTATGCTGATGTCTCCAAAGTGTCCATGTATTGCAAGTAATCTCTGTACAAGCTGCCCCATTATCTCTAGATCACCGTTTTAAATGATTACTGCATGTTGCGAAAACTTTTATATTTTGTTTTCTCCACTGGTTTACCTTGTATCACATTCCACTGTCCACAGACTGTGCATGACGCCATCCGGGATTTGGAAGAGAAGCTCCAATTGCTAGCTCCCCAAGTCTATGAACTGCTCCGCCAAACAAAGATGCAGCAACAAAGACTAGCAGCCTCTCCGCTCCTCCGTACCCGACGTGAGCTCTACGTACACTTCCTCCTGCAGCCGGACCTTCTTCCACGCATTGTGGGCGATGTGGAACAGGGAAAGGTGGTTCAACAAGCTGATGTTCCATTCCCCTTTAAGGTGGCTGGATCATCTGGAGAAGCTTGAAATGTGTGACAAACATTTGTTTTGAGTCCTCCAGGTTTTGTGATATTTATAAACATTACATCACAGCTGTTGGCATGGAGGGGTACATCTACAGTGTGGTATCTTGGAGTCTTGGTTTTGGTTGAGGACCTTTTGAAGATCCATTTCTCCTGCTCTGCTGTTTCTACCTGCTTTGCATCATTGCTTTGCTGTCCTTGTGAAACCCTGCCATGGAGTAGAAGAAAGAAGAAAATCAAATTTACATTGCCAAGTCTTTGTGACATTCGTAGGATTCCTCTCCTTTTTTATTTTTATTTTTTCTCCCCCCAAGGGACACTCCAGGACATTGATGAATGTAACCTAAATTATGCGCGAAATAAAATGTCATGTAAACAGTCATTAATTGTATTTTTTGTTGAGCGTGCATCAATACGGGAAATACATTTTGAAGGAGATGAAGACTGTGTTGTCTTTGGCTTCTCACATGGATCTGCATCCACACATGCGCACCGAGGCTGCCTGTCCGTACACGCGCGCACCGCTGAGGCTGCCCGTCCGTACACGCACGCAACAAGGCTGCCCGTCCGTACACACGCGCTACTGAGGCTGCCCGTCCTTGCATGCGTGCTGTCCCTGCCTGTATATATGCACCGAGCCTGAATGGTGCAATGTACTGGATGGTTGTCGATGAATATCACACAGGGGACGTGACAGACCTATCTTGAGCTGCCAACTTATCCCTTTGGATTTTGTGAGTTGTAGTCGGTGCCACCTTGATTTTTTATTTATTTCGGCTTGAGGTACTGGACGATCAAATCATTGTAATAATTGAATCCCTGGCGTTGATGGAGTGGAGGGTGAGTGTGTTTTATGTGTTTTTCCAGTTGCTTAAAAGGATGGACGATGCTTTATTTCATGATGGAAATTGGAGATAATCGAAATTAAAACTTCTAGTGTTCATTTTAAAATGTACACAACGAGTGTGTTATCTCACAACTTGTGATGAAATTGTATTGTCTTCATGTGGAACAGGTTTGTATCTTTTCCCTCTCGGACAAACGTTAAAATTAAGTATTTTTGCAATATACATTTGTATCATTGCTGCAGTAGACTTTTATACTTATGCTGAGCTTCTTAAATGCAGTCGTGGTCACTGCCAACCTTTAAAACTTCAAAACATTCAAAAAAAGTAATCCTTTAATTCAGCTCTCCACACGAATCCATCCTCACCTTCAACGTACCAACACTTTGGTCTTTCTTTGCACTGATTTTCATGATTTCGTTTTGCATTATTGTTGGACAAATATCCCTGACTTGTTTAGCTTTGTTATCTCCAAAGTTTGTCAGTAATATCACAAACGATTTGGAAGTTGATGAAATTCTTCACAAGGTGGTTTTCATAGTTCAACCTTTGGCATCATGTCTGCTATGGGAACTCACTTTTTCCCTAAGGTTGGAAACTCTCTTTAAGCAAATCACTTTCTTTATACTTATCCTTGCAAGGTGTTACATAATATTAATTGTAATAAAATAGTGAGCACAAGGTATTACATGACTGCACTCTTCCATTTGTGAGGGTAGACTGCTTGTCCTGTTAAAGGATAAACATCAATTTGATACTCTAGACATTAATGGAACAGTCTTCTTGTCTAGCTCTAATGGGTGCTGTGTGATTATAACATGATTAATGATGAAGAGCTATCAGCAGAGACGTGGCTGCTTCACTTGTATGAAATCGTGCCATTTCCATTTGTAATTCAAAGGGGATTTTTTTATTGCTGAAGTACCTGTAAAGTGATTTACTTTGGTTATAATTAAAAGTTTCCCTTATATTTTCAGACTATATATTGCTGGACATTGTCTTTATAACAACTCGAGCCAAACACTTCTTGTTTCACTCCTCCCAACCAAACCCACAGCCCTAGTAAATGTGTTGAGTGACCATGGAAACCTGGCAGCAGCTCTCTGTTCCTCCCCTCTCAGCTGCAGGGCGTAAAGTCCTTACGATCATGCACCGGATGCAGGCTCAAGAAGAGCAAAGTGGTATGCACCTATACGTGAATGAGATGAATGTGGCTTCTCATTACCTCTGTCACCGAAGGTGAACTGAGGTTATGTTTTCACCCCTATATGTCTGCCTGACTGTCTGTGAACAGGATATCTCAAAAGGTTGTGGATGGATTCGGACGACATTTGGTGGACAGGTTGGGTGTGTGACAAGGACGAAATGATTAGATTTTGGTGAAGATCCGGATACGAGAATTTTAAAGTGATTCTTCACCATTGAGAGTGCCAAAACGATATTTAGCACGATATCTCAAAAAGTTGTGGACGGATTATGACCTAACTAGGTGGACAGTTGGGTGGAGGACCAGGATGAATCGATTCGATTTTTGTGAAGATTTGAATCCAGATACCATAATTTATTTCAAGTGATTCTTCACCATTGAGAGATGGGGCCAAAAACAATATATAGTATGATATCTCAAAAAGATGTGGATGGATTCAGGCGAAAATTTGTGGATGAGTTGGATAGGTGACAAGAACAAGTTGATTAGGTTTTGGAAGTCTGGATGCAGATCTGGCCTATTGATGGAATACAAAACAATAAACTTCAGCCTGGCAGAGGTATGCACTCTACCGAGCGCTGTTGGAGTTACCTCCGCCACCTGAGGTGGACAGAGGTTACATTTTCAATCCTGTTTTTCTGTCTGTCTGTCGGTGAGCAGGATATCTCAAAAAAATAAAATGGATGGATTTGGACGAAACTTGGTGGACATGTTCGGTGTGTGATGAAGACGAATTGATTCGATTTTGGTGAAGATCCGCATCCCGATCCGGATACTAGAATCTTAAAAGTGATTGTTCGCAATTTAGAGATGTCCGAAATTGATATGTCGTACAATATTTCAAAAAGTTCTGCATGAGTTATGACAAAACTTGGTGGATGAGTTTGGTAGGTGACGAGAACAAACCAATGAGATTTTGGTTAAGGTCCTGATGCAGATCCAGCCTATTCGTGAGTTTTACCATACATAAACTGTTTAGTCTGGCGGAGGTATGCGCTCTACCTCTACTGTTTTAGTTGCAATGTGTGTTTATATATTGTGATTATCGAAAATGTTCACCTTCAAAGGCGATGTGGAAGTGTCGACACTTTAGCCAAGCTCCGCCCTTCATGGCCAAAATACTGTTATTTCATGTTTTAACTTCAACTTGATGAAATAGATAAAGTTTTCAATGTCACGTCGACCTTCCGTGTGAAAATAATGTGGTGCAGCAAATTTTGTGGCAATTTGCCCAAGGGTATGGAATCGTAGAGAAATCAGAGCGGCACACACACACACCACACACACACACAACACACACACACCAACACACACACACACTGATGGTTGTCCGCTGGTGTCAAAGATGATTGTCAAAATGTTTAGGTGAGGTATTGGCCTCTGTGCACACGTTCATGTGAGTGAAGCCCTATCCTTGATCTACACACACCTGGCAGTTCCATGTGGCATCTGCTTCATTTGTTGCTATTTCCACTGGTTCCTTCCTTCGAACACGCTTCTTCAGGTTATTTACACGAATCATTTCAGCTGTTCTCACACCACTCTGTACTGCTGCTTTCCATTTTGCTCTGGCACGGGCCATATCCTCCCAAGACGTATGGTCAATGTTGATCGCTTTCTGATCTTTAATCACATGCTTGAATCTATTCCTTGGACCACCTTGATATCGTTTGCTGTCTTTGATCTGTCCACAAAACATTTCCATTGGCAGACGAGTGTTTGGCCTACAAACAACATGTCCCATCAGCGTAGCTGTACACTCTCAGCATTGCCTCGACGCTCGATAACGTGGCTCGCTCCAGCACTTCATAGTTGCATACCGACTGCTGCCATGAGATGCGCATGATTGAGCGCAGACACCGCTGATGGAAAGCCTCTAACTGCTTTATGTGGTGTCGGTATGTTGTCCAGGTCTCCAACCCATAGAGCAGTGCGGTGAGGACAACTGCCCTGTCCACTTGGATTTTAATGTGAAGATGGATTCCTCTAACTCTCCACACTGATACCCAGCAGACAAAAGGGTTTTTGAGGCTTTGTAAATATGGTTGGCTATATCTGAATCCAGTTTGACATCGTCTTGGAGCACACGACCAAGGTAGATGAACTGACTGATTTGCTTAAGTTCTGAACCATCAATCGTTATTCTTGGAACTGGTGGTGTTTTTTCAGGTGCTGCTTGCATCATGACTTCAGTTTTGCTGAGGCTGATGGTTAGTCCAAATTTAGTTGCAGCAGCATCAATCTCAGTCATCAATCTCAAAAGTCAGTCATCTGCGAACAGGATTTCCTGAAGTATCTCTGAGCTGACCTTGGTACATGCATTGAACCTTCGCAGATTAAACATCCGGCCACTGGTTCTATACTGAATGGAGATTCCGTCTAAGTTTTTTTGTGGCGTCGGCTAAAACAGCTGCAAAGAAGATGCTGAACAGTGTGGGTGCAAGCACACAGCCTTGTTGTGTAAATCATGTAACTCACATATGTGTATACACACACACGTAAATCATGGAGTACGGTAGTTCTCCAAATGTAGGGATGGCACGGGAAGAAATGGACCAAGCCAAATCAAAAAATCCCAAGCAAATCAGCCTCCATTTCATCTTCTGAGCCTTCAACCTCAACTGGACAGCCTGTCACACCTGAATAAGCCTGCCACAAGCAATATGTAATGTATCCAACCCCAATCATGATAACACTCATTAAAAGGTAATTAATTTTATTGTTTTTATTTTTGTTATATGTTTTATTGTTTTTTTTTTTTATTTATAAAATTTGTGTTTTATCTATGCATTGTTTACTGTTTTTTTTGAGGTTTTTATGCAGCTCTCCAACCTTAAAAGGTTGAAATCTTCCCTGTTTTGAACATAACCCAGATTTTTACATGTTATATTGCCCCATAACACATTTTTGGATAATACGGCGTTTCACGGGAACGCATCCCGCGCGTTATACTGTTGTGGTGCTGGGTTCGGGGCGGGGAACGACCGCTAGATGGAGCAGTTGGGCATCTCTCCCCCCCCCAAACACCCGGAATTGAAGGTCGTCACCCCGGATAACTCCGAAGTCGACGGGTCGCTTAATGGACCGTGGACGCCAATATTTTGACCGCACGGTTGGTCTTTTTGTTTGATTCCAATTTACCTAATTAGCCGCACGGTCTAGCTACCGGAAAGCCACACCCTCGGCCGGCTTTGTCCGAACCGAGTCGCTGTTACCGACTCGGATCCGGCGTAACCGAGCGGGAATTACCAAAGCCGCGCCGGTCCAAATAACAATTTACGGCACAATCGGCCTCCCTAATTCTCAAGCCCGAACCATACTGGGTCAATGAAAGAAAACACAGACAACGAACTGGAAAATTTAACAGTTATTTATTTACAATAGGCAACAGGGAGGGAAACACAGAGCAGACTTAATCACGAATATTAATGGCAAATGTGCAATGGCAATCACTTAACAGTTTTCACTTACAAGACTGGCCACAGACGGACACACACACCCAAAAAGAAATTGCGCCAACTGGCCTTTATTCGGACCCTCCAGCTGCGGAGGATAGGCAAGCTGGTTGTTAGAGTTTGGTCGGGTACCTGGCCGCCTCGTGTGGTTTTACCGACTCGCACTTGTGGAGCTCGGAGTCCGTGGAAGGGAACCCGAGAGAAGTTCCGCATGCGAAGCTGGCCGGCCGTCTGGTTGGTCGTCCGTCAGTGGTTGTGGAGGGATGCGGTGTGTGCCGGCCGCCGAAACGGGCTCGGACGCTACCGTATCTGTCTCCCCTCAAATATCGCCTTTTGCCTGTCTCTGTCATTACCCACTCTTAGTTCTGCAATAACCAAACACACAAAATGTTACCCCTCGTTTTTTGTTTTTATAATTCTTTCCTAATTGTCTCTAACCCTTATATGTCTTTGTCGCTAACTCTAGCCGTGTCAACACGACAGCCTACTGCCAGAACCCCTTAAGTTCCTTTTGCAGGGAATACGGCGAAGAGGCTAGGCATCCTGCTCGAGCCCAACAAAGCCTCAGATGGCCTCGCTCATAATCAGTCCAATACTTTCCAAGGTGGGTCCTAGCGGCCCTACAGAGAGCTGACATGGATGGATTGCGAACTGGGGTAACATCTCCGAACTATCCTTCTTTTGGCTACTTATTAACTTTAACCTACCCGGGCTTCCAAAAACTCAACCTGTCTCTTTAAATTTATCGCGTTCTATGAAATCCATGTATCCTGTCTTCCATCGGCCTGTGTTGGTGTCCATTTCAATGTGGCTAGCCCTCAAATTTTCATTCTTGCGTCACAATTTTCGTGGGCGCAGCTGGCTCAACTGGCAGGGACTTCCCCTCTGCAGAACTCTATACCTATGCACTCTTTCCTCCCAGGGCTCTGAGGCTGTCTCCGAGCGCTACCCTGCTGCCTCTTGAATCGTCGAGGGTTGCCACTTCTGGTCCATTGCCCTCCTCTCGATGCCACGTGTCATTTTGGCGGCTTTCGGGTCCCCTTTCCTGAGGTCGCCGTGGGCCACTACACTATCCACCCCTTGGATCCCTGGCCACACTGGCCGACAGTCCGGTGCCCTTGGTTGCTCTTTGCTAATCGATTATCTCCTTTCCGACTAGCACGTGCTCCCAGCCCGTCCATGGACGTCCTGCCTCCTCCTCCAAATGGTGTTTCGTTGCTTCTCTCCACCCAAACAAACAGAACGACTTCATGCTCGTTCGGTTAAATTTGCATCAACCCACTAACTAACATTACTCTGACCATCTCTCGGGTCACTTGTGTGGGACTCACTTCCTCCCCCCACTCATTCATCGGTATTTACGACCATGCATACCACATTCGCATCCACTCACTCACTCGGGCCCGCTGACCTACTACTCATTCATCACAATTTGTTTCTCCTTTAAACTCACTTATTACACTCCAACACTGCCTTCTCCTAACTATAATTCCCACTAACTATCTCGTGCTCCCCGTCATCCCTTAAACTAGTGCACGTTGCCATTTAATCTACGTAGCTAAGCTACGTCCCACTACCATTTCATGTCTGTCCGTGTCTTTCCAAAAGTCCATTTCCGCATTTCTAAAATCGAAAGTAAAAATCCCCTCTAACTTATTCCAGACGGACCAAATGATGGACGAGCTTATGCCCCCATGAGGCCGGGTCTGTCTAACGCTAAACCCTCCCACTAACTAATGCTTTCTTTGCCCAAACCACCGGGCTGTGCCACTTGTAAGCGAGCATTTTTTTCTTTTGCAACCGCCAAGTGTGTGGTCCGATGCTCACTCGCTCGTTCCCTATGGGCGATAAAAACGTCCCCTCCGATGGCCGAGCCGTGCAGCCATGACGTCACCCTTCAAACGCGACAGAGCGTTCACTTTCGTGCGATTCCGCAACACGAGCCAACGTGCGTTGTTCGCACCGGGCATTCGTCTGCCTGCGAGGATCCCCGCCAGAGACGTCACCCGCGCACCGAACCTGTGGCGGTTTCACCGCGCAAGCCAGCAACGAGCGCATCGTCCCGGGAACCCGCTCCCACGACAGAACACGCGCATGCAGCACGTGATGCCCCTGCACACGCGCTCGCATGTGGACCCCTCCGTTCCAAATTCAAACTCTCGCCTATATTTTAACCTCCACGCGACGGTCTTTTTCGAAACGCGGGACGTTCCCGCAACGAAATCCTCACGAAGACGCGTCGCGGATTGGGCCGTTCTCGCGAAATGCCGAACTGGCCTCTTGTACCGCGGTCGTCTCGCGGGAACGGCGCGGTTACCAAATACATTACTCGGACCCATTCGGCGTCGCTATCCGCTCCCGTCTGGATCGGTCCATGTACCATCCCATAGCACGTACTCACGCATCTAGTTTTACTCACACCATATGTGCCTTCTGGTACATCTCGCACGCACCAACCTCTAACCACACATCACCGGACATTCATATCGGTGGGACTCGCGTCACCACAAGCAATCCAGGGTCTCACCCACTACCCTCCCAAGCTCCGCGTGCACCCGTTCACAAGCACTCATCGCTCAATTCGTTCGGACCCGACGACCTCACCTCATCGGCGATCTGCTTCGAGAGAGCGCGATTTTCTCCCTCCGTTCCTGAAGAGGTTATCCTGCTGCTCGCACCGGGTCTCGACACATCTACCAGCTCAACCCCATTGTCCACTCCTGACTCTACGTGTGTGTGCTCGTCTTTCGTTCATTTAAGTCGTCCCCCTCTATTGATTTCTCCGTCTCCGTCACCTCGTTTATTATTTCCGTTTTCTTCCTGGCTCTTCGTCTCTGTTAATTTCTCCGTTTGTCGTCTCGCTGTGAAATTTTTTTCCGTCGTCCCTCGTGTTCATGTAATTTTTCCTTTGTCTCTTTTATTATCTGCGCCCGTACTCGCTTTAATTCTTCCGCTGTCCCCTGTGTTCCGAGTTCATACTACTTCTCGGTCCAATCGCCATTATTTTCTTTCCGTCACTTCTTCCTCACCCATCATTGTGGTCCGAACAGCGCCACAACTCCCCCTCACTCGGTAATTCTCTCAGGTTAGGCAGTCCTGGTCCATTTGCAAAATCTTGGAGCATTTTTAAATCATCCGCCACTGTTCGCATCTCTCCAATCCTGCGCTTCAATCGCATGCTTCCATTACCTCCATTACCTGCCGCATTGTCACCCTGCCCTGCGCTCCCACTCGACTCATTTAGTGAGGGTCTGTTTAGTAGTAATACAAATAACCAGATGATGGCTATCACCCACTTTTCCCAACCTGGGGGTAAGGATGTGTCTCCTCGCGGGCGTTTTCCTGAGCCCGGATTCCTTTAACATTACTCTCTACACTCTCAGAACCCACCTGTATCAGCCCATCTTGGTTAGACATGTTGCATGTTGGGAAATTTTTTTTAAAACGCTTGTAATTTGGGAACACGGGGGGGGGGGTTTGCTCCCTACACCCCCTGATCCGAATCCCGTGAATTTCTCTACGTAGGACGAGGGGCCGAATCGCACTCCTGACTACCAATTTGTTGTGGGCCGGGTATCGGCTGCGAGCACGACCGCTAGGTGAAGCAGTAGGGTCGACTCTACCGAACACCCGGAATCTAGATCGCACCTGTCGGAAAACTCCGAGGGTGCGGGTCCCTTACCGGACCGTGAATCGTCAATAATTCCACCACGTGGTACAGGGTTATTTGCCAAACTTCAAAATACCTAACCCACGTGCGAGCTACCGAGTATTCACACCCTCGACGGCACTCGTACGGGATGAGCCGTATGCGGGCTCGACCTGTGCTTGACCCGAGCGGACGGTCACTGAGCTTCCGTCGGTCCCAATGCACACCACAACGGCAACAATGGCCTTCTTTAATTATCCAACACTCACCACGTTGAACAATAAAAGAAGCAGTCATAGACTGGTACTTACGAAATCGTCACTTGACCTCTGACCTTGTCTAATAAAAGCTGTCTCTCGAGAAGGTAGCGACGCAAACCAGAAGTTTCTACGATGATTCTGTACCAAACCATCAAAAATCGAATGTTTGACCTCACTGTGACCTTGACCTTGACCGATTTTGACCAAAATCTAATCAGCGCAAAGCCATCACCCTCCTGAATCACGTGGTGTTATTTGACATTGGTAGCTTCTTCCGTTCTCGAGTTATCGTGCCTACAAACAACACAAACAACACACAAACAAAACACAACAAAAGAGGATGGAAGTCATCAATATACTTACGAAATTTTAGATTTCGTAAGTAATAAACACAAAACGAGCTGATACATTTAACAAATAGGGTATTTATTAACAGTCGGTGGGGAGGAGGGAAGCACGTAAGGGCAGAGTATCACGACTAATAAGAAATGCAAGGCAAATAATGTACAGCGATGGCACTTAACAATTTACTACTTAAAGACGGGCCCACCGACAGACACACACACACACAGAAACCCAGAAGGACATGGACCTGTCCACTCGTGTGGTTTGGCTGACACGAGCGAACCAGGCCAGCGGTTGAGATGCGGCTGAAAGAACCAGACACGCCAGCCCACACCAGCGACGAAATGAGCCAGGAACCAGAGCACGCGCTCACGCCAGCGACGAGACGAGCCGGGGAACAAGAGCACGCCGCTCACGCCAGCGATATATGAGCCGGGAACCAGAGCACGCGCTCCTGAAGATGGGGCGCCGATCCTTTTTCTAACCCGCTCGAGCAGATCCACCCGATTATTTGCCCTCCGTTCCTTTTGTCCCCTTTTCGGCGCGGTTCGCTCATCGTGGCTCGTTCTCTTGAGTGGGACACGATGCATTCCCTTATTTGGCGCGCAGCCAAGCGAACTGGTCATGACCAATATTTGGGAATGGAATTCTATCCGCGAACGAATTCCGAACACACCCGCAATACTAGCGAGCACACGGAGAATGCTGGGAGCAGAGGGTTGTCGTTGTTGTAGTTGTAGATGTAAAAAATCCTAACTATCAAAAAAACTCTTGCATCGCATGAAATTTAATTACCCATTAAACAAGGGAAAGGGAGCTATCTTCCACAATTTACTTATTGAAATAATTGAGCTATAGGACCTGTATGTTGAGTGCTCATGGCTTCCAGATTCGTAACAATATACACAATGCATTTTTACCCCACACTCTTATTGACCCATCGCAAGCTTATTGCAGTTGTCGTACACTGTTATCCTGTTCTCTGCGTCCACCGTTCAAAGAACACTTCTGTCAATTATTGCCAAATAGTTCAAAGTTGGAACATCTGTAAAGATCAGCTGTTCATTTTACTGTCCATTTCAACCTTCTGTTTGGTTTCCTCTCCTCACAAAGGCTTTTCGGGTAGATACATGTCCACCGAGTCCACTTGGGCGAATGAGTATCTTACTATTCTTAAAGAAACGTTAACCCCGATATTTTCAGTGGGTTATTCGTAAGATCTTGGCTGGATCGCCATCTATCACGTGGAGACCATACCCAAGGTTTAAAGTATTCACCTCACTTTTGGAGAGAGTTTGGCTGTTTTCCTCAATGCTTATTTTGTCAACAGTAGCAGTTTTGGGTGTCCTCTTCAGGGTTTTGCATCCGGCTATTACTGAAAATGAATTTTAGCTGCAATACGCCGCACACAATAGCCTTCACGAGCTAAGACTGATTTGTATGTGCTTGTCATTGATATTTCCTTTCTTGGAGTCGTAGTATTCACCAAACATTCACCATCACCACACAATGATATAAACACTAGATACTTTAAAATCCTGATTCAGGTGTGGCACTTCCTGATTGCTTGCTTTACAGCCATTCATCATTTACAACATATATCGACACACGACTGCACTATGGAGCAATTTGACCTGGACACGAGACACAAGCTATAACGTGTTATTCACATTTTTACCTGGCACCGAAGGTGGACAGAGGTTATGTTTTCATCCCTGTCTGTCTGTCTGTTTGTCTGTGAACAGATATCTCAAAAAGGTCCACCACTAGCGTGACAGGTTGGGTGTGTAACAAGGAATAATTGATTCGATTTGGTGAAGAGCCGGCGGGATGCAAGAACTTTTAAATTAGTCTCGCCCTCCGAGGTGATACGATTTCAATGCCTGCCTCTGTTCTGTCTGTCCATGTCTATATATTTTCAGTTTAAATCATTTTCTCTGCAACCGTCGACAGATTGATGCTAAACTCTAAACACAGAAGGGACTCCCCATGGAGAATATTTCAATGATAACTCTGATGTCATAGGTCACATGGTATGCAGCCATATTTATGAAAGAAAAATTTGAACATCATGTTTTCCAAAACCGCTCAACGAAACAATTTGAAAGTTGGCACATATCATCAACTCGTACTCCTCATGGGTACATAGATGGTGATAACGATGATATCATTGGTAAAGGGTATTCCAGCCATAATTGGTTGAATCGAAATCCTTCTCCTACGACCCGATGTGAGTGAAGAATTAGATTGATGATGTTATCGGTCAAGTGTCTGGTGGCCATATTGGATTGAAAATTAAAAACATTAAAAAAAATCTTCTCCAGAACCGCTTAACACATCGATGCAAAACTTAATACGTATGATCGATTTGTCCATGGGAATATAGTTAGAATTTTTTTTTTTTAAATATTCACCTTAATGACGCAATTTAGCCTTGATGTGCACAAAAGTGGTCATTAAATATCCTAATAATCAATAAAGCTATGGATAATGGCGATGTACGTGACGTAATGGGTGCATGGATGATACGGGTATATGGGCCGTAATAGCAGCGTGTTCATGAACAATGTATTTTTGTTTAGAATGAGCATGAGGTGAGACTATGCTCTCTCCGGAGTGCCATTTTCGTTTTTTAAGTGACTCTAACCATTTATAGATGGAGCCAAAAACGATATATAGCACGATATTTCAAAAAGTTGTGGACGGGTTTGACAAAACTTGGGAGGTGATAAGAAAAAGCCGAGTAGATTTTGGTTAAAGTACAGATTCAGAGCCGACTTATCAGTGGGATTCAAACCGTAAACTGTTCAGCCTGGCTGAGGTATACATTCTACCAAGTGCCATTCTAGTTTTATAGATTTATTTTCACTTACCTATCTCTTTTTTGCCTTCAAACTTTCTCAATTTTTTATGCCACTAACCTTTCTCCTGTTGTGTTCTGTCTTTTGTTTTACAGACTATACCAACTCCTTGGAAATGCTCAAGAACTCGTGCCTACTTACAGTGGTCTGGAAAAGCTTGCGAAGAGACCTTGGAGGAGAATGTTTTACTGGAGCAGCGGCTGGCAGATATCAAGAGCCACACTCAGCACAGGCTCTCTAAGTTGTGGGAGCCTGCGATGCCCTGCAGAATGTTGTGTACCCACCACCAGCTGGCTTTCAGTATGGCCCCCATTACTCACACCAAAAGTATGTAGCAACTGCTACATGTACTTTCTGTTCAAACATTTTTTTTTTTATGTAAAAGGACTGGTGTAGTGGGTAGGCGGGAGGGGTTGGGGCAGAATGAATCTGGTAGTATGGTGTTGTGATCGTGTGATCAAGTTTGTTGAAGTGATGTTAAAAGTACATTGTGTATATTTGGTCATCATGATCTATCTGCTTAAATGGGAATACCAAACAGGCTAATGGGTTGGTCTGTTTGGGATTTTTGTCTGAGCCGCGTAGGTTGTGATGCTGGGATCCAGGTTTAAATCCCATAACACTATATTGATTTGTTAATTACCTCACCACCGAAGGTAGATGGAGGTTATGTATTCACTTCTGTTTGTCTGTCTGTTTGTTTGTCTATTTGTTTTGTTGTCTATTTGTTTGTTTGTCTGCGAGCAGGATATCTCAAAAAGTTATGGACGGATTTGGATGAAATTTGGTGGAGTGATTGCGTGTGTGACCAGGACGAATAGATTAGATTTTGGTGAACATCCGGATCCGGATACAGATACTTTGATTTTCTCACAAATGAGAGATTCCGCCAAAAATTTTGTATGTAGCACGACATTTCAAAAAGTTGTGGATGGGTTGTGACGAAACTTGGCGGATGAGTTAGGTAGGTGACAAGACAAGCCGATTAGATTTTGGTTCTGGTCCATATGCAGATCCGGCCTATCAGTGGGATACAAAATATAAACTGTGTAGCCTCGTGGAGATGTACGAGTCTCTGCTCTACTGAGTGCTGTTCTCGTTTGTCTACCAATTTATGCAAATGTATGCTGATGTCTCCAAAGTGTCCATGTATTGCAAGTAATCTCTGTACAAGCTGCCCCATTATCTCTAGATCACCGTTTTAAATGATTACTGCATGTTGCGAAAACTTTTATATTTTGTTTTTCTCACTGGTTTACCTTGTATCACATTCCACTGTCCACAGACTGTGCATGACGCCATCCGGGATTTGGAAGAGAAGCTCCAATTGCTAGCTCCCCAAGTCTATGAACTGCTCCGCCAAACAAAGATGCAGCAACAAAGACTAGCAGCCTCTCCGCTCCTCCGTACCCGACGTGAGCTCTACGTACACTTCCTCCTGCAGCCGGACCTTCTTCCACGCATTGTGGGCGATGTGGAACAGGGAAAGGTGGTTCACAAGCTGATGTTCCATTCCCCTTTAAGGTGGTGGATCATCTGGAGAAGCTTGAAATGTGTGACAAACATTTGTTTTGAGTCCTCCAGGTTTTGTGATATTTATAAACATTACATCACAGCTGTTGGCATGGAGGGGTACATCTACAGTGTGGTATCTTGGAGTCTTGTTTGGTTGAGGACCTTTTTGAAGACCCATTTCTCCTGCTCTGCTGTTTCTACCTGCTTTGCATTATTGCTTTGCTGCCTTGTGAAACCCTGCCATGGAGTAGAAGAGAAGAAAATCAAATTTACATTGCCAAGTCTTTGTGACATTCGTAGGATTCCTCTCCTTTTTTTATTTTTATTTTTTCTCCCCCCAAGGGACTCCAGGACATTGATGAATGTAACCTAAATTGTGCGCGAAATAAAATGTCATGTAAACAGTCATTAATTGTATTTTTTGTTGAGCGTGCATCAATACGGGAAATACATTTTGAAGAGATGAAGACTGTGTTGTCTTTGGCTTCTCACATGGATCTGCATCCACACATGCGCACGCGAGGCTGCCTGTCCGTACACGCGCGCACCGCTGAGGCTGCCCGTCCGTACACGCACGCAACAAGGCTGCCCGTCCGTACACACGCGCTACTGAGGCTGCCCGTCCTTGCATGCGTGCTGTCCCTGCCTGTATATATGCACCGAGCCTGAATGGTGCAATGTACTGGATGGTTGTCGATGAATATCACACAGGGGACGTGACAGACCTATCTTGAGCTGCCAACTTATCCCTTTGGATTTTGTGAGTTGTAGTCGGTGCCACCTTGATTTTTTATTTATTTCGGCTTGAGGTACTGGACGATCAAATCATTGTAATAATTGAATCCCTGGCGTTGATGGAGTGGAGGTGAGTGTGTTTTATGTGTTTTTCCAGTTGCTTAAAAGGATGGACGATGCTTTATTTCATGATGGAAATTGGAGATAATCGAAATTAAAACTTCTAGTGTTCATTTTAAAATGTACACAACGAGTGTGTTATCTAACAACTTGTGATGAAATTGTATTGTCTTCATGTGGAACAGGTTTGTATCTTTTCCTCTCGGACAAACGTTAAAATTAAGTATTTTTGCAATATACATTTGTATCATTGCTGCAGTAGACTTTTATACTTATGCTGAGCTTCTTAAATGCAGTCGTGGTCACTGCCAACCTTTAAACTTCAAAACATTCAAAAAAAGTAATCCTTTAATTCAGCTCTCCACACGAATCCATCCTCACCTTCAACGTACCAACACTTTGGTCTTTCTTTGCACTGATTTTCATGATTTCGTTTTGCATTATTGTTGGACAAATATCCCTGACTTGTTTAGCTTTGTTATCTCCAAAGTTTGTCAGTAATATCACAAACGATTTGGAAGTTGATGAAATTCTTCACAAGTGTTTTCATAGTTCAACCTTTGGCATCATGTCTGCTATGGGAACTCACTTTTTCCTAAGGTTGGAAACTCTCTTTAAGCAAATCCTTTCTTTATACTTATCCTTGCAAGGTGTTACATAATATTAATTGTAATAAAATAGTGAGCACAAGGTATTACATGACTGCACTCTTCCATTTGTGAGGGTAAATGCTTGTCCTGTAAAGGATAAACATCAATTTGATACTCTAGACATTAATGGAACAGTCTTCTTGTCTAGCTCTAATGGGTGCTGTGTGATTATAACATGATTAATGATGAAGAGCTATCAGCAGAGACGTGGCTGCTTCACTTGTATGAAATCGTGCCATTTCCATTTGTAATTCAAAGGGGATTTTTTTATTGCTGAAGTACCTGTAAAGTGATTTTTTGGTTATAATTAAAAGTTTCCCTTATATTTTCAGACTATATTTGCTGGACATTGTCTTTATAACAACTCGAGCCAAACACTTCTTGTTTCACTCCTCCCAACCAAACCCACAGCCCTAGTAAATGTGTTGAGTGACCATGGAAACCTGGCAGCAGCTCTCTGTTCCTCCCCTCTCAGCTGCAGGGCGTAAAGTCCTTACGATCATGCACCGGATGCAGGCTCAAGAAGAGCAAAGTGGTATGCACCTTACGTGAATGAGATGAATGTGGCTTCTCATTACCTCTGTCACCGAAGGTGAACTGAGGTTATGTTTTCACCCCTATATGTCTGCCTGACTGTCTGTGAACAGGATATCTCAAAAGGTTGTGGATGGATTCGGACGAATTTGGTGGACAGGTTGGGTGTGTGACAAGGACGAAATGATTAGATTTTGGTGAAGATCCGGATACGAGAATTTTAAAGTGATTCTTCACCATTGAGAGTGCCAAAACGATATTTAGCACGATATCTCAAAAAGTTGTGGACGGATTATGACCTAACTAGGTGGACAGTTGGGTGGAGGACCAGGATGAATCGATTCGATTTTTGTGAAGATTTGAATCCAGATACCATAATTTATTTCAAGTGATTCTTCACCATTGAGAGATGGGGCCAAAAACAATATATAGTATGATATCTCAAAAAGATGTGGATGGATGATTCAGGCGAAAATTTGTGGATGAGTTGGATAGGTGACAAGAACAAGTTGATTAGGTTTTGGAAGTCTGGATGCAGATCTGGCCTATTGATGGAATACAAAACAATAAACTTCAGCCTGGCAGAGGTATGCACTCTACCGAGCGCTGTTGGAGTTACCTCCGCCACCTGAGGTGGACAGAGGTTACATTTTCAATCCTGTTTTTTCTGTCTGTCTGTCGGTGAGGCAGGATATCTCAAAAAAATAAAATGATGGATTTGGACGAAACTTGGTGGACATGTTCGGTGTGTGATGAAGACGAATTGATTCGATTTTGGTGAAGATCCGCATCCCGATCCGGATACTAGAATCTTAAAAGTGATTGTTCGCAATTTAGAGGATGTCCGAAATTGATATGTCGTACAATATTTCAAAAGTTCTCGCATGAGTTATGACAAAACTTGGTGGATGAGTTTGGTAGGTGACGAGAACAAACAATGAGATTTTGGTTAAGGTCCTGATGCAGATCCAGCCTATTCGTGAGTTTTACCATACATAAACTGTTTAGTCTGGCGGAGGTATGCGCTCTACCTCTACTGTTTTAGTTGCAATGTGTGTTTATATATTGTGATTATCGAAATGTTCACCTTCAAAGGCGATGTGGAAGTGTCGACACTTTAGCCAAGCTCCGCCCTTCATGGCCAAAATACTGTTATTTCATGTTTTAACTTCAACTTGATGAAATAGATAAAGTTTTCAATGTCACGTCGACCTTCCGTGTGAAAATAATGTGGTGCAGCAAATTTTGTGGCAATTTGCCCAAGGGTATGGAATCGTAGAGAAATCAGAGCGCACACACACACACACACACACACACACACACACACACACACACACATACACACACTGATGGTTGTCCGCTGGTGTCAAAGATGATTGTCAAAATGTTTAGGTGAGGTATTGGCCTCTGTGCACACGTTCATGTGAGTGAAGCCCTATCCTTGATCTACACACACCTGGCAGTTCCATGTGGCATCTGCTTCATTTGTTGCTATTTCACTGGTTCCTTCCTTCGAACACGCTTCTTCAGGTTATTTACACGAATCATTTCAGCTGTTCTCACACCACTCTGTACTGCTGCTTTCCATTTTGCTCTGGCACGGGCCATATCCTCCCAAGACGTATGGTCAATGTTGATCGCTTTCTGATCTTTAATCACATGCTTGAATCTATTCCTTGGACCACCTTGATATCGTTTGCTGTCTTTGATCTGTCCACAAAACATTTCCATTGGCAGACGAGTGTTTGGCCTACAAACAACATGTCCCATCAGCATAGCTGTACACTCTCAGCATTGCCTCGACGCTCGATAACGTGGCTCGCTCCAGCACTTCATAGTTGCATACCGACTGCTGCCATGAGATGCGCATGATTGAGCGCAGACACCGCTGATGGAAAGCCTCTAACTGCTTTATGTGGTGTCGGTATGTTGTCCAGGTCTCCAACCCATAGAGCAGTGCGGTGAGGACAACTGCCCTGTCCACTTGGATTTTAATGTGAAGATGGATTCCTCTAACTCTCCACACTGATACCAGCAGACAAAAGGGTTTTTGAGGCTTTGTAAATATGGTTGGCTATATCTGAATCCAGTTTGACATCGTCTTGGAGCACACGACCAAGGTAGATGAACTGACTGATTTGCTTAAGTTCTGAACCATCAATCGTTATTCTTGGAACTGGTGGTGTTTTTTCAGGTGCTGCTTGCATCATGACTTCAGTTTTGCTGAGGCTGATGGTTAGTCCAAATTTAGTTGCAGCAGCATCAATCTCAGTCATCAATCTCAAAAGTCAGTCATCTGCGAACAGGATTTCCTGAAGTATCTCTGAGCTGACCTTGGTACATGCATTGAACCTTCGCAGATTAAACATCCGGCCACTGGTTCTATACTGAATGGAGATTCCGTCTAAGTTTTTTTGTGGCGTCGGCTAAAACAGCTGCAAAGAAGATGCTGAACAGTGTGGGTGCAAGCACACAGCCTTGTTGTGTAAATCATGTAACTCACATATGTGTATACACACACACGTAAATCATGGAGTACGGTAGTTCTCCAAATGTAGGGATGGCACGGGAAGAAATGGACCAAGCCAAATCAAAAAATCCCAAGCAAATCAGCCTCCATTTCATCTTCTGAGCCTTCAACCTCAACTGGACAGCCTGTCACACCTGAATAAGCCTGCCACAAGCAATATGTATTGTATCCAACCCCAATCATGATAACACTCATTAAAAGGTAATTAATTTTATTGTTTTTATTTTGTTATATGTTTTATTGTTTTTTTTTTTATTTATAAAATTTGTGTTTTATCTATGCATTGTTTACTGTTTTTTTTGAGGTTTTTATGCAGCTCTCCAACCTTAAAAGGTTGAAATCTTCCCTGTTTTGAACATAACCCAGATTTTTACATGTTAATATATTGCCCCATAACACATTTTTGGATAATACGGCGTTTCACGGGAACGCATCCCGCGCGTTATACTGTTGTGGTGCTGGGTTCGGGGCGGGGAACGACCGCTAGATGGAGCGTTGGGCATCTCCCCCCCCCCAAACACCCGGAATTGAAGGTCGTCACCCCGGATAACTCCGAAGTCGACGGGTCGCTTAATGGACCGTGGACGCCAATATTTTGACCGCACGGTTGGTCTTTTTGTTTGATTCCAATTTACCTAATTAGCCGCACGGTCTAGCTACCGGAAAGCCACACCCTCGGCCGGCTTTGTCCGAACCGAGTCGCTGTTACCGACTCGGATCCGGCGTAACGCGAGCGGGAATTACCAAAGCCGCGCCGGTCCAAATAACAATTTACGGCACAATCGCCTCCCTAATTCTCAAGCCCGAACCATACTGGGTAATGAAAGAAAACACAGACAACGAACTGGAAAATTTAACAGTTATTTATTTACAATAGGCAACAGGGAGGGAAACACAGAGCAGACTTAATCACGAATATTAATGGCAAATGTGCAATGGCAATCACTTAACAGTTTTACTTACAAGACTGGCCACAGACGGACACACACACCCAAAAAGAAATTGCGCCAACTGGCCTTTATTCGGACCCTCCAGCTGCGGAGGATAGGCAGCTGGTTGTTAGAGTTTGGTCGGGTACCTGGCCGCCTCGTGTGGTTTTACCGACTCGCACTTGTGGAGCTCGGAGTCCGTGGAAGGGAACGGGGATCCCCAGCTCGAGCGCTCCAACACACACCACCACGGTGGGACTCGAACCCATGAATCCAATGAGCGCAGCCAGGATCCTACGAACGACCCGGCCAGCCAAAAACGATGACCGACGACCAGGAGAGCCCAGCAGACCAGAAGCAAGGAACGACCTCCAAGGAACCAAGGAACCCGCAACCACCGGATACAGCTCGCGATCCTTATTATC
>CM068952.1:171222666-171238778 GCA_035128595.1 Eptatretus atami | reverse complement strand
GCCCCATCAAAGAAGAATGTCTCCTTGTCGACCTGGGGAAGGCAAAAGAGCCTCTCTCGGGGAGGAGCACCGAGACGCCGACACACCCCTCCTCCAATCGCGGCTGGCCACCACGACAACCGAAAACGCCCCGTCCAATCCGGAGGCGAGTTACCCGAGAGCGGATCCCTCCACCCCGCACGGGGAGGGATAATAAGGATCGCGAGCTGTATCCGGTGGTTGCGGGTTCCTTGGTTCCTTGGAGGTCGTCCTTGCTTCTGGTCTGCTGGGCTCTCCTGGTCGTCGGTCATCGTTTGTGGCTGGCCGGGTCGTTCGTAGGATCCTGGCTGCGCTCATTGGATTCATGGGTTCGAGTCCCACCGTGGTGGTTTGTGTTGGAGCGCTCGAGCTGGGGATCCCCGTTCCCTTCCACGGACTCCGAGTCTCCACAAGTGCGAGTCGGTAAAACCACACGAGGCGGCCAGGTACCCGACCAAACTCTAACAACCAGCTTGCCTATCTCCGCAGCTGGAGGGTCCGAATAAAGGCCAGTTGGCGCAATTTCTTTTTGGGTGTGTGTGTCCGTCTGTGGCCAGTCTTGTAAGTAAAACTGTTAAGTGATTGCCATTGCACATTTGCCATTAATATTCGTGATTAAGTCTGCTCTGTGTTTCCCTCCCTGTTGCCTATTGTAAATAAATAACTGTTAAATTTCCAGTTCGTTGTCTGTGTTTTTTTTCATTCCCAGTATGGTTCGGGCTTGAGAATTAGGGAGGCCGATTGTGCCGTAAATTGTTATTTGGACCGGCGCGGCTTTGGTAATTCCCGCTCGGTTACCCGGATCCGAGTCGGTAACAGCGACTCGGTTCGGACAAAGCCGGCCGAGGGTGTGGCTTTCCCGGTAGCTAGACCGTGCGGCTAATTAGGTAAATTGGAATCAAACAAAAAGACCAAACCGTGCGGTCAAAATATTGGCGTCCACGGTCCATTAAGCGACCCGTCGACTTCGGAGTTATCCGGGGTGACGACCTTCAATTCCGGGTGTTTGGGGGGGGGGGGAGATGGCCAACTGCTCCATCTAGCGGTCGTTCCCCGCCCCGAACCCAGCACCACATATAACGCGCGGAATGCGTTCCCGTGAAACGCCGTATTATCCAAAAATGTGTTATGGGGCAATATTTAACATGTAAAAATCTGGGTTATGTTCAAAACAGGGAAGATTTCAACCTTTTAAGGTTGGAGAGCTGCATAAAAACCTCAAAAAAACAGTAAACAATGCATAGATAAAACAACAATTTTATAAATAAAAAAAAACAATAAAACATATAAAAAATAAAAACAATAAAATTAATTACCTTTTAATGAGTGTTATCATGATTGGGGTTGGATACATTACATATTGCTTGTGGCAGGCTTATTCAGGTGTGACAGGCTGTCCAGTTGAGGTTGAAGGCTCAGAAGATGAAATGGAGGCTGATTTGCTTGGGATTTTTTGATTTGGCTTGGTCCATTTCTTCCCGTGCATCCCTACATTTGGAGAACTACCGTACTCCATGATTTACGTGTGTGTGTATACACATATGTGAGTTACATGATTTACACAACAAGGCTGTGTGCTTGCACCCACACTGTTCAGCATCTTCTTTGCAGCTGTTTAGCCGACGCCACAAAAAAAACTTAGACGGAATCTCCATTCAGTATAGAACCAGTGGCCGGATGTTTAATCTGCGAAGGTTCAATGCATGTACCAAGGTCAGCTCAGAGATACTTCAGGAAATCCTGTTCGCAGATGACTGACTTTTGAGATTGATGACTGAGATTGATGCTGCTGCAACTAAATTTGGACTAACCATCAGCCTCAGCAAAACTGAAGTCATGATGCAAGCAGCACTGAAAAAACACACACCAGTTCCAAGAATAACGATTGATGGTTCAGAACTTAAGCAAATCAGTCAGTTCATCTACCTTGGTCGTGTGCCAGACGATGTCAAACTGGATTCAGATATAGCCAACCATATTTACAAAGCTCAAAAACCCTTTTGTCTGCTGGTATCAGTGTGGAGAGTTAGAGGAATCCATCTTCACATTAAAATCCAAGTGGACAGGGCAGTTGTCCTCACCGCACTGCTCTATGGGTTGGAGACCTGGACAAATACCGACACCACATAAAGCAGTTAGAGGCTTTCCATCAGCGGTGTCGGCTCAATCATGCGCATCTCATGGCAGCAGTCGGTATGCAACTATGAAGTGCTGGAGCGAGCCACGTTATCGAGCGTCGAGGCAATGCTGAGAGTGTACAGCTATGCTGATGGGACATGTTGTTTGTAGGCCAAACACTCGTCTGCCAATGGAAATGTTTTGTGGACAGATCAAAGACAGCAAACGATATCAAGGTGGTCCAAGGAATAGATTCAAGCATGTGATTAAAGATCAGAAAGCGATCAACATTGACCATACGTCTTGGGAGGATATGGCCCGTGCCAGAGCAAAATGGAAAGCAGCAGTACAGAGTGGTGTGAGAACAGCTGAAATGATTCGTGTAAATAACCTAAAGAAGCGTGTTCGAAGGAAGGAACCAGTGGAAATAGCAACAAATGAAGCAGATGCCACATGGAACTGCCAGGTGTGTGTAGATCAAGGATAGGGCTTCACTCACATGAACGTGTGCACAGAGGCCAATACCTCACCTAAACATTTTGACAATCATCTTTGACACCAGCGGACAACCATCAGTGTGTGTGTGTGTGTGTGTGTGTGTGTGTGTGTGTGTGTGGTGTGTGTGTGTGTGTCGCGTCTGATTTCTCTACGATTCCATACCCTTGGGCAAATTGCCACAAAATTTGCTGCACCACATTATTTTCACACGGAAGGTCGACGTGACATTGAAAACTTTAATCTATTTCATCAAGTTGAAGTTAAACAAATGAATAACAGTATTTTGGCCATGAAGGGCGGAGCTTGGCTAAAGTGTCGACACTTCCACATCGCCTTTGAAGGTGAACATTTCGATAATCACAATATATAAACACACATTGCAACTAAAACAGTAGAGGTAGAGCGCATACCTCCGCCAGACTAAACAGTTTATGTATGGTAAAACTCACGAATAGGCTGGATCTGCATCAGGACCTTAACCAAAATCTCATTGTTTTGTTCTCGTCACCTACCAAACTCATCCACCAAGTTTTGTCATAACTCATGCAGAACTTTTGAAATATTGTACGACATATCAATTTCGGACATCTCTAAATTGCGAACAATCACTTTTAAGATTCTAGTATCCGGATCGGGATGCGGATTTCACCAAAATCGAATCAATTCGTCTTCATCACACACCGAACATGTCCACCAAGTTTCGTCCAAATCATCAATTTTATTTTTTTGAGATATCCTGCTCACCGACAGACAGACAGAAAAACAGGATTGAAAATGTAACCTCTGTCCACCTCAGGTGGCGGAGGTAACTCCAACAGCGCTCGGTAGAGTGCATACCTCTGCCAGGCTGAAGTTTATTGTTTTGTATTCCATCAATAGCGCAGATCTGCATCCAGACTTCCAAAACCTAATCAACTTGTTCTTGTCACCTATCCAACTCATCCAACAATTTTCGCCTGAATCCATCCATCACATCTTTTTGAGATATCATACTATATATTGTTTTTGGCCCCATCTCTCAATGGTGAAGAATCACTTGAAATAAATTATGGTATCTGGATTCAAATCTTCACAAAAATCGAATCGATTCATCCTGGTCCTCCACCCAACTGTCCACCTAGTTAGGTCATAATCCGTCCACAACTTTTTGAGATATCGTGCTAAATATCGTTTTGGCACTCTCAATGGTGAAGAATCACTTTAAAATTTCTCGTATCCGATCTTCACCAAAATCTAATCATTTCGTCTTGTCACACACCCAACCTGTCCACCAAATTCGTCCGAATCCATCCACAACCTTTTGAGATATCCTGTTCACAGACAGTCAGGCAGACATATAGGGGTGAAAACATAACCTCAGTTCACCTTCGGTGACAGAGGTAATGAGAAGCCACATTCATCTCATTCACGTATAGGTGCATACCACTTTGCTCTTCTTGAGCCTGCATCCGGTGCATGATCGTAAGGATTTTACGCCCTGCAGCTGAGAGGGGAGGAACAGAGAGCTGCTGCCAGGTTTCCATGGTCACTCAACACATTTACTAGGGCTGTGGGTTTGGTTGGGAGGAGTGAAACAAGAAGTGTTTGGCTCGAGTTGTTATAAAGACAATGTCCAGCAAATAATAGTCTGAAAATATAAGGGAAACTTTTAATTATAACCAAAGTAAATCACTTTACAGGTACTTCAGCAATAAAAAAATCCCCTTTGAATTACAAATGGAAATGGCACGATTTCATACAAGTGAAGCACCACGTCTCTGCTGATAGCTCTTCATCATTAATCATGTTATAATCACACAGCACCCATTAGAGCTAGACAAGAAGACTGTTCCATTAATGTCTAGAGTATCAAATTGATGTTTATCCTTTACAGGACAAGCAGTTTACCCTCACAAATGGAAGAGTGCAGTCATGTAATACCTTGTGTTCACTATTTTATTACAATTAATATTATGTAACACCTTGCAAGGATAAGTATAAAGAAAGGATTTGCTTAAAGAGAGTTTCCAACCTTAGGAAAAAGTGAGTTCCATAGCAGACATGATGCCAAGGTTGAACTATGAAAACCACCTTGTGAAGAATTTATCAACTTCCAAATCGTTTGTGATATTACTGACAAACTTTGGAGATAACAAAGCTAAACAAGTCAGGGATATTTGTCCAACAATAATGCAAAACGAAATCATGAAAATCAGTGCAAAGAAAGACCAAAGTGTTGGTACGTTGAAGGTGAGGATGGATTCGTGTGGAGAGCTGAATTAAAGATTACTTTTTTTGAATGTTTTGAAGTTTTAAAGGTTGGCAGTGACCACGACTGCATTTAAGAAGCTCAGCATAAGTATAAAGGTCTACTGCAGCAATGATACAAATGTATATTGCAAAAATACTTAATTTTAACGTTTGTCCGAGAGGGAAAAGATACAAACCTGTTCCACATGAAGACAATACAATTTCATCACAAGTTGTGAGATAACACACTCGTTGTGTACATTTTAAAATGAACACTAGAAGTTTTAATTTCGATTATCTCCAATTTCCATCATGAAATAAAGCATCGTCCATCCTTTTAAGCAACTGGAAAAACACATAAAACACACTCACCCTCCACTCCATCAACGCCAGGGATTCAATTATTACAATGATTTGATCGTCCAGTACCTCAAGCCGAAATAAATAAAAAATCAAGGTGGCACCGACTACAACTCACAAAATCCAAAGGGATAAGTTGGCAGCTCAAGATAGGTCTGTCACGTCCCCTGTGTGATATTCATCGACAACCATCCAGTACATGCACCATTCAGGCTCGGTGCATATATACAGGCAGGGACAGCACGCATGCAAGGACGGGCAGCCTCAGTAGCGCGTGTGTACGGACGGGCAGCCTTGTTGCGTGCGTGTACGGACGGGCAGCCTCAGCGGTGCGCGCGTGTACGGACAGGCAGCCTGGTGCGCATGTGTGGATGCAGATCCATGTGAGAAGCCAAAGACAACACAGTCTTCATCTCTTCAAAATGTATTTCCCGTATTGATGCACGCTCAACAAAAAATACAATTAATGACTGTTTACATGACATTTTATTTCGCGCAAATTTAGGTTACATTCATCAATGTCCTGGAGTGTCCCTTGGGGGAGAAAAAATAATAAAAAAGGAGAGGAATCCTACGAATGTCACAAAGACTTGGCAATGTAAATTTGATTTTCTTCTTTCTTCTACTCCATGGCAGGGTTTCACAAGGCAAGCAAAGCAATGATGCAAAGCAGGTAGAAACAGCAGAGCAGGAGAAATGGATCTTCAAAAGGTCCTCAACCAAACCAGACTCCAAGATACCACACTGTAGATGTACCCCTCCATGCCAACAGCTGTGATGTAATGTTTATAAATATCACAAAACCTGGAGGACTCAAAACAAATGTTTGTCACACATTTCAAGCTTCTCCAGATGATCCAGCCACCTTAAAGGGGAATGGAACATCAGCTTGTTGAACCACCTTTCCCTGTTCCACATCGCCCACAATGCGTGGAAGAAGGTCCGGCTGCAGGAGGAAGTGTACGTAGAGCTCACGTCGGGTACGGAGGAGCGGAGAGGCTGCTAGTCTTTGTTGCTGCATCTTTGTTTGGCGGAGCAGTTCATAGACTTGGGGAGCTAGCAATTGGAGCTTCTCTTCCAAATCCCGGATGGCGTCATGCACAGTCTGTGGACAGTGGAATGTGATACAAGGTAAACCAGTGGAGAAAACAAAATATAAAAGTTTTCGCAACATGCAGTAATCATTTAAAAACGGTGATCTAGAGATAATGGGGCAGCTTGTACAGAGATTACTTGCAATACATGGACACTTTGGAGACATCAGCATACATTTGCATAAATTGGTAGACAAACGAGAACAGCACTCAGTAGAGCAGAGACTCGTACATCTCCACGAGGCTACACAGTTTATATTTGTATCCCACTGATAGGCCGGATCTGCATATGGACCAGAACCAAATACTAATCGGCTTGTCTGTCACCTACCTAACTCATCCGCCAAGTTTCGTCACAACCCATCCACAACTTTTTGAAATGTCGTGCTACATACAAAATTTTTGGCGGAATCTCTCATTTGTGAGGAAAATCAAAGTATCTGTATCCGGATCCGGAGTTCACCAAAATCTAATCTATTCGTCCTGGTCACACACGCAATCACTCACCCAAATTTCATACAATCCGTCCATAACTTTTTGAGATATCCTGCTCGCAGACAAACAAACAAATAGACAAACAAACAAATAGACAACAAACAGACAGACAAACAGAAGTGAATACATAACCTCCATCTACCTTCGGTGGCTGAGGTAATTAACAAATCAATATAGTGTATATGGGATTTAAACCTGGATCCCAGCATCACAACCTACGGGCTCAGACAAAAATCCAAAACAGACCAACCCATTAGCCTGTTTGGTATTCCCATTTAAGCAGATAGATCATGATGACCAAATATACACAATGTACTTTTAACATCACTTCAACAAACTTGATCACACGATCACAACACCATACTACCAGATTCATTCTGCCCCAACCCCTCCCGCCTACCCACTACACCAGTCCTTTTCAACATAAAAAAAATGTTTGAACAGAAAGTACATGTAGCAGTTGCTACATACTTTTGGTGTGAGTATGTGGGCCATACTGAAAGCCAGCTGGTGGTGGGTACACACAATTCGGCAGGGCATCGCAGGCTCCCAAACTTCAGAGAGCCTGTGCTGAGTGTGGCTCTTGATATCTGCCAGCCGCTGCTCCAGTAAAACATTCTCCCCAAGGTCTCTTCGCAAGCTTTTCCAGCCACTGTAAGTAGGCACGAGTTCTTGAGCATTTCAAGGAGTTGGTATAGTCTGAAAACAAAAGACAGAACACAACAGGAAGAAGGTTAGTGGCATAAAAAATTGAGAAAGTTTGAAGGCAAAAAAGAGATAGGTAAGTGAATAAATCTATAAAACTAGAATGGCACTTGGTAGAATGTATACCTCAGCCAGGCTAAAACAGTTTACGGTTTGAATCCCACTGATAAGTCGGCTCTGAATCTGTACTTTAACAAAATCTACTCGGCTTTTTCTTATCACCTCCCAAGTTTTGTCATAACCCGTCCACAACTTTTTGAAATATCGTGCTTATATCGTTTTTGGCTCCATCTATAAATGGTTAGAGTCACTTAAAAAACGAAAATGGCACTCCGGAGAGAGCATAGTCTCACCTCAGTCATCTATTCTAAACAAAAATACATTGTTCACTGAACACGCTGCTATTACGGCCCATATACCCGTATCATCCATGCACCCATTACGTCACGTACATCGCCATTATCCATAGCTTTATTGATTATTAGATATTTAATGACCACTTTTGTGCACATCAAGGCTAATTGCGTCAATTAAGGTGAATATTTAAAAAAAAAAAAATTCTAACTATATTCCCATGGACAAATCGATCATACGTATTAAGTTTTGCATCGATGTGTTAAGCGGTTCTGGAGAGAATTTTTTTTAATGTTTTTAATTTAATCCAATATGGCCCACCAGACACTTGACCGATGAACATCATCAATCTAATTCTTCACTCACATCGGGTCGTAGGAGAAGGATTTCGATTCAACCAATTATGGCTGGAATACCACTTCAATGATATCATCGTTATCACCATCTATGTATACCCATGAGGAGTACGAGTTGATGATATGTGCCAACTTTCAAATTGTTTCGTTGAGCGGTTTTGGAAAACATGATGTTCCAAATTTTTCCTTTCATCAAATATGGCTGCATACCATGTGACTATGACATCAGAGTTATCATTGAAATATTCTCTCATGGGGAGTCCCTTCTGTGTTTAGAGTTTAGCATCCAATCTGTCGAGGGTTTGCAGAGAAAATGAATTTAAACTGAAAATATATAGACATGGCAGACAGACAGAGCAGGCATTGAAATCGTATCACCTCGGAGGGCGAGACTAATTTAAAAGTTCTTGCATCCCGACCGGCTCTTCACCAAATCGAATCAATTATTCCTTGTTACACACCCACCTGTCACCTAGTGGTGGACCTTTTTGAGATATCTGTTCACAGACAAACAGACAGACAGACAGGGATGAAAACATAACCTCTGTCCACCTTCGGTGGCCAGGTAAAAATGTGAATAACACGTTATAGCATTGTGTCTCGTGTCCAGGTCAAATGCTCCATAGTGCAGTCGTGTTCGATATATGTTGTAAATGATGAATGGCTGTAAAGCAAGCAATCAGGAAGTGCCACACCTGAATCAGGATTATTAAAGTATCTAGGTGTTATATCATTGTGTGGTGATGGTGAATGTTTGGTGAATACTACGACTCACAAGAAAGGAAATATCACATGACAAGCACATACAAATCAGTCTTAGCTCGTGAAGGCTATTGTGTGCGCGTATTGCAGCTAAAATTCATTTTCAGTAATAGCCGAATGCAAAACCCTGAAGAGGACACCCAAAACTGCTACTGTTGACAAAATAAGCAATTGAGGAAAACAGCCAAACTCTCTCCAAAAGTGAGGTGAATACTTTAAACCTTGGGTATGGTCTCCACGTATAGATGGCGATCAGCAAGATCTTACGAATAACCCATGAAAATATCGGGGTTAACGTTTCTTAAGAATAGTAAGATACTCATTCGCACAGTTCAAGTGGACTCGGTGGACAATGTATCTACCCGAAAAGCCTTGTGTGAGGAGAAGGAAACCAAACAGAAGGTTGAAATGGACAGTAAAAATGAAACAGCTGATCTTTACAGATGTTCCAACTTTGAACTATTTGGCAATAATGGACAGAAGTGTCTTTGGAAGGTGGACCAGAGAACAGGATAACAGTGTACGACAACTGCAATAAGCTTGGCGATGGGTCAATAAGATGTGGGGGTAAAAATGCATTGTGTATATTGTTACGAATCTGGAAGCCATGAGCACTCAACATACAGGTCCTATAGCTCAATTATTTCAATAAGTAAATTGTGAGATAGCTCCTTTCCCTTGTTTAAATGGGTAATTAAATTTCATGCGATGCAGAAGTTTTTTTTGATAGTTAGGATTTTTTACATCCTAACTACAACAACGACAACCCTCTGCTCCAAGCATTCTCCGTGTGCTCGCTAGTTATGCGGGTGTGTTCGGAATTCGTTCGGGGATAGAATTCCATTCCCAAATATGGTCATGACCAGTTCGCTTGGCTGCGCGCCAAATAAGGGAATGCATCGTGTCCCACTCAAGGAGAACGAGCCACGATGAGCGAACCGCGCCGAAAAGGGGACAAAAGGAACGGAGGGCAAATAATCGGTGGATCTGCTCGAGCGGGTTAGAAAAGGATCGGCGCCCCATCTTCAGGAGCGCGTGCTCTGGTTCCCGGCTCATATATCGCTGGCGTGAGCGCGTGCTCTTGTTCCCGGCTCGTCCTCGTGCTGGCGTGAGCGCGTGCTCTGGTTCCTGGCTCATCTCGTCGCTGGTTGGGCTGGCGTGTTCTGGTTTCTCAGCCGCATCTCAACCGCTGGCCTGGTTCGCTCGTGTCAGCCAAACCACACGAGGTGGACAGGTCCATGTCCTTCTGGGTTTCTGTGTGTGTGTGTGTCTGTCGGTGGGCCCGTCTTTAAGTAGTAATTGTTAAGTGCCATGCTGTACATTATTTGCCTTGCATTTCTTATTAGTCGTGATACTCTGCCCTTACGTGCTTCCCTCCTTCCCACCGACTGTTAATAAATACCCTATTTGTTAAATGTATCAGCTCGTTTTGTGTTTATTACTTACGAAATCTAAAGATTTCGTAAGTATATTGATGACTTCCATCCTCTGTTGTGTGTTTGTTTGTGTGTTGTTTGTGTTTGTTTGTAGGCACGATAACTCGAGAACGGAAGAAGCTACCAATGTCAAATAACACCACGTGATTCAGGAGGGTGATGGCTTTGCGCTGATTAGATTTTGGTCAAAATCGGTCAAAGTCAAGGTCACAGTGAGGTCAAACATTCGATTTTTGATGGTTTGGTACAGAATCATCGTAGAAACTTCTGGTTTGCGTCGCTACCTTCTCGAGAGACAGCTTTTATTAGACAAGGTCAGAGGTCAAGTTGACGATTTCGTAAGTACCAGTCTGATACTGCTTCTTTTATTGTTCAACGTGGTGAGTGTTGGATAATTAAAGAAGGCCATTGTTGCCGTTGTGGTGTGCATTGGGACCGACGGAAGCTCAGTGACCGTCCGCTCGGGTCAAGCACAGGTCGAGCCCGCATACGGCTCATCCCGTACGAGTGCCGTCGAGGGTGTGAATACTCGTAGCTCGCACGTGGGTCTAGGTATTTTGAAGTTTGGCAAATAACCCTGTACCACGTGGTGGAATTATTGACGATTCACGGTCCGGTAAGGGACCCGCACCCTCGGAGTTTCCGACAGGTGCGATCTAGATTCCGGTGTTCGGTAAGTCGACCCTACTGCTTCACCTAGCGGTCGTGCTCGCAGCCGATACCCGGCCCACAACAAATTGGTAGTCAGGAGTGCGATTCGGCCCCTCGTCCTCCGTGAGAAAATTCACGGGATTCGGATCAGGGGGTGTAGGGAGCAAACCCCCCCCCCCGTGTTCCCAAATTAAAGCGTTTTAAAAAAAATTTCCCAACATGCAACATGTCTAACCAAGATGGGCTGATACAGGTGGGTTTCGGAGTTGGAGCTGAAGCGATCTCACCCCTGATTGGACGAGAGGAACATTCCATCTTGCTGGGGCGGAGTCTGCTCTGAAGCGATGGAAACTCAGTCTACGTTCGTGGCCTTGAACACGTGCGTAATGGAGCTGAAGGAGTGGAGGGGATTGATGCAGAAAACTAAGAGAGAGATTGTATGAAATCGTGCCATTTCCATTTGTAATTCAAAGGGGATTTTTTTATTGCTGAAGTACCTGTAAAGTGATTTACTTTGGTTATAATTAAAAGTTCCCTTATATTTTCAGACTATATATTGCTGGACATTGTCTTTATAACAACTCGAGCCAAACACTTCTTGTTTCACTCCTCCCAACCAAACCACAGCCCTAGTAAATGTGTTGAGTGACCATGGAAACCTGGCAGCAGCTCTCTGTTCCTCCCCTCTCAGCTGCAGGGCGTAAAGTCCTTACGATCATGCACCGGATGCAGGCTCAAGAAGAGCAAAGTGGTATGCACCTATACGTGAATGAGATGAATGTGGCTTCTCATTACCTCTGTCACCGAAGGTGAACTGAGGTTATGTTTTCACCCCTATATGTCTGCCTGACTGTCTGTGAACAGGATATCTCAAAAGGTTGTGGATGGATTCGGACGAATTTGGTGACAGGTTGGGTGTGTGACAAGGACGAAATGATTAGATTTTGGTGAAGATCCGGATACGAGAATTTTAAAGTGATTCTTCACCATTGAGAGTGCCAAAACGATATTTAGCACGATATCTCAAAAAGTTGTGGACGGATTATGACCTAACTAGGTGGACAGTTGGGTGGAGGACAGTGAATCGATTCGATTTTTTGTGAAGATTTGAATCCAGATACCATAATTTATTTCAAGTGATTCTTCACCATTGAGAGATGGGGCAAAACAATATATAGTATGATATCTCAAAAAGATGTGGATGGATTCAGGCGAAAATTTGTGGATGAGTTGGATAGGTGACAAGAACAAGTTGATTAGGTTTTGGAAGTCTGGATGCAGATCTGGCCTATTGATGGAATACAAAACAATAAACTTCAGCCTGGCAGAGGTATGCACTCTACCGAGCGCTGTTGGAGTTACCTCCGCCACCTGAGGTGGACAGAGGTTACATTTTCAATCCTGTTTTTCTGTCTGTCTGTCGGTGAGCAGGATATCTCAAAAAAATAAAATGGATGGATTTGGACGAAACTTGGTGGACATGTTCGGTGTGTGATGAAGACGAATTGATTCGATTTTGGTGAAGATCCGCATCCCGATCCGGATACTAGAATCTTAAAAGTGATTGTTCGCAATTTAGAGATGTCCGAAATTGATATGTCGTACAATATTTCAAAAAGTTCTGCATGAGTTATGACAAAACTTGGTGGATGAGTTTGGTAGGTGACGAGAACAAACCAATGAGATTTTGGTTAAGGTCCTGATGCAGATCCAGCTATTCGTGAGTTTTACCATACATAAACTGTTTAGTCTGGCGGAGGTATGCGCTCTACCTCTACTGTTTTAGTTGCAATGTGTGTTTATATATTGTGATTATCGAAATGTTCACCTTCAAAGGCGATGTGGAAGTGTCGACACTTTAGCCAAGCTCCGCCCTTCATGGCCAAAATACTGTTATTTCATGTTTTAACTTCAACTTGATGAAATAGATAAAGTTTTCAATGTCACGTCGACCTTCCGTGTGAAAATAATGTGGTGCAGCAAATTTTGTGGCAATTTGCCAAGGGTATGGAATCGTAGAGAAATCAGAGCGCGCACACACACACACACACACACACACACACACACACACACACACACACACACACACACACACACATACACACACACTGATGGTTGTCCGCTGGTGTCAAAGATGATTGTCAAAATGTTTAGGTGAGGTATTGGCCTCTGTGCACACGTTCATGTGAGTGAAGCCCTATCCTTGATCTACACACACCTGGCAGTTCCATGTGGCATCTGCTTCATTTGTTGCTATTTCCCATGGTTCCTTCCTTCGAACGCTTCTTCAGGTTATTTACACGAATCATTTCAGCTGTTCTCACACCCACTCTGTACTGCTGCTTTCCATTTTGCTCTGGCACGGGCCATATCCTCCCAAGACGTATGGTCAATGTTGATCGCTTTCTGATCTTTAATCACATGCTTGAATCTATCCTTGGACCACCTTGATATCGTTCTGTCTTTGATCTGTCCACAAAACATTTCCATTGGCAGACGAGTGTTTGGCCTACAAACAACATGTCCCATCAGCTAGCTGTACACTCTCAGCATTGCCTCGACGCTCGATAACGTGGCTCGCTCCAGCACTTCATAGTTGCATACCGACTGCTGCATGAGATGCGCATGATTGAGCGCAGACACCGCTGATGGAAAGCCTCTAACTGCTTTATGTGGTGTCGGTATGTTGTCCAGGTCTCCAACCCATAGAGCAGTGCGGTGAGGACAACTGCCCTGTCCACTTGGATTTTAATGTGAAGATGGATTCCTCTAACTCTCCACACTGATACCCAGCAGACAAAAGGGTTTTTGAGGCTTTGTAAATATGGTTGGCTATATCTGAATCCAGTTTGACATCGTCTTGGAGCACACGACCAAGGTAGATGAACTGACTGATTTGCTTAAGTTCTGAACCATCAATCGTTATTCTTGGAACTGGTGGTGTTTTTTTCAGGTGCTGCTTGCATCATGACTTCAGTTTTGCTGAGGCTGATGGTTAGTCCAAATTTAGTTGCAGCAGCATCAATCTCAGTCATCAATCTCAAAAGTCAGTCATCTGCGAACAGGATTCCTGAAGTATCTCTGAGCTGACCTTGGTACATGCATTGAACCTTCGCAGATTAAACATCCGGCCACTGGTTCTATACTGAATGGAGATTCCGTCTAAGTTTTTTTGTGGCGTCGGCTAAAACAGCTGCAAAGAAGATGCTGAACAGTGTGGGTGCAAGCACACAGCCTTGTTGTGTAAATCATGTAACTCACATATGTGTATACACACACACGTAAATCATGGAGTACGGTAGTTCTCCAAATGTAGGGATGGCACGGGAAGAAATGGACCAAGCCAAATCAAAAAATCCCAAGCAAATCAGCCTCCATTTCATTTCTGAGCCTTCAACCTCAACTGGACAGCCTGTCACACCTGAATAAGCCTGCCACAAGCAATATGTATTTCCAACCCCAATCATGATACACTCATTAAAAGGTAATTAATTTTATTGTTTTTATTTTTGTTATATGTTTTATGTTTTTTTTTAATTTTATAAAATTTGTTGTTTTATCTATGCATTGTTTACTGTTTTTTTTAGGTTTTTATGCAGCTCTCCAACCTTAAAAGGTTGAAATCTTCCCTGTTTTGAACATAACCCAGATTTTTACATGTTAAATATTGCCCCATAACACTTTTTGGATAATACGGCGTTCACGGGAACGCATCCCGCGCGTTATACTGTTGTGGTGCTGGGTTCGGGGCGGGGAACGACCGCTAGATGGAGCAGTTGGGCCATCTCCCCCCCCCCCAAACACCCGGAATTGAAGGTCGTCACCCCGGATAACTCCGAAGTCGACGGGTCGCTTAATGGACCGTGGACGCATATTTTGACCGCACGGTTGGGGTCTTTTTGTTTGATTCCAATTTACCTAATTAGCCGCACGGTCTAGCTACCGGGAAAGCCACACCCTCGGCCGGCTTTGTCCGAACCGAGTCGCTGTTACCTCGACTCGGATCCGTGTAACCGAGCGGGAATTACCAAAGCCGCCGGTCCAAATAACAATTTACGGCACAATCGGCCTCCCTAATTCTCAAGCCCGAACCATACTGGGTAATGAAAGAAAACACAGACAACGAACTGGAAATTTAACAGTTATTTATTTACAATAGGCAACAGGGAGGGAAACACAGACAGACTTAATCACGATATTAATGGCAAATGTGCAATGGCATTCACTTAACAGTTTTACTTACAAGACTGGCCACAGACGGACACACACACCCAAAAGAAATTGCGCCAACTGGCCTTTATTCGGACCCTCCAGCTGCGGAGGATAGGCAAGCTGGTTGTTAGAGTTTGGTCGGGTACCTGGCCGCCTCGTGTGGTTTTACCGACTCGCACTTGTGGAGCTCGGAGTCCGTGGAAGGGAACGGGGATCCCCAGCTCGAGCGCTCCAACACAACCCACCACGGTGGGACTCGAACCCATGAATCCAAGAGCGCAGCCAGGATCCTACGAACGACCCGGCCAGCCACAAACGATGACCGACGACCAGGAGAGCCCAGCAGACCAGAAGCAAGGAACGACCTCCAAGGAACCAAGGAACCCCGCAACCACCGGATACAGCTCGCGATCCTTTTATCCCTCCCCCGTGCGGGGTGGAGGGATCCGCTCTCGGGTAACTCGCCTCCGGATTGGACGGGGCGTTTTCGGTTGTCGTGGTGGCCAGCCGCGATTGGAGGAGGGGTGTGTCGGCGTCTCGGTGCTCCTCCCCCGAGAGAGGCTCTTTGCCTTCCCCAGTGTCGACAGAGGAGACATTCTTCTTTGATGGGGCGGAGTTGGAGCTGAAGCGATCTCACCCCTGATTGGACGAGAGGAACATTCCATCTTGCTGGGGCGGAGTCTGCTCTGAAGCGATGGAAACTCAGTCTACGTTCGTGGCCTTGAACACGTGCGTAATGGAGCTGAAGGAGTGGAGGGGATTGATGGAGAAACTAACGAGAAAGAACTCGCAGCGCACACATGAAATTAACCCATTAGACATGG